>JAUBNY010000477.1:894738-921907 GCA_032275445.1 Crypturellus soui | reverse complement strand
GCTCATTTCTGGTAAAGAATATTGAGTCCACATGTGTAAATACTTACTGGGAGATGTGTTTTGTGGGTAGGTATAGACAGTATTTCCTCTGGTTACAAATGGACAACTGAAGGTGACGTAGAGTCATTATGCATGTGAACCTCTCTGGCTTCTACCCAGATAACTCAGGAAAGATGCACAGCAAATCCATGCAGGTGTTTTATTTGGCTGTCAGGGAATTGTGCATGCACAGTCACCATTACACGGCAACTGCTCTCGCCTGGTGTTCTAGGTGGTACTAAATAACCACAGATGATATCAGTTAGCATATATGACAAAGAATTTTTTTTTGTTTGTGCTCGAAATGTCAAGTTTTTTGAACACTGATATATTAATAAGATCTTATGAAGACATGTGTTATTTCTGACAGAGTTTGATTAACGTTTATGATTCCTTCACAGAGTTTGGAGGTTTTTCTTCATTTTCTGTGTGGTTGTGACTGGGTCATCACTTAGGTGTAGGAAACTTTTCCTCACACAGGAGATTGGAGGAGAGGGGGAAAGGTTTCATGCTTTATGTGCTTGATTTGCCTCATCAAATGAAGCTAATGCAGTTCATAGTTTGGAGATAGGTGAGGGATTATCTGTCCTTCAACAGAAGGAAATAGGTAAAAAAGGAATTTTGATTTTAAAACAAAATGTACAGCTGTTATTAGAGAGGCAGTCAGGAGTCCTTCAGCTTTGGAGAGGTTATAGCTCACCTCAGGAAATATAAATTAAGAAGCTCTCTCTGCTGTGAAGTAGCAAGCCTACACAAAGCCTTAAGGATATAAATAAGTTAATTTTCTTCACGATGAGCCAAAAAAGGATTGTAAGCACGGGAGCTGAGAGAGTCTACATCCAGTAAGCTTTCTGGTGCTTGAGATTGCAGAATCTGCAATTGCTAGAGGGAAGTGGCTGAGAGTTTCATAAATAATAAATTGCTGTAATCCCATGAGACCATCATAAAAATATGTATATGACTCTTAAGAAGAATATAAGGGTCACAACCTCAGTAGATTCTTGAATGGGTAACAAAGAATGAGTTTGATGAAAAGGTATTTAAGGCAAATATCTGAGTCAAAGAAATCTTCAAAATTATAGGCTTTTGGAAAGAAACAAATGTTATTACCCAAGAGCCCAAAATAAGTATATGTGAAAAAACTGCGATTTGTGCTGAAAATGACTAAATCAACACCATTTAGCCTTTTCAGTTTATACAGAAGCAGGGCATCCAAAGTTTGTCTCATCACAGAAACATTTCTGTAGACTAAAAGTTTGTATTGATGTTCTTCAGGCAACAAGGACTAGGTTTAGTAATATCTCCTCTTTAAAAGCTAGATTTGAGTTGCATCTATCTATTTTTTTTAATATATATATGTAATACCTGGAGGCAAACACTAAAAATATGAAGATCTAGAATAACACCTGGCTTGCCAGAAAAATAAGAAGATGGATTATTTTGAGTAGCCCATTGATCTAAAGAAGAATCATCAATAATAAAAAATTCACTTGAAAGCATAGTGCAAACTGAAGAAAAGTGGGTCACCATGCCCCTGCAGGGGTATATGCAGTGTCTGAATGCCAAAATCTAATATGAAACTTGATTGAAATGTACCATATAAACTGTAAACTGGGAATATCTTAATATAATGGGAATATAATTTCTTTCCAATTACTTTTATAAAAGTGGAAATCAAGGTCTTTGAAAGAACAGAAGTATCCCCACTGTCAGAAAGCTGTTTGAGAAGGGAGAAGTTAATGATGCTGTTGATAGCTACCAGTAGTTGTATGCCAAGCAGCTTCACTGGTTGATTTAAGCTCCAACTCAGAAAAATATCTCTTTAATTTAAAACTTATAGATATTTCCACAGGAAGCAATGGGCTATTCCTGTACTTGTTGGATCAGAGCTCTAGTACATAGCAAGTGCAAAGCCAAGCCACTTGGTTACTAAGAAGAACCTCAGAGACCATCTGACAATCCAGTATAACGTGTGGTTGCCAGAATGTGTCTTGAAGTAAAACAGCAACCTCCAATACAAAGGGACTGGTTCAAATAGAATCCTTTTTCTTATTACTTTAGGGTGCAAATAATTGGAATTGGAGAAGTGCCTCATGATGCCAAGCATGAAACAAGTAGTTATGGTGAAGTTAATGACTTTGTCAGCTGAACTTTAAAGAGGCGGCTTAGATGCCCTAGAGCAGGCTGGCTGCAGCAGCCTGGAGCTATGCAAGCCTTAATGGAGCTGGAATTGAGGAGCGTCACTGAGCTTGGCCAGAAGCCTCTTGGTCTTGCGCGCAGGTACGATAACCTGGAGCTTGGTGTGGAGATCTTGTAGGCACCTCCTGTTTCCCCTGCTTATGCCTGTCACACATACCGTTCCGAAGAGCAAGCAAACCAACACGTTGCAGAGAGAGTAGCTCCTTTCAGCTCCTCCTCTGAGAGGTTTTGTGATGAATCCCTGCCTCTTTGGAAGCCCTGCTGAAATGAAGCTGTTTTTGCCCTTTTGGCTGTTCCCATGTGAGATTGAAGGGCAGTTTGAAGGCAAGATGAAGCCATGTGATAGAAGGAGGAAAGCCTAGCAAGCACATTATTATGCAGATTGCTTAAACGGTTTTGAGTTCATGGATTTGATCTTTTAACATAAATTACAGGGAATAAAAAAACAAGTAATACGCTTCAATAACTGTGGGCTCTACCAGTATGTTACCTAGCAGTTATCAACACCCCTCAGGCAATGTAGTAGAAGTGGGTCAGTGTATACATGCTATTTTCTCTAGTCTGTTAGTACGGCACTAAATTCTGTGCTTCATCTGCCGTCGGGTTCAGTAGCTGCCTCCCTGGCTACTCAAACCTTGCTCCCCTGCCTCCAGTTACTTGGGAACTCTGGATCGGGGAGGAGAGCTTCTCGTGCAGGAGACTTACTGGGGAAAACAAAATGCTGTGGCTGCAGGGGAAGCAAGCACAAGGAGGGGTAGAGCAGAAGAAAAGGAGGGTCTGTGTTTGCATTGGCACGTGGCAGGCAGCTTGCGTGCCTGTGTGATGTTAACTTCCTTCTCTTTGCTGCGTGGAAGCCTCTGGCATCCTGACGCTTGCAAATGCAAACAGATGTCCCCAGGCTGCCCTGCCCGCGGCAGCTCCCTGCTTCATCAACGTCTTCTGCACACAGGGTTTCGTTACAAACACCTTTTTTTTTCTTTTTTTTCTCCCCCCCCCTGCTTTTTTAAAAATCATTTAGTTATTTCAGTAGTCTTAAACTCTCTCCTTTATTATTATTTTTTCTTTATTTCTCTCCAACTCAATCTCACAGAGAAGTTGAGTGGCTTTAATGCACCTATCAGTGGAGCTTGATGCTGCAGAATAGCATCTCCAGACGAGACTTTGGTGGTTTTGTTTACAGCTTTGGAGTACTTGAGGTGATAGGCCAAAAGACTGAGCATCCATCCCTTCTCTTGGAATTGAATGGTGTCTGTTCTGGTGCCCTGTTTGAAAATCAAAGCACCTTTTCAGGTAGTTACCTGAAATTAGGGACTTGGGAGGTGCAACTGTTGGCTCCAGTTTCAGAAATGCTTGGCCCAGATTCCCAAAATGAATACAAACATATCTCTGCTCAGCCACAGCAACAGAATTGAGGAAAAATTATAAATAGTAGGGAGTTAAACAAAAAAAACCCCATATCAATAGCCTTAGTAAAATAGAAATGAATTTCTTTCAGTGCCTGAATCAAATAGGAAATTTGTAGGTGATTGCTACTCAGTTCCAACATGGAAAAGAGGAGCAGAATCACAGAGATTTCATTCTGGCAAGTGATAGATTCACCTGAATATTTTGGGAAACCCAAACCCATGATCTAAATTTGGCTGAAATTCATGAACTTTTGGAAGGGTGAAGAGAGAGATGAAGAACTTGAATGTCCTGTGAGGTCTGTAGAGGACCATAAGCCTATGCTGCTTAGTTCACAATCTTTGGAAGCTGCAATGGCCTAAAACCAAGACATTCTTCTTTCCAAGTATGCGAAGGGAAAAGAGCAGGCATCCACCAAAGGGGAAGTGGGAGAGGTGGTAATTCTGTTCAGCAATCCAGCGATACACCCTTCCTCACAGTTCCTTCCTACTCGGGTGAGATAAGTGAGATTGGATGTTGGTCTCTGAGACCAAGAAATAGGGCGGTGTCTTTATTTTAGAGAGATGGGTGTCCCCATTTTGAGATTAATTAATGTTTAATCTGTTTGGAACATTTGTATATTTTGTCTCAGCACATTCCCAAGCATATTCGTAGACCATTTGGAGCTTTGAAACAAAGTCATTTCCTTAGCCAGTCAACTGGCAACATCTATCTGCCTCCTTATTTAAAGAGGAGTAGACAGACTGGCGTTTCTGGCCTACCCATGCTTGTTTTTCTAGTGAGCAGAGACTGGATTTTTTTTTAAAAAAAACTATTGGAAATAGTTTTGTAGAGCTTTGTAAACCCTCATTTTCTGTATGGCGGGGTAGTTGTGAAAGCCTTCTATGTTTCATTGTAGAGAATTCATTTCCATAACTTGAAACACAATTGCGGTGCTTAGTACCTATTATTTAATATATGCACAAATGCTTTTGCTCTCAGGGATGTCTCAGTGTTTCTGTTTTCCTTCTGCTTTGGTGAGTGTGTACAAGGAGAGATGGGAAAACCTGTGCATATTTATATTGCAAAGGGTGAAAGTGCTTTTTTCCCCTGACAGTCTATTTCAGAGGATTGTTTGTATTGATGTAATTGAGTCTTTGTCAGTTATTTTCTTTTATAATGGAAGCATGTATGACTGAGCAGATAATCGAAAAATCTACATGCAGTGCTGAATTTTGCTATACTTTCTTTTGTCAAATAATACTATTTAAGCAAGTATTTTTCCTCCTGGCTTTGGTTCGTGAATCTGTAATGTTTTTCCAGGGAAGGTTTAGAAACCTCCTGTCTGGGGATTACTGTAGCACAAGCCTAAGCTTGCTTTCTGTGAGCATCTTGCACCTCTTGGAAACAGCCCACAGGCTTATCCTAAAGGCCCCAGAATGGAGGCTACAAACCTGGTACAAACCCTGTTTGCACGTGAGGCAACAAGAGGCCGTTAAAAAACATTGGTTTCAGACCAAAGTAGTGCCTTGTGTTGCTGCACACTAGAAAAGACTTAAATCGTATTGCTTATGCAGTTAAAATTAATAAAATGGGAAACCTTGCAGGATAAGGAGAGCTGGTTTTAGTCTTGCTGGGGTTAATCAGTGTTCTTGTCTACAGAATTGAAAGGATTTTTACTGTTTTATTAAGCAGTTTGAAGAATTAACATTTAACATCCCGTTAAGGTTGCAAGGAGGAATCATTAATACTGACAGAAAATGGCAGATTTGAAATATTTCCATTAACATTTTTCAATATGATAAGAAAAAATTCTACCTGCGTAAGGAACTTCAAAAGTAATTTTTCTAAAAAATTAAGGTCTTTGCTGATAAACAGAGATACTTAGTGAAAATTTGGATTATTACACATGCTATCAAGTCTCTTCTAAGAGTTATTAAAATAAGAATCCTTAAAATATTCTTGTTAATGTATCTTCTTCCTCTTTTGCTTCAAGAAAATTGCTGTTAGAACTGACTGGAAACTGGGAAAAGTAGATCTTTTATATATTGCAAGAATTTTCACAAAAAAACAGTGTTCTCTTTTGGCCTAGGTTTGGAACATTCCCTAAGGACTCTAATGAAATCTGTGAGTAATAAGTAATCCATTAGTGGAAAATGTGGTGGAGTGAATAATAAATGGTCAGTTTTCCATTATCTGCCAGATCTCTGAAAGAACAGATTTATTCAGTCACTGCTTCTGCGGTGACTGCATGTCAAGGCATCCCACTTAGAACATAGCCATTTCATTAGAAATAAGTCAGCGCTGAATCCGACCTCTTCTCGTCGTGGAATGAATGTTGTGAAATTGCTTTCTCACAAGCAGTTTCTGAACTTCAAGTAATAATGCAGTTGCTGGTTAATGTCGCATACCTCAATAGGCAGATGGACTGAAAGAATGTTAATAACTCTCCGGATCTAAATGATCATTCCTTCCACATTCTTTGTGGCTTCATAGTGTTTATGATAATTTCTGCTTGGGATCCAATCTATGCAGTTTATCCAGCTGTGCCTTTGATGTCTGTACTGTAGTCTCAAGGGAGAGGAGTCGTGAACGAGCGGTTAGTGAGCGACACCCAAGGGGTTACGACATCTTTAACATAAACTCATCAGCATAAGGTTTCTCTTCTGCAATGGATTAAGCAATTTATTAGCTATAAACACCAAAAAACTAGTTAAGTGAATTTTACTGAAGAATCAATAAAGTGATAATAACTGCATGGTAATATAACTGGGAATGAGGCAACCAGCTTTGGTCCTCTTCTCTTCGTTAATCCATTTCCCCTATCCTTTCTTTCCTAGGATTTCTCAATAGTCACAAGCTATATTCTGATGAGACAACTGAAAAAGCATACTGAGAAGTCTTCGAGCACATTAACTTCTGTACTGTGAAATCTTTCTTTGCCTTTGCAATACATGCGAAAAGGAATCCTTCCAGAATTCATTAACTAAAATTTTATCTCAAACTCATATTTTTGTATTCTGCTAAATTTTCTCAATTTACATGTCATAGAATGGCTTTCTAATCCTATCTGAGACGTGCCTGTAAGCTAAAGATAAAAATGTAAAACTTACCTTTCAATTGAATGGAGTCTAAATATTCCTTCTTCTAAGAAAATAATAGGAAGCCCCTTGACATGATCCTCTGCAGTGCTCCAGAATTTGCACATAGACCGAAATTATTACAAAGTTGTGTGGGAAATTTTTTCCTCCTGATAATTAGAAACAAATTAATTTAAAGGAGATTTCATTTGTTAGGCTATTATAAATATTATTAAGAGATGATAAATTATTAGGACAAAATAGGCCTTCATGCACTAGTTAATTCCTTCTTGCATTTTAGAGTAGATTAGCTAGGTTTAGCAATGTGCACATTTAAGGGTTTAAATGGCTTTTAAATATGTTTTCCTGAAAAAAAAAAGCCCTCATCAGTCACGCAATGAAATTTCACAGAAATGCAGAAATGTCATTGCTTTGCAGTGTTAAAAAGAATGCCGGATCATATCGTCCTATCAGTGTGTTCAGGTTTGGGGCTTCTGTTCATGTGTGTGGATAAAATGCACACATTTAAACCACAAGAAAAAAAAAATGAGAGGACAGGAGGTCTTTTAAAAAATAAATTTATTTGTGTTTTCTGTAGTCAGAAATACTTCCAGGAATCAAGCCTGTAGTCAGCAGGAATGAAAGTGATACTATATGTTGAATAATAAAAATTGCATGTATGTATTCTGGTGGCTGATGTAGCTGGTGATACTGGCAAAAGTAGAGCTGGCTATGGATGGATATGGAAATATTTTCCACCAAAATCTTTAATGATAATGAAATGTGACTTCTTTTTTTCTATGGAGAATTTCAACTTACTGTCAGAAAGGTAAAAAAACAAAACAACCCTCTTCCTACCCCAAGTGTCTTTTTTAAAAAATGATTTTTTTTTCTCATAAAACAGAGTATCGGTCTTCAGAAAAGTTGCTTTATTGTTTCGTGGTGGCTGTAGCTTGAGTTCCTTGCCCTTTTCTCTGTTCCTGGTGTCTATGCAGTGCGTCCTTGGCTGAGGAGGCAGCGGTTGGTGGGATCATTTCAGGACCTCAGGAGTCACTGTTGGAGCTTGCTGGGTTTTTGCCTGGAGGTGGGTAGATTCTTGTGGCATAGCAAAGCAGTGGGGGACACTGAGTGAATGAACTTGTATTAGAAATAATCCAGAAAGAGCTGCTGAGGTATGTTATTTTGGCATGTATTCAGAGATGGTTTTCAGTCTTCAGCAGTTCAGATGAGTCCCTGTGCTGGATGCTTACGTGGCATAGCGCCTCTTGAGACAGGCGCTTCGGATAACATTGCCTTGGCTCCATGGCATTCTGCACGGGAATCAGAAGCTTGTTTGCATGGGGCCTTACAGGCAGGGTGTAAGAACCTATATGCCAGCTACGGTGCTACACTGCATAGTGTGGCTCCTGCATTTCTTTTTTTCTCCCTCACCTGTAAAGGATCTAGGGCCAAATCTCCACATTTTTGCATTTTTTTCCCCTTGGAGAAATGTGGAAAGGAGACAGAAGCAGTTTTGCCAGCTCAAAGCCAGGAAGCCAACCCCAGACCCTGCAAATTATAGCAGTGGTGTTAGCAAGCTGCCAGCTGGAGCCTCTCGCTGCGGGATGCTCCTGCGGGACTTGCTGGCCACCTCATGTGCCAAGAGCCCCCGTGTATGTAAATACCCCGGGTCTCAGTTCTGCGTGGGTTCAGCTCCGCAAAGGGGAGCAGCTTATGTGCGGCTTTGTCAGCGCTGAGGGCGATGGTTAGATCCAAGGGTCTAACATGTCAGTTGTTCAGAAAGAACTTGATTTCCCTCAAGGTGGAAAGTTTCCATCCTGTGTGTCAGTAATTTGTGGAACTGCCACTGTAGACAAGGGGTCCTGTGACCCATTTTATGAGTGCAAGATGTTTGACTTTTTTTTTTGCCTTTCTGGAATAAACAGCAGAGAAGCCTCCTCAGAGGTATGGTCCATGGGGAGGTGGCTGCCTAGTTGTGATTTTACACATCTAGCGAACTCGGAAATCTAAATGTAAAATTCCACACTTGGGGGCGTCACATGGATTTTGTGCTCTTCTCTTGGGGATTGTAGATCCATAAAACAATGAATGGATTATACAGTGTTCATCCATATGTGTAGTTTTTCATCTGTGACAGATGTGATATTGATAATATCCTCCATTCAATAAGTCATCCAAGTATAATGTAGTACCAGTTTACTAATCTCTGTTGGTTTAACTATTTAAGAGCCCCATATGTGAGAGTCTAGCAGTAGAGTGCAGTTGAGAGAAGGGCCAAGTTCATGGATTGCGCGCAAGGTTGGGAGTTGAATGACTTCAATGATATAGTTAACTCTGCTGCAGGCTTTGAGTTTGACTCTTCCCTCACACATTTTATGTAAATCCACTAGCTTTCGTATTCTGACTGCTTAGTAGTGTGGAGTTTTTTTGGTTCTCTTTTTCTTCTCTTGTATGCTGTGCAAGTTACATTCTTCCATTGCTCTGAAGCATTATTGCCCTGAGAAGATCAGGCTGGAGTGGGTTTGTGCAGCAAAACCCTTGGATTGGGAAAAAAATGCTCTGAAAACCTGTGCGACAAATGCCTGCACACCCTTACTGTGACTGAGTAAAACACGCATGACCCCAACAAGATTGGTCATAGCAAAAAGGATGGTTGTGCAGTTAGGAAAGAGGCCTGTGACATTTTCATCACCTTTTTTTATAATTTTTCATGCCAACAAGAGTCATGTCTATCACTTGGAAGTCTTCACATTGAAATTAGTAAGTAATAGCCAAGTAGACAGGAGGAAAACAGAGGGGAACTGTGTTTGCAAATACCTGTATCTGCTCCAAAGGTATTCCCATGATTTCATCTAAGAGAAGGTCCAGACTGGCCCAAGGACAGGACAGTCTAATCTGATGAGAAGATGTTTCTGCTCAGGGGGCAGTCACTTGTGCAGTTTCGTTGATGCAGGCAGAAATGTGCTGATCGAGTGTCTGCACTGCACAAGCAGAAGGCTCAGCACAAGATTTACACAGAATCACAGGGTGTTAGAGGCTGGAAGGGACCTCTAGAGATCATCTAGTCCAACCCCCTGCTCCAGCAGGGACACCTAGAACACTTGGCACAGGGTAGTGTCCAGGTTTTCTAGGGAGCTCATTGATTGCACGAGTTGTTCATACTGATGTCCTGGCTGTCGGTAGTAAAATACTTGAAAAAAATAAGATTATCCTGTTTTGCCTTATTTCCATGGGAGAATAGTAGTAAATGCCTTAAGCCATTTAAGATGCCTGGAAGGAAGCGACCCTCCCTTCAAGCCATTTACCTTGGAGTGCTTCCTTTTTTTTTTATCCATATGGTCTTTGATATTTTAAAATCTCTTAGTACAATTTCAGGATTTTAAAAATATTTAAAACTTTAAGTTTTTTCTCTTTAAATTATACGCCTCATTGGGGAAGAGGAGAGGGTGGGAAATGCTCATTCCTTTTTTGGCTAGAGGATGCACAAATGAGGTGGCAGCAGAATCCAAACTGTCAAAACAATAAAAAGAAGTGTTAACACTCATAATTATATTATTCAACCAATTTGAAATCCTTCGAGGATGCATTGTAAATGATGCATTGTTACACAAATTGTGTTTTATAGCTTGAGACAGTTATAAAACAATAAACTAATTAAGACACCTTTTGTCTGTAGGCTCTGGTCTGCTTGTGTGTGGTTAGGGGAGTTTTGTGAGCGTTAGCAGGGTGTTCATACAGCCTTTCTTTTTGGTTATTGCTGTCAATGCCATCATGCTTAAAGATGGTGTAATCCAAAGGAGAACAAAACAGCAACAAAACATGAATCAGAGTTTAGTTGTGCTCTTGCACCAGCAGTTTATTAGGTCTCATCCCTTTTGATTTCCTCTTCTGTCCCCCACTGAGGCTGCAATGCCGTTTTCAACAGAGCTACAGTTGGACGGGGACTTCACAGCTGGTGTAATATTCTACTAAAGGTTGACATAGAATAAAATACTAGGCTCGGATAAAAGTCAGTTGCCCTGAGCAGAAGCATCAGGAATATGCACTTCTTTACAGGCAGTTTATGGGTTGTTGGTGAAATGTTTTGCTTTGCTGAAAAGAAAATTTGATTTTGGTGGTTCTCTTCTGGAGACAAATGAGGCTCTTGTTCTGAGAAGTGGACTCGGTTCCCTTTCCCTTGGTCAGGTTTTTCTTCTCTTCATCATGTCTCTGTTTCTTTCAGTGGATTTACTCCCATGTTAATACACTATGGAAATTAGCTTTCTGTTAGACTTGCTCTGTGCTATGGGGAGGAAGGTGGCTGTGCTTTTAGAATTACTGGATATAGGGCAGGCAGAAAACGTGAGGGAAAACTGCTGCCAGCCAAACTTCTGTCCAGTGGATTCCTTTAAGAGAATATACAGAATAGAATTTGTTTCCAAATTATAGTCAAATGTGGCCACTGATACTTAAGAGAGTATCATTTCAGCCTTCAAGCACTTTCTATTTAATGAAATCAACCTTACTCTTGACTCTTTGAGTCAAGTAACCTCTTTTTCCCATTGGAAAAATGGGAAAGAGGGTCATTTCCACATTATGTTGTTTTATCTGCAGTCTTATCTGCACCCTATCAATTTATGCTCCTTTAAGAAGAGGAGGACCTTCACTTTTTATGAGCCCACGTGTGCCCACTGGGGACAGCACTGTGTGGATTAGGGTTATGGGACTCTCTAGGAAAGTATCTTTGTTCTGGGATCAACCATTAATAGGGTTTTATGTAAAAACAGCAGGCAAAATTCCTAGGGGATTCTTTCCAATTATATCTCCGATTAGAACAAAAGAGTTTTACTTCAGTTAGGTTTAGTCTCGTCCCTGTGTCCTTACCCGTTAAAAACATTTGTTTCTTTACATGGATGTGTTACTGTTATTAAAATTTACCACAGTCTCTCACATTTCATGACCAATAGGAGAGTTCATTAGCCATTTGCAATTAACAGGAAGAAAAACATATTTTTCAAAAGACATTTGATATTTTGAAGCTTAGTATTGTAATCAGATAAAAAATGTGACTTGATTTCTTACTGCTTACTTTTTATACAATTAATTAACATTTGCAATTCAATTTTTTTTCGATTTATGGCAAATATTGTGTGTCTCCTCTGTCTTCATTCAGAGCTGAAACACGATGCTGTATTAGTTATGGAGACACTGTTGTACTGGTCTTTATTAACTCTTCACTGAAGAGGAGGCTGGTATCGCTGCTCAGTGCTAAGAAATTATCTCGTAAGACCTCAATGTCTTTTCTTTTTTTAATCTCTGTAAATAATGTGTTCTGTGCCCTTGTAATTTTGACAGACTATTAATTATAAATTTGAGGTGTTGTGTGTTCTGGTATCTGGCATTTGTGAACCAAATGTAAAACTGTTGAATGCAGGTCCATGCTTCGGTGCCACTTTGATATCTCTTTTCAGAGGTTAAATTGCTGTTTTGAAATATGGGAGTATGCACCGTCTGTTTCTCTCTCATTGATATGTATATAAATTTCTGGGTAAAAACATAATTCAGATTCACATGAGGTGATAAAGCTCTATTGGTAGCTGCAAGGGAAAGAATATTGAAAAGAATGCGTGCATGTTCTTTAAAAAAATGTATATTAAAAAGCCTGGATTCTTAGAGGAGACTCTTAAATTTTAGCAAGGACAGAAATTTGCACGTGGAGTGCACTAAGCAATGGCAGCTCTGCTTTGCCTCTCTGACCTTGCCTTCTGTGTTGCTATGAGGAACATGTTGATAGAAGAAAGGATGTTTCAGGCATTTTGGTTTTGACAAGTGCCTTGAGAATTTCTCAGCTCGATGCTAGTCTTTTGATTGCAGATTGCCTGAGCTAGCCTACATCCTCATTCCATCATAAATGCATATAAACTATATGCATAGAGATAAATCTGGTAGCTTAGTTATCTTGATTTTATTTGTTGAGTTTGCCTGTAGAGCGAAAATTAAACACGTTTTTATTGAGTCGGAGCCTGATCCACCAAGCTATGGAACTGTTCCTGTGAATGTTGCTGTGGACTCTGACACCAGATTGTTCACTTCAAGCCATGGTTCATGGTAGTAACTGTTATGAAACAAGAATTATGATTTTTTTTCTGAAGTGTGATTTAAACTGAAGTGGTCCATTAGCCAAAGAAAAGAGGAATTCAAAATAAAAATGATTCCAAGTAAGGAAACACAGAACTTTATTTTTGGGTAAAGAACTGTGGAATCTTGAAAGCCAAGAAGCTACTGGACTTGAATATGAAACTGTAATTTCTATCACCTGTTCCTCTTGCTCAGAAATGCCATAATTCCACTTTCCTGTTGCTTCAGCGGAGGGGAAAGTCTGAGGAGTCAGATGCTTCTGTCCTTAAAAAAGTAGCACATTTGCCCTAAAGAATAATAGGCAATATATAATGCTCCTCCCAATTCTTTATTTTCATAGGATTTATATGGTTAAAGGATCATGGGGTGAATTTCCCTGCGAGTTCATGAATACTTTGCTCAACCATTTCCCACAATTCACTAGCTTAAGAAAAATGACCATCCTCCAAACTCTACCAAACCTGTGCCCTCATTTCACTCAAAAGAGGTTCCTGATTTATTTCTCTCTCCTGAGGGAAAGCAATAAAACAGCTGTTATTTAGGGTTATTCTGAAAACCATTTTCTAGCTTTCTAGAGGAAATCCTGACGCTCTTCCTTGGATTTTATTTAAATATCCAAGGGAGAACAAAATGAAAATACAGTTCAGACTTCATCCTTTCAGAGATCTTCCACTATATCAGTTTGTAGTTTGCATTTCTTGAAATCTTACTGGAAAGGAAGAATATCAGAGCCAAATCTGAGGCAAGTTACCTTGAGCTCTCCGTGCCTCTGAGCTTGTCAGTCATGCACTAAAGCTGACGGCACAGCTGGCACTCTGTACACAGCAGGGAGTATTTTTAACACTAAAAATATGAGTGTGACAGGTGCACATTTTATTAGAACTTTTTTTTTTATGGTGCATCAGTGGACAAAAGAAAGCTAGCAGCACTTTTTAACAAGTCTTCAAGTAAGGGGGAAAATGAAGTCCTATGGTACATATTGACGTTTGCCAACCAAGTATGGGTAATTCGCAGCAGCCTCTTCTTTTCTCTATTAAAGAAAAAAAAAAAAGAAAAAAAGATGAATTTTGAGCAGCTTGCACAGCCAGAACTACTCATTCTTTTTTATGAGGTTCATTTGCATTTATACTCTTCCCTGCTGTTGTTGAGTACGGCCCCTTTCACTTGTCCTAAATCTACAACTGCACTGGGTGCACTTAAGTAGCTGTTTCCTACTGATATATTGATTATCACACTAATTACATCCGGGTTCTCTATATGAGTTAACAGAACCAATTTATTTGAATTTCTTATGGGGAGGAAATGCTCTAAATTCAATTAATTCTATGGGAATGTGCTTAACTCCATCTTTTTTTTCCTCCTCCATCATAAGTTTTTGTTAGGTGAGAGCTTGGGCTATACTTGTGCTAAAAACACAAAATGTGCACAGTGATTTTGTCTAGTAAACTCTTCTTTCTCTCCCTTTTTCTTTTTGATTTAACTTTACTAAGTCAGTTTTATGTTTCTTTACAGTCTTTTATTTTCTTTTATTTTCTTTTTTATGACTTGATGTCGTACGGGGGGCCCTGGTTTTGCAATGAGCTCCATGTGTGCAGCCTGCTGTGTCTGTTGAGGTCAGTGAGGTTTAGCTGGCTCCACACGTGGGGCACAGCGCAGAACTGGGCTGTGGTTATTAACTCATCCCTCCATCACTGGGGCAAGAGCCGTTTCTACAGCCTCCTCTGCAGAATTGTGTGCCTGTGTTTCATCCAGTTTGATGCAGAATGGGGCACCTTCATTACTTCTCTGAAGAATGTTACTCAGCTGAACTTTTCAATAGCAACTTTCTTTAAATTCTGAAAAGTTTCAGATGCCTTTCTGACTAACTTTAGCTGGAATTATCTAATCTACAATCTTGGGCATCTGTATAATGGAACTCTTTTGACAGGCATTTCACAGATTTTCTGCAGGATTAAACACTCTCTTAAATGGTGATGACATAGAGGTGTGAGTACAATCTATCATGCAAAACCTGTATAGTGCCTGGTGGTAGGTGGCAATGAAATAGAGTTTTAGTCATTTACATCTAGGGCTTCTCTTTGAATCCTGGGTGGGGAGAGCATGAAAGTTATTACCAGTGGTTGGTGACTCTTCTGTAAATCTACTAGCCTTAGTTCATGTGAAAATGTCCAGTATCAATGGATTTCAATAACATCTGCGATGATAATTGTAGTAAACAAGCCAAAGGATTGTGCCTAACTATCTCATCTTGAAAGAGGACCATACTTTTCACACAGAAATAGGTTCTAGCAGAGGTATGGATCTGGGGAATGTTTATTTCCTTAGTGGTGTATTTGATGGTAGTGTGTGTGTGCCAGGACCCCAGTGTTTGCATGTCTGTCAGAACTCTCGAACAGAGAACTTGACTAAGAGATAAAGTCAGTCAGGACTTTTTTCATTTACTTTCAGAATTTTTTCCAGTGGTGTCTTGGACAAGGCTATCTTGTTAAACCATTTAATAGAAGAAGGCAAGCACCGAGACTTTTTTTTTTCCTGTAGATCAATTTTGTTAGGGAAATAAAGTTAAAAAGATATTTAAATATCACCAAAAATTAAAAAAAGGAAAAAGAAAAAGTATACAAAGAAGAGGGTCAGCGAATGAGTACAACATGGGAGAAAGACCTCAGTGAGTTTGAAATAAGTTCAGTGAGAGGTTTTGCAGTGGTGCTCTGGACAACATGATCTCATCATTTTAATCGGCAAAGGGCATTTTAGAAAGAATTACATTAATTTAGATCAGAGGACACTAGAGTATAAATCAGAGAGTCCGTATCTCAGAGAAGCTTTAATAGCTCCAAAGGTTAAGTAGAAGATATAAAACTGTTAGATATGTTTGCTATGTGCCTTCAATGTGGTGGAGCAAGCAGGCCAGCAGGGTGATTGAGCATCAAGGGATATAGATATAGATCCCCTGCAGACTCAGCTCAGCTCGTGGGACTTGGGGCTGGGGGACATGTGAAAGGTTATCCTGAGGCTGGTGCATGAAAAGAAAAAGATTTTAAAGTGCTGTGTTGAGCAGATGTCTTTTGCTGATATAGTGAATGAAGAAAGATACATACAAGAATCTTGAGGAATGATGCAAAGGAAAGAATTTGTAGAATTTATTTAAACTGTGTTAAGATTATTTGGCAGGGGTGTGCGGAAAGGGCAAGCACAATAGTTTTTGGCTTCTATAAGGAAAAATCTAGGAAGAGTTGAACAAGCAGACCAGGAAACTTGTTTTCTGAGGAAAGCGCTGCAGAGACAAACATCTGGAGTCTTTTCCATGGAGAGGAAGGATTCACCAAACCTGGAGTTTAGATATCCAGCATTGACAAATAATTCCTATGTAACTTTAGGCGAGGCTTTTCGCCTTTGATTTTCAAAGGCTAGTGAAGGGAGGAGTCCCCTCTGGGACTCCAAAGTGGACCCCTTTGAAAGTCCCCACCTCAGACTGTTGGTACCTCCTTTCTCATGGGCAGAGCTGAAAACAGCTCTGAGCTGATCACAGCTCATGATGCGGATATAGACAACGTATTGCAGGAGTGACCTGGGGTCTGTAATGACCATGAAGATACTTCAGAGCTGCTTTTTATGTAGGAAAATGGCAAGGATCCCATCCAGTTCTCCTGGTAACAGTAGCAACTGTGTGACACATCTACAGGGAAAATGAGGCATCCAGAATTATGGAGCAGTGTGTATTCTGGGTGGACAGGGATATGATTTCTCTGAGGTCATCGGAGTCATGGCCAAAGCTTAAGGCATCTTGTTTAAAATTAATGGATCTATGGAAGCTACTTCTTTAGGGATAGATTCTGCCATCCATGTTTAGGCTAATCATTAGATTCTCACACTAAATGTTTTAACAGATTTATAGCAGCCCATATCTTGTCCTGAACTCTTTATACCTGGCCCTTTCACTCCTCCAAGCCGTGCTTTTCTTTTATTCTTTCTGCATAGATTTACAATTTCTTGGTTTAGAAGAACTGGCAAATATTTCTCCTAGCACTAGTTTCTTTTCACTCTTGGGGCTGAAACAGCCCATTTTTTCCTACTCCAGCAGTATGAAATGTGACTCTGAGGGGTAATCTTATGGGGGGAGAAGAGAAGAGTAGTAGTCAGCAAACACATGGTCAGAAGTCAAAGCTGTATTTGCGTTGAGGTGTTTTATGATGACATCAAAGTAGAGCTGCAGAGGAAAAAAAATCAAGGAAGATGTTGAAGGAGAGAGAGGAAATGAAGATTTGGTATAGCTGGAGGGATAGAAGGGAGGACGCCGTTAGGTTGAGCATTTAATGCAAAAAAGGAAGAAGGCTGTTAGTGACAAACGCTGCAATTGGAGATTGTGCCCCTAACTGCTGAATTACTTTTCTAGAGTTAAAGGAACTCTCATGACTACAGATAACTACAAAACAGGAACTCAAGTGGTAATGGGCTTTGCAAAGGTAAAACCTGCTTTTGTGACGGAGTGAAATGAAAACCAAAAAAAAATCTACATTTTTCATAGAAGAACATTTGCAGGGAAAACCCTACCCCTTTCACTGTTTTGGATAAATACAGAATCTTTCCTTCCACAAGGATGTTGTATTATTTCATTTCTATATACAGAAAGGTAAACAATTAAAAAAGTGTAAATAATAATATATTGTGCACTGACAATGACATGAAAATGTACCTTTCCAAAAGGGATTATTTTCCTGTGTTACCATCTGCAAAACATCTTCAAAATTTTGCTTTAACTGGAGTTGCATATTTTGAGGAACATCCAGTACTCTTGATCAGCTCTGTCTGGGATTACATGGTCTGAAATTCTTCCTCTTCCTTCTTTTTCAGGTTAAGAAAATAAACTCTGTGTTTTAGGGAAACAGTCCTTGCATTTGGTTTTGTAGTGATCAAGGGTCCATTCTGGAGGGCAAATTGATTTCTGATTTTTTTTTTAAATAAAAATGAACTGACAAAGACTGAAATCCTATGAAACAAGTGTTTTTGTTTCTAGACCCCAGTAGAGAAACAGACCTAGAATTTTTATTTCTGCTATATTTTGCTTGTCACTTCTGCCCATTTTTGAAGGTATTTTATGCTTAAACTAGGTCCTTCTCCCTCAATACCATAGATAGTTGAATCTCAGTTCAGGGAACACCAGCACTGAAATCAAAGGCTGAGCATTGCCATTCAGTTAGGGGAAAGTAAGTCCTTTTTTACTTTTGCAAATGAAAATTAAGAATAATAATACTTACGTTTCCCCCAGCAACCACTCATTTTATTTTTATTGTGGCAACACAAGTTGCCATAATAAAAATACTCTCATCACTGAAGGCTACTGAAAGACAAAGATATCTGTCTGGTTTTAAAACCTAAGGTACAGCTGTTGCTGTAAGGCTAGTGCTGTAACTTCTTAGGAATTCAGTGAACTCCAGAGATTCCTTTCCTGATCAGAGAGAGGGAAGATCCAGGGTGGCACTGTGAGCTCCAGAACCATCATTCACTATTACAGTGTTTTTGATTTCGTGAAAATGATTTGTTGCTTGCAGAGCTCATCCAATAAAACAAATATAACTTAGTGGGAAAGAGATCAACTGTGGCTTGGTAGCAAAAGGTTGTTGAAGAGCTAACAGAGAACTAAAAGTGGGAAAAGTGGGGCTTTACCAGTAGCACCAAGACCACACTTTTGATGAGGGATGCCTATGTTGGCAACAACATAAAATCCTGCATAGGAAGAAGTGGATTCTGTCACTTGTGGCTGCACAGAGTGGTGCAAAGCAGCGGTCTGGCAAACAAGTTTTTCTGCTTTATCCGCAAGTGGAAGGCCTGTTTGTTTTGAGCCTTCTCTTCACAGGCACTCAGAATTTCAGCTAGTGTCTTCCTGCCATTTCAGTGGAGGATTTCTAGGACAAGGCAACTCCAAAGGATCTGTCTGCCCTTGTCAGTTCTCCCATTCTGCCCTGTGAAGGAACAGTATTACTTGCCCTGAAGATTGAATCTGCTAGAGTTGAATGAATTCAGCCTCTTTACTTCAGTGGCCTTTCAAAGAATGTATTGTATTTCAGCAAAGAGGTCAATAATGATTTTCCATATAATTTTCTGGTGACATGTAGGGGTGACAAATGCAGTACAGACCACCTGAGGAAAAAATATGAGCTGCATACAAATTTTTCACAGAAAATAGCGCAATATCAGTACAGTAGGCGTCCTACTGTGGGGAAGGGGTAGATGGAGCTGGAGAGCCCGGAGAGACTGCCCTGCACTGAGCCTTCCAGAAATGCAAAATCTGTCCCATTCCGTGCAAAGGCTATTTTGTGCTTTGCTATTTTGTTTTGTTTCAAAATGCTAGAAAAGTAAAAATCATGTTGCTCTTGGATGTATGGGTTTATTACAGTATTTGAGGCAAATTCATTTGCAGCTATAGCCCTTATGCAAACCATAGGCCAGGAACCAAGACCATCTGGCAATGCATATGCAAGGACAATCAAAATAATATTTATGCTTGCACCACAGATGCTCATTGCAATGATGAAAATTCTGCAAAACAGCAAAAGTCAAGGAAAGACAAATGATGATATTTCATGCCTTTTGCTGAAAGATTTAAAACCTGGAAGGCCTGACCATCAAGTTACTTTAGTTCTTCCTGAGACCCTACATTGAGGAAACCACTAGGATGCCAGTTTACAACCCATTGTTTTGGGAGCCATATCTCTATTAACTACAAATCAAAGATGATGGTGAGGATTCTCACATCTGTAGCTTGAGGCAAATATCTGTGTGCCTCTAGGTATTTGGGTATAAATATGTATGTGTATATGACTGCACATAGATCCATGGAAGTTTTGCAACTGACTAGGTTAAACTAGGTTTGAGGCAGTGCTCTCTGGATAATCTCTCATGTTCTAGGCAGCAGTCCAGGTAGAGACAATTAAACTTTTCTGCAGATTGATTTTGTTGTTGTTGACATCTCTCATTTCCAATGGTTTTGATCACTGGTGATGAAAACTCCGGACTGAGATGCAGGAGATAAAAGTAAAAATGTGGGCAGAAAAGGTAGTATTTCAGCTGGATCAGTTCCAGATGCTGGATCAGCTCTGCACAGTCAATGGGGAGAGGATGTATGTCCCCCAGGGGCCAGGCTGGGCCCCCAAATCCAGTGGCTCAAGGAGGCAGCACAACTCAGGGACTTCGAGAAGAGAGGAATCCAGGCACGTGCCTGTCTCTGCAGCTTGCACAGCACAGTTTCTTTCCACTCTTAAACTAAAATCCTCTAAGAATATCCGATAAAGCACGGAAGGAGGTTTTCCTACTTTTGTGAGATTTCCAGTGCATTTTGTTTAGATAGCTCTCATAAGATTCAGTTAAATTAGTGATGTTTTCACTGCTTCTGACTTCAGCAAATCTGAGCCCTTTTGGTCTATGTGAGGAATGAAGAAAATAAATCAGAGGAGGAAGGGATCTGTGTGTGGTGTGGAGAACCACAAACATTTCTGGCCTTCCAGTGCTTGGGGATCTGCCTGTGATCTCTGTGTGATTATATTTCCAGAACTGAGTATCCTAAACATTGACACAAATTTGAGGTATTAATGACAAGGGTAAAATCATGATTTTTTAATTTTTTTTTAAGCCAGAAAGGTAGAAGGTTTTAAGCTTGTGCACCAGGGCCTCAGGGACTGACTGTATGAGTGGCATCTTTATGGCCCCTTTAGAGCAGGAATTTCCTGGGTGGACGGCAGTCAGGCTGCAAGTTTTCCTGAGTTAAGACGTATGTAGGGCTTAGATCTGGTCATTAAATCACAGATGTTTCTTTGAAAAAGCTGAGTGTGCACAGACTCACTTCTTTCAACACAGCATGTCTAACGACTTGTGGAAGGCACAGACTGAATAGAAAAGCTGTTTGATTCAAATGGGTGTTTGGTCATTTAAAATACAAAAGACCTGACATGCGGCAGTGTTCCTGGAGACAAAGAGAATAATGGTTAGTGTTTGCAGATATTTATGTAAAGATTTTTTTTACATTTGCCTTTATCTACCTTTAATAAGTAACTGCTGAATCCATAATGTTCATAATAAATGTGAGCTGGGCTAATACAGGCAGATAAATGTGCACTGCGTTAACTAATAAGTGTAAATCTGAACATCAAAACCATTAGAAGTGTTAAACTTACAAATTTGCCTTGTGTATGTCTGCGTATATATATGTCTGTGTTTACATGAAGATCATTATATTGTGGAAATGGTATATTGTGGAAATACAGCGGGATCTGTCCAATCTCAAATCTTGGGTAACAGTGAAGATTCTACTCTCAATCAAAACAAGAAAATGTTTTCTGTACAAGCAATGTATATGGAAGATTTTTATACATGCATATTTATCTCCATTTTAGGCACTTATTTACCTAAGTGCTAGGCATTTCAGAACTAGCTCAGGAAAGGTGAGAAACTATTTGTAACAATCGCAGACAGGAACTAAAATGATTTCCCTGTCGCTAAAATATATAAAATTGCACTTCAGGTAAAATGTTCACCAAGGCAATGTGAACTTTTCCTTCCCTTCTTCCTTCCTTCCTTGCACTATAGAAGCGAAAGCTAAACTGCCCTCTCCTGTAGGTTATCATTTCCAGACCTCTACGACGCTTATCTACCCGAGCAGCCAGACAAATAACACATACTCAGCAGGACGAGGCACTGTATTTTAATACGGTGAAGGCAAGGATTCAACAGCAGAGCAAAGTCAAATAATTTAAAACCATAGAAACAGCTTGTGGATCATTGAAAAGCAGCACATTTGGAAAACAGATGGCTGTTTTTTTCTCCCCAAAAATAACAAATGAAGAAAAAATGCACCCTTTGTTACTTTTATTTTTTAGGCAGTATTTATACTGACAAGCTATTCAGAGCTTCTTACAGACAAATATAAATTAGGTCTCTTCACTGATGATCTCCTGCTTTTAATTATTTTTAATAAAATAAGGGGTTATGGTCAGGAAACTTTTGGAAAATGCTTGTGTTTTTATTTCCTTTAGTTTCATGAAATTTGTTCTTGTTAATAAAACAATCCACTCGAATTCTGACATGTGAAAACTGTCGTGCAGCCCGGTTAGGACTCTCTGGTGTTGGACAACAGACTGGTTCCTAATTAAGTCGGTGGCCAGCCGTGGAGCGGACCGAGGTTTTGCAACTACATGTGCTTAGATAAGAGCAATCAGTTCCTCAGGACATTGATCAGGTCATTCCCATTCCTGATGTTAATAGTAGGTCCAGGACGCGGTCAGACCTTTTGACCCACTGTTGTCTTAGTGCATAAGGCTCCATTGCTCGTGTCATGTAGACGTGTCGGGGGGTGGATTACGTGACAGCCGTAACCTTCATCTGGGGTCACATCTTGGGCAGGGGTGACAGTGTGGCCTTGGCATGAGCTCTGCTTGATTGTGGGGCACTGCTAGGAGTGAGGCTCTTGATTTCAAAGGATTTAATCTAGTAGCTCTTTTGCCTTCCGAGGAATCTGGGATCCAGCTGGTCAGCCAGCTCCCTGCCTGAGCCCCTTGCCCCATGCTCGGGGAGCAGTGCTACAGAGTGGAGCCAAAGCTGGACTTAGACCAACAGTTGTGGCCCAGTCTTATGCTCAAGGTAGTCAAGTAAGGACGTCATTACTCTTCTCCAGCTACATAGCACAGTCTGTAATGAACTATTGATATTTTCCCCCTCTAAGGCACCAAGCAGCAACCCTTCCTAGATGCAAAGTGCCAAATTGTGGGAGAGGAGTGGTCAGCAGGGGGTTTTAATGCCCTTCCTTGTCCTACTGTTCTTGCCTTATGCTGACTGCTCTTCTGCTTCCAGTGTGCTGCTTTCATGATAATTTCAGGTTGGTGAAAACTCTCGTTTGGAAGAGCCTGGAACTGGCAAGATTTTGTTCTCCTGGTTGGTTCCTTTGTACTAGTTCCAGATCAATTACAGTCAGAGATAATTAACATGGGAGAGTCTCTGAGAAAATAAATGTTTTACAAATGAGAAATAGCTAAGCCTGCATTGCATTGTCTGTCTCCCAAAATCAAATAACGGTGTAAAACTTCCCCCTCCCTCAGCCCCTCCGAAACAGTCCCAGCAAAACTCTCCCAGGCGCCGGCTTCAGCCGCTCGGATTGTTTTCGGGTGCATCATTTTCTCTGACGGGCGACGTGGGACGAGGAGCACAGCGGCACCAGGGACGTAGCTCTTATCAGTCATTGCTCCGGCAGAAGCTGGAAAAAAAGACTGAACTTTTGTGCACTCTCTTTTTCTTTTCTCTACCCCCGAGTGATTGCTTTAAAGACTGTTTAAACAAGGGGCAAAGGAGGAAAGAGGGGAGGAAAGACACGGAGTTTTGGAAAATGAGTTATTCTTGGCTTTTTTTCATGTCCCAGCATATTTCCTACTGTATAGTAATGAGGGATTTTCTTTTTTCTGAACGGTATTTTTGGTAGCAGGCACCTAATCAGTACTTGCTTCACAGCCTGCCCATCTTGTACCTAACGAGGATGTCAGGCAGCCTCTGACAGCATCCGGCGTTTGCTCAGCGGGCGAGATGCGCTATGGAACACGCACTGCTCAACACGGCGTCTGCGATGGTGCCCAGGGTTGCTCGAGGAGGAGGAGGAGGGTCAGCCCTCCCTTTTGCAAATTACCATTGCACTAGTTGAGAGTTACTGCGCAGCTCTCAGTGTGGCCCTGAGTCTTTTTCTGGCAGACTGGCAAGATTTGGAAGGCAAAAATGATGATTCAGGTGCTCCCATCTGAAGCTGAAGGCTGTTGTGCATGGGGCAATTGGTGCTTTCTGTTCATCAGTACAATATGAAGTGAAGATGAAGAGAACACACAGTGGAAGAGTTAAAGCACGGTATGAATTTTCAGGACCGTGTTTCCAAGTAAAGAGGTCAGAAGCAGGACGTGCTGTGCTCTAGAGCAACAGCTATGTGAGATGATGTGAAACTATCACACCCTGTGAAGTGTCTGCTCTGAGTTTGCTAGATCGGATAAAGAAAGTATGAAGGGATGCATAACACCATGGTTTCCAGATCCTTTTAGAAGTTGTCTTTAATTATTTTTAATATATATTTAAGTTTATATGAAACTATTATGAGGAAGACAACTATTGCTTTCTTTGTTTGCTTTTAACATTTTTTATTAGCTCTGTTGTCAAGATAATCCTAGGTCAAAGCCTGCATCTGAACAACTTTGATCTTTAGAAACTGTCTTTAAACTTTGTCTTATCCTTCATCAGTTTGATGGGTCTAGAACTCCCTCTTTTATATAGACTTAAAGGAAAGGAAAACATTAAGACTGGTTGAACTTATTTAGAAAAAATAAGAGCCTGCAGAAATTGAATCAAATTGGAGTTTTTTGAAGGTTGCAAAATGTTTTGAGGAACTCAGTACAAGAAAAAGATGAAAAGGTAGGTTTGCCAGCATCTTAGCACTTCCTCCTATCTGCTGGAACCGAAAGTAAAAACACTGGAATACTGTGAAGAAATATTGAATTTTTTTTTGTTAATGCTTCAGTGACCAAAAGGGATGATGATGTAAAATAAACTGAAAATGCATAGCCCCATTTAAAAGAACTATGTGGGTGTCTTAGATTCTGGTATCATTTCTATTGGATGACTCTTGTTTTACATCTTGGTCTCTTTTAAAATTATTTTTAGTTACTATTCTTCATAAACAGTGGCTAAGACATTTTTTTCTTTGGATCTGTGGTAGTCCAGAGGTGACCACTGAGTGCAATAATGCTCAAAGATCCAAATGGGCAAGGTTAAAGTGCTGATTTTCCTAGTCCCACTTCAATCATTGAAGACTATCACTGTTGTTATCATGAGACGAGTCCCAAAGATAGGCAAGTATTAAAGGCTAAAAATCCTCAGGGAATCGCATGCCCTTCTTGTGAACTGCTGGAAATATGCTTCATCATCAAGTGCATGCTATGGGTAGATGCCAATTATTCGAGAGCCTGTCTCTCTAGATCTGTTAGTGCTATTTCAGTGCTTGGGGGCTCAAGCTTAATACAATATGCTCTTTTTTTTTTTCTCTGACTAGTAAAGCAGCACAAAATAGAATTATTAGTATAAATACACGTTGCCTACAAAATGTAAATCCAGCAATTAGACTTTTCCCTGGTGGTGTGCTCTAATGAGTGTTACTATATTCTTTGTGTTGCTGTAGGGAAGCCGTGGGTGTAGCAGTGGGGCTTGGCTAATTTATGAAGGAATCCTCAGGATACAAAATTTTTCCTTGATAAGAGAAGAAATAGCTTGTGTTCTAAGCAACATTTATCTCAGACAAACTTGCCTCCTGGAAGTACAGCGCTGGGAACCTCAACATTTACAGCTTAGAATATGATTTCTGAGACCTCCTGACACACAGGAGCTGGTCAAAACCCTTATGGAAGGAGTTACTTAATCCTCTTTAATCCCAAGAAATGATGTGTAGGGCAGCTTTGACAAATGAGGCAGGTAGGGAGGTTTGTTGGACTCTTGGAGAAATTTGACATTCTCCTCTTGAGTTGTATAATACATCTGCAATTCCCCCTTTATACACTGGGTTGCATGTCCAAAATGATTGATATTTGATGCACTTTGCAAAACACATTAATTGCCCCATCTCATGTGTCCTCGTTTGTATGGTGTCTAATGACTGTATCACAATCAGAGATGGTGAAATTCTGTCAGTAAAGGAAAATGCTTGTAAGCCGAAAGGAACGTGCTGGGTTTGTCTTGTCAGGGAAGTGCTGAGGGCATCTAATACCCTGACGTGACCTCTCCAGAAAAAAACCTGACCCGTGGTAATCTAATTATTGTTTGTTGTGATGGGCAGATAACAAAGTAAATATTGGATTGGACTGATTGCCATCTCCACTTTGGGAGAGGGGTCTTGACAGCGTTATTTTCCTGAACCCAGTTGCTTTTTTCTTCTTTCTCTCTGGTGTAGTTAGTGTTTAGTATAGTAATGCACATTGGAAGGAATCAGATCTTGGGAGCACCGGGTGACAACTGCTTCCCGTTTGGCTGAGTTTATTCCTCTCTCAAAGCTTTTGCTGTTTGTTGGGCATGTGGGGACAGAAATGAGAGGGAAATGTGGATGTTTCGTGCCTCTAAGAATAAGGCTTGGTACTGAGTGTTTGAGGGAAGGCCTGAAAATGGAAGAAACATCAAAAAAGAATACTTATTAACAAATATACATGGCTCTTAAGCAGAGTGACAGAAGAGTTAAAGGACATGTGGGTGAATATATGTGCTAAATATGTAGGGATGCTTCAGTTCATCATCAAATTTATGTGAATCTCATTACACGTTGGTTGGGGTACTCCAAAGAGTCTTCTGCAGGGAGGTTTTTCTTCTACACTGAGCTGACTGAAAACTGTGTAACCATGTTAATTTTAAACCCTGCTTCACAGGAGGATACACCCTTATTAGTGTACACCCTGGTGATTGAGTCTTTCACTGACAAAGAAAAGTGTTCGTTGTGTCTTGTAAGACAGCTGCACAGTACAAGGTATGGTTGCTGAGCAGGATGATAGATTCATTCATTTTAACAATGTTATAAAATTCAACTCATCTTTCAGAAAAAGGCAGAGCAAGGAGGGATCCTGTGCTTTATGCTGCCCGTATCAAGTATTGAAGCAGCTTGGGCAAAGCTGTTAAGTGGAAAACTTTCAGGAGCCTAGGTCAAATGCTTGGCAAGCTTCAGTTGAGTTTGGAATGAAGTCAGGTCTAAAGCACAGGAAATCAGAGATGTTTTTCCATGCTGATTTTGGATTTCTTCATACTTCATGGGGTGAGACTAAAAGAGTCTGTGATAAGGTTTATTCCTGCTCTTGCTGAAGTCAGTAGCAACTTTATCCTTAATGTCAGAGGGAATGATTAGCCTTCAGGCTCCAGGGCTGGTATCTGGGATGGAGTTGATGAGAATTTCTTCATAAAATTGTGTTCCTGGTTCTCAAAAAAAACCCATGAATATACTGAAATGGGAGTTTCTTCTAAGTGGAAGAGTTTTTCTTGGAAGTTATATCTTCATTTGATAAACTGTTGGAACATTTGCAATATTAAATAAGTCTGTCTCCTGGCTTAAAGAACATTTTATTGTTAATAATATAAGCTAATTATTCACAACTGAAAAAAAATCAAAGTAAAGATTGAACATTGCAATATTAGCAAAAGAAAATGCTGTAACTGACCCAAGCTGTTTTTTTTTCTTGGATTTTTAAATGAAAATGAGTGTGCTTTTGCTACTTTAACTTTATTTTAACAAAAATATTTATATTATCTCAGATATTTTTCATATGAAAAAGCCATTTCCTGCCCATTTCAGCTCTTATCTTAGC
>JAUBNY010000477.1:815172-825618 GCA_032275445.1 Crypturellus soui | reverse complement strand
TATTTTTGATACATCATTAAGCAAAAGGAAGGTCAGCGTGCTGTCAGCTATGCCTCAGAGGCAATTTCCCTGTAGGTAAGGACTGAATCCAAGCAGAGCACTCGCCGTTCTTTCATGAATTGTACAGGCAATTCTATATGATCTAGTCTGCACTACCCTTTTCTTGTGAACAGGTGAAATGAATTTAAAGTCATGTTAGGAAGGCCTTGCAGGGGTGGCCCTCAGGGCTCAGTTCAGTCTTTGATTACATAAAGCAGGTTTTATTCACTCTGGGCTGGAATAAGATATCTGTGACTGAGTTCAAAATTAAACTCCTTGTGTGTGTGCAAATTATGCACTTTAGCAACAAGCTTTGCTAACAATGCAGAGGCAGAACAAAATGATGGAGGGAGCAGAGAGTCTATTCTTCCATCTCTTCAGCATTTCTTTAAAAAATGATTGCATGAGCCCTAGTCTTTGACCTCTGTGCTAAAGTGGCAATCTTTAATTACATTAAATTGGCTCTCATGAAGAAGGGTAAATCAGTCACTTAGTGTAACACGTTATCATCTTTCTGATATTTCACTATTAGTTGTCCATTTCTGCTAGACAGAGACATCACTAATTATCCTTCTCATATACAAAAATTACAATAAAAGAACCTAATGATAACAATTTAAAACCGAAAGCTAAGCCCCACAGGAGCAGCAAATTCAACCTACAAATTCTGTGAATTATTACCAGATTTTATTCCTTCCCGGAGTCAGTCCTCTAATGCCCTTGCATTTGTGCCAGTGATACAGGTTATGCTTTGGTAACTCTTTGTTCCCTAGCACAAGAAAGTTGTAATCTGAAAGCACAAGCCTTATTATTATAATGATGATCACTAGTGCCATTCCCTGTCTGTGTTTTTTAAATATAAAACTTATTTCCAGACAGCTCTAAATTAATCATTAAAATGTATTTTAGGATGATATATTTACTAAGTAATGTCTTAGGACAGGAATATTATTTGGTATTACTAGACTTGGGTTCCTATCATTTTAAATTTTTGTGAGGAGCTGGGTTTGGGAGGTGACCTCTAACAGAACCTGCTTATTTTCCTGGTATATCTCCAACTGAGAAGCCTTTGAGATGTGCAGTTATTATGTTGGTCCTTATGTGCATCTGGGCTCTCCACACTAGTGACTGAAGACTGAGGTAGGTAGATGAAGCAGTGTCTTGCTGCTCCCTGTTTCCTTGTATCCCTACAGAGGAATCTATCAAAATCCTCTGTATTTTTTCCTCAGTCTTTTTTTTTTTTTTTTTTTTTTCCGCCCCTGTCTTGGTCTTCCTACTCTTTGCTTACCTTTGGTTTGAAGGTATCTACACTACCTGTTAGGGGGAGTAGAAGAGAGTAAAGCAGCTCATTGAGCATCACTGATAGAGAGAGGCTGCACAGCTGGGTCTGCATTTAGCCCAACTCCACTGCCCCTCAGCTGCAGCCTCTAAGTATGATAGAACTGAGAGAAAAGACTTACTTTCTCTGGAAGTCATTCTAGTGTTACCTGGATTCATTCCTGATTGCTTATCTAGACAAAATCTGCACAGATATGTGCTTTAGGGCTGTGCTGAGTTTGAGATCATTTAATCTACAGTCAAGTAAAACAAATTGCATACTAAAGAAAGAAGGAGAATGAAAATCACAAAAGTGTAAAACTGGAGGAATCTCAAGATGTCTCCAGCTTCCTGCCTGAGGCAGCAGCAGAGATAATCAGGCTCCTTCAGGTAGGTGTTGTACTTTGCTGACATGGTGGCGTAAGCAGTTGAAGGAAAAGTTTAATGGGACTTGAAAAAAACAGAAAAGAAATAAAAGTAACAAACCCACTGGGCAGGGAAGAGAAGATTCTTGAAGATATACCATAGAAGGCAAGGAGAGGAAAATTGTATGTAAGAGAATAGGAAATGTTAAAACAATGGAAAAGCAGACATCTGTGTTGAATCAAAACTTGAAGAAGTTACACATGAGGATTTGATTCTCTGTTGCTGCAAGCTATTGAAGAAAAGCTGGAGTTTAGAAGAATAGCCATCACCCTTACATGTGGGGGAAGATGCCAGGACTGACAAAGTGTAAAATATTTTCTGTATACTTTCACAGCAGAGTTGGTTGGTTACTCTGATTTAATGAAATAGTTTTGTAATTTTAATCTTTTGCTTGCTTTCTATAATCATAAATTTAAGCACTAAAGAAATCATTAGCATCAAGCTTCAGTAGTTCAGGGACCTTCTGCTAGGAGTGTTTCATGTGGTTTCTTGCCAATTATTTCAAACTAAAGACCAGAGCTTTCATTAACGTGCACAACCGGTGCTATATCCATTTTCTTGGAGTTATGCTGGTTTATACCAAGTGGGGCTTTGCTAAGCTTTGCATATGGATATTGCAGGTCAGCCCCCAGAATCTAAAGACCTCTGTGGCTCTTGTGTTTTCTAAGAGTGCATTGTCATTGCTTCAGTAGAGTGGAAAATAATTTCCCTGTGCAGTATTCTAAGTTAGTGTAAAGAATATTTGGCTTGAAGCATGTATGAATAAGGAAAATACTTAAAGCAATTTTCTATTTTGTGGATTTTCTAGTTTTTAGTTAAGGGTTGAATTCCAAATTCTGTCTTTTATTCAATGGGATCATAAACAATATACTTTTCTTTACCTTGTTACCTCTAGTCATTCCTCCTACAAAAGCAAAATATCTGCAAGATCACTACCCTGCAGGTGAACTTGTTGAAGCTGTCTGGTAGGTTTGCTGTAGGAAAGAGTTATGCAAACTTAAGCACACAGATGCAGATGGCATAATTAAATGAGTCTTCGTTATTTAGGAAACAAAGCTAAAATATTTCATTGCATTATATACCCCATCTCTGTTTTAAGTGATTTTTCTACAATGCTCTCTGCATTTTCCTGTTACATCTCTGCATTAGGGGTGAAAAAAATCTCTCCTTATCAGAACAGTTTTGCATTTTTTTTCTTGGGATGAAAGCACCACTTTCCTGTTCAGGATGCAGCCATAGCTGGATAGACTGTAGAAAGGCAGTGCCGCCCAGGTGGTAACCGAGCACACACTGCAGTGCAAACTGGTACCTGGCTTTATCACCTGCAAATATGCCAGTGCTGAGGACAGGGCTGGGGAACAGTGTGTCTTCTGCATGATAAACAAAGAGGTGTTGTGGAATAATTTATAAAATAGCTCTTGAGTAGGCATGGCCATGAAGAAGACAGGCCCTTCGGTGGTGATAGTGAGCAAGTCTCGCTCATGTGGGACATACATGGAGAGAAGAGGGGAGGAGAATTGAGGCAACCTCTTTCAAAGAGCCTAGTAAATACCACACTTGAGTGGATGCACCATACAAACTCGAATAACATTCTTTTGAGAATACTTAGTGTAAGGATCTACTGTTCAGAGTGGAATACACAGACCACAAACAGCATTTATTTATCTGTGCATTACTCTACTACACCAAGAGTCATGGAAGGACTTTAGCAGCTCCTGGTGCTGTGCTGCCCAGAGCCCTTATTCTCTGTCCTGCACATGGCATGCTTTTTTTAAAATTTTATTTATTTATTTTTAGATCACTGCAATTGCTTCTGTTGGTACTGTTTCCCCTTTCTTTAAAAGACAAGGCCAAGCAAACACACAGAAACTGCCAGAAGACACTTAGGGTGAAATTCATTTTAGTGTGCCCTGAAATCACGTGAAGGATGTAACTTCTCAGCAGCACTAGAAACCTGTGCAGAAGTGGATTCTTTCCTGGATTCTTTCCTTGGCCTGAGAATACATTATTGCCAGGCATTTGTGGATTTTAAATCAGACCATTCATGTTACTTTAATGTAGTTTGATGTTGTGTTAATAATGCATATGTGCCTAATTCAATGGGAACAGTACCATATCTAAGCTTGGAGAATATTAAATATGTGCATGTTATTAATTTCTGCTGTATAGGAACAAAGAACTTTTTTTTCTTTTTTTTTTAACATATGCCTGATATTCCACCTCTCTCAGTTCATTTCCTAACCTGTGTCTTAGGGATTTCAATCCTTCTGTATTCCATTTCATATTGAATTTATTATTTCCCCTGTTGTGAAGTGCTCTGATGTTTTTGGTTTTTGTTCTGACTAAAACCAAGGCACTTCTGTAAAGCCACAGTTTTACTGTTGGCAAAATGCCAGAGTTATCTAGCCTGTAACTACAACCTAAATAAAACACAAGCTTTCCAACAGCTTACAATGCACCCTTTGTTTCTAACTAGGTTTATTTTTTTGCTTCTTAGTACTCCAAACAATTTCAATTTATGTTAACTTCTCCTGTGTTTGACCACTGTATTTAGTGCACCAAAGATGAGCTGAAGCCAACTTGCTGCTTTAGAAGCCTTGGACAGATATCAGATGCTCTAAACTTGTATAGCCAAAAGAGGTTTTACTTATAGCTGCTGGGGATCTGCTTTTTGGATCCAGAAACTGAAGGGAAAAAAAAAAAGAAATACTTGAAGGAAAACTGTTTTCTTTAAAGAATCGCAGATTTTGCCTAGGTAGCAGCACACAGGTACACTCTGTTTCCAGGAGGACCTCTGGACGACCGCTCTCCTTGGCAGTTTAAGAGTAGGGACAGGATTCTGAGTGTGCTGGAGATGACACTGGTTGGGTTTCACTTCACCTCATCTCTGAGGCTAGGCTGGTGTCCAAGACTGCAGTTGTGACGAGCAGAGCGGTAGACAAGCATGTCCAGAGGTTAGTTTGATTAAAATAAGTGATTTGAGTCATTATATAGGCCTGTTTTATTTCATTATCATAGACATGGATGATCTGCTAAGTGCTTCACTTCTGGACAATTAATATTAGGTGAGATAGAATACATGCTGTACATGGGTCTAGGCTATCGAGATGTTGTTTGCTACTGGTTTTTGGTCATAAAGTCATGGAGGTCTGATTTTATTCTTAATGGCTATTTGTTTGTCTTAATGGGAACCAAAACAGATCTGATATGTGTTGCAGGAAGTAATTAGCACTTTAATGAATCAAGCCCAAACAGGTTTAGATTTGTTGTGTTAAACCTAAGTGTTTCAGATGGGGAGGGGCCAGTGGAGATGGTTTGTTAATTTATTATGGAAATGGCAGTCTAAATTCACCATGGGGGTGCTTATGAACTCTGGAGAGGAAGAGCTTGGCCCTTCTTGGTCCTTGCTGTGGCCTCTGTGCACTGAGCTACAGCCTGTCCGCGATCCACCTGCGCTCTGCCCACCCCAGTGACCATGTCTGAAGCCGCTTGGGTGCAACGGTGCAGGCTGCTGTATTTGGTACCAAACGTGTAGCTTCTCCTTTGACACACAATCCTTCTTGCTCATAGGCACTTCTAACAAACGTAAATTAAAAAGCCTACCTCTTCAGGCAGAATGTGCTGTGCATAAAATGCATTTGCCAAATACTTTCTGCACTGCAATAATCCATTTCATGATTTAAAAGCCTTGTAAACATGTCAAAATGGTTGGTTGGTTCTACCATCTTTGTGCCATCTATTGCGCTGAATAAATAAAGGGAAATGCAATTTATTCGGTGCTTTCAAAGCTCAACATTTCTCTCACTGATGTGTGACAACTATTATCATATTTATTGTCAGCATTACACTCCTAAGCATGCAGGTGATGTGTTGTGAGTATTTCATACTGATAAAGCCATCAATAACTTCCTAGTGGACCTTATTTATGCAGTTGAATCTGCACAGCTGGCTGAGATATTGGGAAGTTACTGATGAGAGATTTAAAAAAAAAAAAAAATGAAAAGTTTGGTGGGGCCAGCTGAAGTCAGAGCTTGCAAGGCCTCTGCCTTCTCTGCAGCTTGGGAATCCAGCCACCTGCAGAGAGGTGACAAGATCAGGCCGCAGACACAACTGTGTCATTCCAGACAGGCTGCAAAAGCTTCTTGTGGCAGCTAATACAAAACATTTCCCCCCTAATCATTCTGATATATTTATATTTTCAAAGCCAGCACTGCAATGAAAATAAATTTTAAAAAGGCCTCTCTCAAAGGGTGTATTCCAGCGGAGGAAGCAGCTCTGGGAAGTCCCCAGGGGTTTGCTAAGTCACCGGGCTCTGAGCCACTGAGGAAGAAGCTCGGCTTCTGCAGTCTGTCCGCTTTATGTTGATGTTTGTTCAGGATCTTTGATCTCTTATTTATACATATTTCTCCAGGACAGGGAAGCAAGCAGAAATAGAAATGCTATTTATGTAAATCTTTCTGCATCCCAGAGGTCAAGAACAACAGCATTTCAAACTAAGTGGAGGAATTTCTGTTTGCCTGTTAGTTTGCAGGAGAAATGCACATTTTATATCATGGTTCCAGACAAGGCCCAGGTATACCTATATATACCTAAACTTGTAGGTGCCATTGCTGTAATTTCTCTGGGTGAGCTAGTGTCTGTGGGACCTCTCATGTACATGTGACACCAGACCATGTTCTGGATTGTGTCCAGACTGCCCTGGTGGCCTTGGCCTCCTTCAAGCGGGGAGGAGAGCTCACGAGCCATAGTTAGGGTGTTCCAAAATAGAGCTTTAATGGGCAGTTTAGGTTCATCATTCCTGCAGTCATTGAAGCCACCCTGCAGATGGGATTAAGAGTACTTGTAGTAGAGAGTAAGCTTCAAAAATTCTTCAGGAATTTTATTGCTCTCAGAAAATAATTTTATTACACTGGAAACTAACTTCACCTGGTGTCAGATGCTTCCATAGTCTCATTTTACCCATAAATAAGTAGCCAAGCAGTAACAAATTAACAAAATTCTCTATTTTCTATTTGAGCCCAACTTATCCTGCAAGTAGTCTGACTCTAGTAATTTTGACTGGGCGGGGTCAGTATTATAAATAAAACCTATCAAGCAGCAAATAGCTCTGTGGAACAGAACAATCCGTAAGATTGTTCTTCTGTTTAAATATTACCTGAAACTCCAAATGCAGAGCCTGTTAACAAACATTGAGCTAATTTTTCTAACAGAAGTCCTTGATTCTTTTTGCAAAATGGGTGGGTTGCCATTTTTTTCTTTTTTTTTTTTTTTACTCAAAAATTGAGAAATATTTTAATGCAAAATTTTTAAGGCTACTTAGCTCTTAGTGAAAATACCCCATAGGAAAAAGACAATATTCAATCCAAACAGTTATGGTCACAGGCTGATAATTAAAGTGTCACGTATACAAATATATAATAATTAGCAATTAATACAGTGAAAAATTGGCAATTAAAATGGACTAGCAATGCTGAAGACCATAAAAAGGCCCCATCACATGATGACATAATGTCTTTGTTTTAGACAGTAAAATAAACCATGAAGAGCATATTTCTATCATTCATGTGAAATCAAGTAAGTTAATCATTTATGATTTTTATGCTTCAAAGCTTAAGTGTGCTACATGCTGTAGGGAGATCTAAACCATTACTCTGAAGTCCAATGTAGCATGTGTGCTCCCTGCTGCTGCAGAGTCAGCCTCATCAGAATTGAGCTTTGTCTAAAAGATATTTTAAATATATGGCATGAAAGGTGCTGCTTCATTATGCAAACTCAGCATAAGAATGCTGCTTAGCAAAGGTACACAGTATTTTATATTCAATTCCTGTGAGAGCTCAGATAATCAAACTGTATGTATACAGAGACGTGATGAAAACCTGGTATTCCAGATGAGATGTCACTGAGGTTCTGTGAGGATGAAACATGAAGCAGTGCTAAATGTTCCTACTCAGATTGCTCATCTGAAGCATCCACTAACTTTTAAATGCACTCCTATGTCTAGCTGGGTAGCAAGACTTAAGAAGATTTCACAAAGTGGGAGGAGAAAAATGTAAAATTTATTAATATACCAAACTTAAAAGGCCGGGTGGAGTGAGCAGAGTTGGAAATACGGGGAGATAGAATAATAAGGAAAGAAGTTCACATATTTAGCTTGATAATTTAACAGCGTTTCCTTCACCAACCCAACAGCCAGAAACTGCCTGTAGGTCAGCATCTGGCCGTGGCTCAGTCATGCAACGTCCTCATGTGAGGTGCCTCTTGCTCCACTGTGTGGAAACATCTGCTTTGATCACATCTGCAAAAGTGGGACCTGCATTCTTCCTGACAAACTCCCGTCTAGCATTTTATTATATTTACCTGGTGGAAATTCCATAGCTTTTGGGAAATATATTCTGTACTGAGTGTTCCCTTCTGACAGAAATTGACTGTTGACCGGGTTAAGGCACAACACACACATTAGAAAGAGTTTAATCCTCTGTCAGACCCATGTTTGTTAGAGCTACCAGCAACTGAAAAGGGATTTTGCTGGAGGTAGATGGGTGAGGGAGTTGAGGGAAGGAGGAGTCAAGCATAAAACAACTGCAATGCCATGTAAAACCAGGCAGATAGTGTTCTTTTTAGGGTTACTTCTGGAGCAACCAATATCTGGAATGCAACTGCATATACTGACATACACGTTCTATAAATAATAATAGATCGTAAGAATGTAATTTTCTATCAGGAGTTTGCATGCCTGCAAAAGCCCATAAATAATGGGTGTTTATTCCCCTCCGCACGGCACTTTTGCAGTAGCTGATAATGGCTGAGAAAATGGTAGATGGGATGAATTCCTCCACTGATTTCAAATAAACCTTATGAGTTGGAGCAATAAAGAATGTTAAACAGTGTGCACAAAATAACGTGCTGTTAGATACCATATATGCTGCTTCAGTAAACACTAAAGCATTTTAATCTTGGTTCCAACAAAGTAAACAGCAAGATAATAAGCTAAGGAAGAATGCTCTTCTTTAAAACTCTTTCAAATGCCTGTGCATACTGTTACCCTTGTGTGCTTGTGACTCCTCACAGATGCTTCTGTCACTTTATTTTGGTATCATTGCAATGAAATTGGCCTGAAGTTCATTTGAACATACTCATTTGTGCTGATATGTATTAGTGTAACTTAAATCCAGGGCAAGTGCAGTGGGGAGCAGAGCTGATAGCACAGTTAGGTGCTGTCCTGAGCAAGCAGTGAGAGAGAGGTTCAGGTCAGCAGCTGGTGGAAATTTTAGTAGTGCCACTAAGGTCACTTGTTTTAAAGTACCACCCCCAAAGCAAAAGTGTGCTTGCACACAGAGCCTATAAGCAGAAGCACTCCAGAGAAGCAACAGGCCATAGTGTTATGCTGAAAAAACAACACTCACCTTAAATGCCCATTTTTGTGGATACGTTGCTATCAGTCAGGACAATGGAAAACTAAAATGACTGAGAAATCATCCTGGTCATTGAGGCAGGACTGGGTTTACTTGGCTCTAGAGATTTCAGTGCCAAATGTGCACCCTTTCACAACGCTATTGATGGAAAAACTTGGCGCTGGGTCTCCACCCGTAGCAAATTGCCATCTCTTGAGCAAGGCCAGGACAGATTGTTGGCTGTTGGCATAGGAGAGCACCATGCTGAGGAGAATGGGCAGAGGAGGATCTCTTGGTTCCTTAGTTCATTTTCAGGTGTTTTTTCCTTATAGATATCCCCTTCTTATTCTTTCTGTGCTGGGTTTCTCCCCTAGGCACCTGGATTTCTCTTGCCTAATACCCACAGTGTGAGTGGAATGTGAGCAACCCTCTCCTTCCTCCTCTCACATGAGACCTTTGAACATGATGCTCCTGCATGGCTCTTTGGACAAACTGTGCCTATTTGGCACCGTACTGGAGAAACGTGGCAGTCTGTTCTTCAGTTCTGCACTGATGAAAATGAAGACTGGGATGCAGTTAGGCCAACAATGATGCAGTGACCCCACAGTCCCACAAAATCTATCAGCACATACGTTTTAGACTGCACAATGTCCTGGGTGGCTGAAGGGATCTTATTCCTGGGCAGCAGCTCCCAACTAAGTAGCTAAGGGTGAAAAGGAGAGGGAGAGTGAGCTGTGTGGTTAGGGTACTGTTCTGGCAGGAAGAGACCTGGCTCCTGTCTCTAGTGAAGTCCAGAAGGGAAGCAAAGATCAGAACTTCCCACCCCTATGCTAGAGTCCAGGGCCCTCTTGCGCATGCTCCTTTGGTTGGGAATCCTGCATTGGTGATGAGCTTGCGGATGGACTTGATGGTCTTGAAGGTCTTTTCCAACCATAATAATTCTATGATTGTGTCACATGGCCCAGCTGGGACAGTAGATATGGTCAAAAGCCTGTAGACAAGGGCTGACTTCTGAATACTAGGTGTCTTAATTCCCAGGTTAGTGTTCTAAACTTGTGGATGGGAATACCAATGCTCCTGAAAAAAACAATGGAAGTTCAGCTATGCCCTGCACTCAGCCTTTGGCGTTGCCTAACACCAAGCAGCACTGGCTTAGCATGAACTTCTTTGCTCCTCACCCTTTGGGCTTTGCCCACACGTGGTGGACCACACTCCCAGTTGTCCTCGTAAGATTCAGGATATGTGTTGACTAGGGAACTCTGTTTTCCTGAAT
>JAUBNY010000477.1:766497-784813 GCA_032275445.1 Crypturellus soui | reverse complement strand
GAGACCTACAACCTTCCCTTTTCTCCTTATCTCAGGGCTATTGCTAGACATCTCTCCGGAATTAGCACTCAGGTCAATCCAAAACAGCACTTACCTACTTAACGTGAAGCTTCAGCAAAATTTCTGGGGCTTAAGGACAGCAGAACAGTATGCCCTGCCTTTTCCACCCTCAATTTGCTCAAGTGCACATGATGGTTTTCTGCCTTTTTTTTTTTTCAGCGCTCTAGAGTTCTGTTGCTGTTCATACCTATGTGCCAGAGCTTGGATGAGATTAAAATCTGGACTCCAACCTCCTACTCAAGAGCATTTCAGGAGGATGGAACTGACTAACAGAAGATATAAGCTGGTTACTGTGGAGTAAGGCTACATGAGTTGCAGTAAGGCTTAACTCAAGCCATAACCGAGAGAGTATCAAATCACACAGTGGGCTTTACTGCAGAGAACATGGATACACATGAACTGCGCTTGGTTCTGGTGAACATCTACCTGTCTAAAATTAAGCCTGAAGGCTGTGCTGTTCTTCTGTTTCCCTCCCATATGTGTCATCAGCAGTGTGTGGTGGGCAGGGATGTAGAGGGAAGAGATCTGGAAGTCTTATTTGCAAACATAAGGAGGAAATAAAACTATGCATTATTTCCTCCATTTTTTTCACAACACACCAGTGGTTTGCAGTTAGAAGACACTTTTCAGCTTTGCCTTTAAAGCATGATTATAATACTTAGATCTCACAAAACTATCCTGTATTCTCCCACTCCTTTTACTGTTGCTGTAAGGTATTCTGTCTTTTGGATCCAGGGTCAGTGGTCAGCTTGAGACAAGATTTCCCAAATGAACTATTGGCAAGAACTGCCTTAATTTTGCATTTGCAAGCTTGGAGAAATTACAAAAAGAAAGTTGGGCAAGATGCTGAGTAGAAGAGTTACTCTCAAAAAAAATGAGGAGCACCCTGAGTGTATCATCAACATGTGACATGTCATTCTTGATGTGTAATAACCAATTTTATTACTTTAAGTGGACCAGATCTATTGGTCATTTTCACTAGCAAATAAATTCATGTGGTAACATGAATGTTCAGTATTCCTGGCATGGCTGTCTACCTTACCTCACTTTACCTTTCTGGAATATATATATATATATATTTTCTTTGGAACGTGGGACCTTAAACAAACAGTATATGCAAAGATGGAAAACAAGTTCTCCATTCCTAATAAGTGTGCCTTGAACTCTTAAAGACCTATATTTTTAAAGGGCTATGATATGTTTTTAATGTAACTCTTAATGTCAAAAGAGAGAACATAAAAATTTGCTTCATTAACAAACACTTCATTTTCTTTCCTTTCAGCAGTTCCCAGCTCTTGGCGCTCTCTTCATCGTAAATTATCTCCATTCAGCATAGTCAGCTTCCAAGCAGCAACTCTATTTCTTTTCTTCTGATTAAAGTATTGATAATCAAATCAGCATTTAGATAATAAAGCCTTCCATGTTCTGAGCCGTTTTAGACAGCTAAGGCAAATTTCTCAGTCATGAACTATAATTCCGTTCTGTAGCAAAGACTGCTCTGGACTTGAATTAAAATGAGACATGTCCTTGGTCTGGGAAGGCAATGTTTATTGTCGTGGGCAACCAGCTAATTGAAATCTCTTCCTATGGAAGGAAGGCAAAGTATTTTTTCACAAAGATTATCTCATATTTAAAAAAAAGGTGAAAAAATCTGTATAAGAGAGATTTGCTGGTACATTCAATCATTTCCCGTGAATAGTCAGTATCTTCTTATATTTACGAACTCAAATGCGTGTCAGGTATTGATGTGTAATCAATGGAGTAGTGCCAGTCCTTTATAGCGAGTCTTATAAATCTCACTATGTGCCGTTATTGGTGTAAAAGGAACAGATGTATTGATTATTTGCACCTTTGTTCTGACTGGAATATTTACTGCAGTCAGCGGGCTGCCAGCAAAAAAAGCGTATGTGATAAATTAAATGATTACGGGATCATTCTGTCTAGCAAGTGATTGTTTCTGTGGAAAACAGAAATAACCATCATAGCTATGAACAGATTATTATGGAAAGGTCAAAATTACTTTTAACTCATTTTCACTAATCTGACAATAAAAAAAACATTTCCTGGAGAAGAAATGTGCTCCATCAGCTGTGTTTTATTCCTGATAAGACAAGTTTCCTCAGTTTACTAAGACAGTTTTCCCGCTTAAAAAGTAATAAAAGGTCCAGAATGGTTTGGAACAGAGCTACGATACATGGCTCAGGCAAGGTTTATTAAAACAAATTTACAGTGAGCCAGTTAAGTAGCTGAGTAGTGTGTGTGTATGTATATTTGTCTGTTTGTCTGTATGTATAATTATGAATGAAAAATGAATGTTTTAGTTCCTTACACACACATACGCGTATCATGTATCAGGACACTCCTTGCTTGATAAATGACATTTATGTGATAAGTTGGAAGTAGAATTAATGTCTGAATAACTCAAATCTTCCCAACAGGATAAGAAAAGTTGTGTTTATAGCTGTAGGATGGGGCAGAGTCAGGTTGGGATTTTTGGCTCTTCTGCCAAGGGAAGAACCAGGAAGATAAAGAGTTGAAGCAGCAATGAAGGCCAATGGGAAACCTCTAGTGAGGTTGATGTAAGGGTATTATTGCTTTTGTGGCTTCCAAGGCAATGAGGAGAGGAGTAGGCGGCCACTGTCACTTGGCTCTTGGGGCAGTTGATGCTCTCCACACCTAGCAGGAGCTTCTGGGGCCTGGACCTCATGTGTATGAAGCCATATACTTGCTGAAGGCTGGTACTTAGATATGAAGAGACTGAAAGGGCAGATCTCCACCTCTGAGGGCTAGAAGACCTCACACATGGTGCTCCTGCCTCAGCACAACCCCTACAAATCCAATGGGTGGGGGACGGCACCGAGTGACCAACAACAGCAACTGTGGTGAGAACCTCGAGAGAGAGAATGGAAAATAATCATCTAGGTAAAACTAATCTGAATACTGAGACATATTTTTGGAGCAGATTTTGAAGGAAACTAATAGAAAGAGAGGAAATGGGATTATGGATTGCATCATGATTTTATCAGAAGTAGCTCATACCAGACAACCCAATGGCTTTCTCTGGCTTGATAGTTATATGGTAGAAGTGCTGTAGGTCTTGCCAATCTGCAACCAGAGAAAGTATCAGATGCGCCATCCTGTGAGAAATTATCAACAAATAAAATGGATACCATGGGGATTCACAGAAAGAAGAACAGATAGATAAAGAACTGGCTTCCAGGAAGAAGGCAACAAATTATGTTGAAAGAGGAAACATTAGGCTGAAGAGAAGTCCTTGGTAGTGTTCTTCAAGAAGAAGGGCTAGCACTGATTCTGTTCACTATTTTCATCAATGAGCTTGGCACAACTATTAGGGAATTAGCAAAATGTCAGCTGCAAAATGCTGATGACAAGGGGCCTGCCGGCACTGTTACCAGAAAGCAGTGGACTAGCTCACAAAAAGCAGCCTGACCTGAGAATTGCATTCAAGAGCTTAAAATCAAGATTATATGATGTGAGGTGGTAATTCTGCTATACATTAGGGGCTCATCATTTGAAAATGACTGTGTGGGAAAAAAATGTAGCTGATTATGGGATCACGATGAAAAAAATGCTGTAATGCAGCTGTGGGGTGCTTAAATTGACTCCCATCATGTTCACAGGGCAGAAGTGCTTCCAGGAGGGATAGGAAAGCACAAGTACAGCTAGAGAGAGCTCTTGTACTTCATCTGGGTACCAGGTACAACACAGCTCACCTTCAGGGCAAACAGCAGAGTTGGAGAAGCAGGGCCTATATCATGATAGGTGGCCAAAAAGAGCTTGGTTTGTTTAGCTTAGTGACACAAAGAGTGATGATGACTACTGGGTGTACATCTTCATGGGATCAGCATTAGGAAAGAAAGTATAGTTTTAAGATAAAGGTATAAAGCATATGGATCACATATATTTTAGGAGCAGAAGATATCATCTGACCAAGTCAACAGCAAGTTGTTGGAACAATCTCCTGATAGCAGAGAGAGGAAAGAAGTAAATCTTGTCATGGTTTTGAAAGGGAGCAGAATATACAATTCTGGAATAGCTGGGGCTGCATATGAGGACCTTTGCAATCTGGTGTGCCAATGCTTTGCTCAGTCGGTACATAAAAAAGTGTGCTTTCCAGGACTTATCCCTCAGGAATAGTGTATTTAATGCCACAAATCAAAAAAAAAGTAGCCTTGGAAATTAATTTAAAAGGAGGTCTAGGTGTGCTTAACAGTTAAGCCTTATTCATAGGAAAAAAAAAAAGCTTTAAAGACCAATCTCTTCAAAATATATCTCCGAAAGAGGTAGTAGAGAAATGCTATGTTTGCTGAAGAGTGTTGCTTCTCGAAACTCTTACCATCTCAATTGTGAAGACAAAGGGTGATCAGAGTCTTCCTGAGCTAAACTTATTCCCTCTCCTTTATTTAGACATGGAAGCACAAGAAGCAGACTAGCGGGTAAAGTGGTCTGGAAACCTCTCCAATTCCTGTCAAAAACTTTATTAAAGGCAGAGAACTGCCTTTAAAAAGAGGAATTTCCTCTCAATACTTAATCTTCCCCCATGAAAGGGTATTAAATAGGATCCATTGACTCCATTATCCATTAAAGGATCCCAGTTTGTTTGCAATTTTATGTATGTCAGAAGTCAAGTAAATCTCTGAATATTGGCTTCTACTGTCGTTCTTCAGTCGTAGCAACTATGAATATTGCAAGTATCCCTATTTAGATATACGTTGATGGGTTAACTTGGCTCAGGGAAAGCTAAAGAGCACGTGCCAGAATGTATTTCCTTGGTGTACTTTCCAGGAATAAAAACAGAAAGCGCCAGACATATAAGGAATGCCAGGGTGCTGCTAATACCACTCGTCCAAAGCAAACCAACTGTTAAGAACTGAGATAAAACCAGGCAAAAGTTAATAGAAATGTTATCTATTCCCTACCAGCCAGAAATCCCAATGTGCATGAGCTAACAATGTGAAAAATGTAAACCACATTATCAGTCACATTTAGAAATTATTATGATCCTCTTTGCGTCAACTGTGCAGAAAGCCAAGTTCTGACAGCTCTGGCTAGTTAGCAGACAGAATCACTCATCATAATTATACACTACTTATTCAGTAAACATGGGGAGATATTATAGGCGAGGCTGGTAGCACAGCCTATTAAGGTTGCCCGGCACTTCCTCCTGTTAGATCCTGTTTTCAGATACAGCTTTGCCAATGTTTAATCATTCCTATTGAAATTTCCCAGGCCTTGCATTTCAAATACAGACTTTATGAAAAAAAAAAAAAAAAAGGAATCTCTGAATGTAGATTTATAGCAGCATTCACAAAGGGGCATCTTTCATCTTTACACATCCAGAGTTTGAGCTCTCAAGTGAGGGGAAATGGTGAGGAGAGTCCAGAAGGGCTTGTTCATGCCCCATAGCCTTGTTTTTCCTAAAGTACTCCCTCTCCTCTCAGCTTTGTGCTATGCTGAAGGACTGGCATTAGGACAACAATATGTTCCAGGACAATTTTGAGACCCTAAGATGAAATGCAGGGAAGCAGGGAAAAACTTGGCATAAAGGGACAGGGCTGTCTAGCTTTAGCAATCCTCATCACCCCACAACAGTGGCACAACAGAGTGTAGCCTCAAATGAATGCTATGATTAAAATTTTAGGGAAATACTTTGTCACCTTGATGCAAGGAACCCTTCTGGGGCCTTGTGTTGGAAAGATTGCCACCCTCCAGTTTGAACTCTAAGCAAAGCAGACAAGCGAGAGAAAATTCAGTGAATTCAATGCTTTCTGCTCCCTTTTCTTTGAATCCCAAGCATTACCATTTTACAATAATAAATGTTTGACTAATACTATAAATATTGATCTGGAAGGAATCTGATAAAAATGAAGCATTTTTATGAGCATGTCACAGGGGTTTCAGAGTGAATGTATTGACTGATGTGCTTCATAGATTCAAATTACTGATATTCATTGGTTAGTTTTCAGGGATTTGTAATCATATCTTTGAAGCATAACAAATCAATTTGATACATAAAAGACTTTTCCAGAGGAAAAATCACAATGCTACATTGGAACCAAGTAAATCAGCCCATGTAAAAAATTTCAGATTCTGAGATACGTTTAAGATAGGCAATGATATAATATGTCTGTTCTGTGGACCATGATATCTCTGTGATGAAAAAATAGTTGCATTCTAACTTTTCCTGCTCAACTGCTTGGAGATAATCCCTGAAAGCAGCAAGGACAAGAAGTGTCTTAACTAGAAAACAAAGAAAACAGCAAAACAAGAAAGGAAAAAAATGAAAATAAGAAAAGGCAGCAGATATCGTGGTGTTGGGAAAGGCTGGAAATAATGAGTTGTAAGCCAGAGCAAAAATCGCTGAGCTCTTTGAGAAGCATTTCATGAAATACTTACTGAAAATGGGCAAATAATTCTATAGCGTTGGTCTCCTATTGTCCTACAAAGCAAATAATATTAATTTGTTCTTTCTATTAGCGCTGAATTGCAGCCACAGTGTCTGAAGATGAAAAATCATGTCCATAAAAAGGAAGGCAAGACTATGCTCAGCTGAAAAATTGAGCCTTTATGACATTGCAATAATGAATGGTTTCTAATATGTCTGTGGCATCTCGGACTTAGAAAATTAAGCATAATGCCCACTTTGGCCTTGTTCTGTGGCTTTCAAAGAGCTGGGTCATACGTTTAAAGGCACAGACTCCTCATTAAGAAAATTCACTGCTCAGATGTGCTATTGAATGAGCCCTGAGCCTCTGGGAAGACCTCAGTTACTGTGAGTATGTGTCATACGGGGTGGAGTGAATTAAAGCAACAAAATTACTGACTCCTTTCTAATCTGGAGTACTGTGCAGCAGGTATCTCAGATGGGAGAGGCTTTGTTGCTTCCTTAAAGCACAGTTTATATCAATTTCATTACTGGATAAAATTGATGTTTTGCAATGACTAAAGTCCTTTCTTAATAAGTCCAACTTAATGTTTATAGTAAAATCCTAAAAATACACTCCATTAGCACAGTGAAGGGATTGGATTTTTGTCTGAGGTACTTGATGGTTGTTCATTCCTGTGAGTCCTCATGATTTCTGCCACTGTAACTGTTTTTCTAGATTCTAAGGAAATTTTTTATTGCTTACTGAGAAAAAAAAAAGTGTGCAAATAAATAAATAAATAAATAAAAGCAGTCACTAAGTGGCTGGTAAATCCTCCACCAGCAATCACTGTGCTTTAAAGAGAAGCCTGGATAGGCTTGTCCCTGTGCAGAATACAGACTTTCTATATCAATTATACAGTTACCTACCCTCTAACCCCTCTGCTCTTTTTACTTTCTGTTAGGTTCATTATGGGAAAAGCAGGGACTGCCTCTCCATTTCACTTTTTGATGGAATTCTGGAGTCCTTTCAAGGCACTCTCTGCTCTGTTTTAGAGAACAAACCCTTGCCATCCTTTGTCCGGCTTCCTTGTCAGCGAGGCACCAAAACTGCTCCTATTGGTGCTGCATTAGACTGATACTTTTTTTTAATGTGCATTTTTATCCTTTATGATTTTTAGCAAATTTCAATTAAGAGTTGTAAGATTGTTCTATTTGGAATTTAGGGAAACAGATTAAAGAGGAGCTGTACCTTTTTCTGGGAACATTCACTCACTCCTTCCAGTATCTTTCCCTTACTATAATATCTGAAAAAGAAAAAGCCAAATTAATAATGTGAGAGGTGTGTGGGGGAAGATAAATATATAATTATAATAAATATATAAATATAACTTGGACAAAGTGTTGTTAATATGGGCCTACCTTTACTCTTGTCCATGCATCTGTATAACAGGAGAGCACAGGTTAGTTAGTTACAGAAGCCTAGAGAGATTTAAACTAATTGGATCATTCATGCAATTGGTTCTTCTCTCTTGATAAAGCTGCCTCTGAATACATTAATGGCATTCATTGAGGGCAAAGTTAAAGAAGCTGTGAGGTGTGACATATGTTGATGGATATCTCAGTAATCTCCTAAGCACACATATGAAAGAATGGTTTGATCTTACACAATATGAATATACAACACAGCTTATTTTTTGGTATCTAAGATGATAATAATTTATGCTATTTCCAACAACAGCAAAAAGAAAAAAATGTAAAAAGCAGAAGAGTGAGTAGATGGTTTATGAAAAGAGTAATCAGATTAAATTGGCAACATTAGGAAAGCCTCATTACTTGGGATTCTTAAAACTAGATTAGACAAAACCATAAAAACTCTTCCTGTCAGAAACAACTCTGTCCTAGTGGAGAGATGAACTGGATGATGTAAGAGGTTGTTTCAATCTCTACCTTCCACAGTCCTATAAAAATAGCATGTCAGTTCATTTGTATGTTTTCTGTCCGTGATGAGCATATCTGCTCTCCTTCAGCCACGGGAAGCCTAAATCAGCTGTTTTTCCTAGCTGAGTGTCATGGAATTTGGAGGCAAACCAACACTAGGTGATAGGAAGGGTAGAAACTGTGGCAAGGAAAAGAGAAAGATTAGCTATTTACATGACAATAGCAGGCGACAAAGAAGGATTCTGACAGGACTATGACTTGATTAAGATGGAGCTTTTCATTAATTTTCGTATATAGCAACTCTAATTGTTAGAAAAGCTATATTCAGCAGTTTTCCATCATTTTAATTCCATTTCAAGTGAGTTGAATTTAATTTACCCAATGACTAATTTTTGGCCTCCTACAAATGAATAAGTAGTCCAGTTTTTCCAAAGGGAAAAGTGTATCTATCTAGCCCCTGAGACATGGAATGACATTCATTTTTATATTTGAGAGCCTCTGCGCATATGTTCTATGTTTAATTTCATATTTTTCTGTACATTTACTTTTAAAAGCTCTGGCTGCCTGTTCAGGTGAAGACTATTGGAAAGCACTATAATATCAATTTTATGTCATAGCTCCATATTAGCGTTCATCATTTTTTCAGTCAAGTCTTGCAGAAACAACAGGAACTACCAAATTCGCAGCTATGCTTAAGTAAATCTGTCAGTCAATGTGACATTCTTAAATTTCTTCATGAAAAACAATCTGAACCTTGTTATATTATGTAAACCAGAAGAGCGAAGTTAAATGTATATGTATTCAGATTTCTATTTCTAATTATTCAGGGTTTATCTGAGAATAAAACAAGTTTGTGAGAAAGTCTTTCTGAAGGGCATTTGTTTTAGTGTTGAAGACTTTTGGGATGGGTCTGCTATTTAAACCTCATTTTGACAGGAAAAAGTGAGCAGCTTCCAGGGATTTCGCTAAGCTTTTCAATTGCTACACAGGAAGAAAAATGCTTTCTTACTGAACTATCCAAAAATATGAAACATATTTCTAGAAAAAGATGATTTACACTTTGCAGAAAGCCACTGCTTTGGCTGAGTGGCAAAAAATACATGTTCTTCTGACTTCCTTTTCTAACTTGCTACTTCTGTTATCTTCAGTGTGAAAACAGAATTAGCTGCTAGAAGGGGAAGAGAAACCCATTCCCCACCCCAGCACTGATAGATTTCTGGTATTTCTTTGTAGGGTTATTCTAGAAATTGGTCTACTCCTTTCTGCTTGTTCCTGAGAGTCACACAGAACAAGGCATTCAAGGTACAACCTGTTTTGCCACTGTAGTTTTAGTGCATATGAATCATTTCAATTTTTCTTGCAGTGAAGAAAGCTTCTGCAATATTGCTTTAAAAGTGGATTGAATAGAGAAAAGACTCCTAGCTAAATATATTATTCATATATTTTAGAGGAAGCTTTGTTAAGAAAATTATAATATGCACATCATTTTAGTATTCTTTTTGGTAATATTTTTTCAGAGTTCATTGATCTAGCAGTTGTTTGCTACAAACACTGGATAATCGAAGTTTGAGATTGTTGTTGTGATGGGTCACATATATTGATTCTGTTTCTTGATTGGCAGAGCACATGCAAGGAAAATAACTTTAATGAGCCAAGGCCCCTCAGTCTCTGAGGAAGGAGATTGGGAAGTCCTGGCAAAGCAAGTCTTGGGAATGGCAGCTCACTTATTAATATCTTTTCCTTTATGGTTTGTAGAAGAGGAAATGAGAATTAGGTGATGCAAGGAATTACCAGCTGAGTAGCATCTAGGTGAAATTTGATTTCATTATATCTGGGCTTATAGAAAGTAACCGCACATGTATGTGCAGCTGTCATTTTGCAATGCATTGGCTTATCTTTGCCTGGATTAGGTGAAGGATCCTGGGAACTGCATCATCAAGAGATGCTGATCATCAAGGTCCCCTCTCACCTAAAATATCCTGAGATCATTACTACATTCAATGGGCTGCAATTTTCTCTCATCACAGTTGACAAAAATTGCTTGCCTCTGTGCTGGCGTCACTGCAAGTGTCTGGCTCATTTCCGTGCCTCCAGTCAGGAGAGGACAACATGCACTGCTTTTCTGGATCTACGGTGAGATTGGAAATTGGGTGGATTTGACTAAGTCTGTGTCATGAGAGGAAGATCAATGTGGGAAAAGGGTGTAGGCATGGTGAACAAAATCTGTGCCCTTCTAGCCCATAGGCAGTTTGGGGTTGAACGCATCACTGCAAGGTCAGGATGGGGATCTCCCACTTCCAAGCTTTCCCAAGTCCCATTGCCCCAGGCTACACGGAAGGGAAGGTCACAAGGTGTAGAATATGCTAAGGACACTCGTTTTCTGTAAGCACAGGAGGAGAGGCAGTTTCCTAGCAAAGTGTTTGCAGCTTGGAGGGACGTGTCCTTGGCATTGCAAGCAGTCTTGCATCTCTCTGTCAGTGCTGAGCCTCTGTTGATACCCTGATTCAAATAATATTTCTCATTTTCCATGTTAAGTCTCTTTGTGAGAGTGGCTGTTCGCAGGTCCTGTGTACAGAATGCAACTCCAACCAAGGCAAAGAAAATTCCTATTTAAACTCAGGCAAATCCCCAAGTGAACAAGTATGGGCTTGTTTGGGGTGTAATTTCTAGGTGCAGGTGGTTCTTTTCTTTTCACAGAAATTTTGAAGTGGTCATTTTTGTCAGGCAAAGAGTGAGGAAAATAAACAGGTAACACAGTATGAAATCCTAGTCTGGGAGCACAATGTGCTACCAGATTTTGGCTGCTCTTTCCCTCGCCCTCTTAAAGCTGCAAATTACACCTCATTTCAGAATCTCTGCTGTGATGTGAAAGAGATATTAGACACTGTTGATTAGAAAAGGCTGGGGTTACAGTGGCCTTTGCCTGAGCCTCTCTGACTACAGCATTTTAAGGCATCTCAGGGAAAAGCATGGCAGGGATAATCTACTCTCATTTTTTCAAGGCCGCTTAAACACTGTTGGGGAGGAGGGGAGGCGGGGGAACCTAAATCCTATTTTAAGATTTCCATTAGCATCCTGGAAGCTGTGGAGTGAGCCCTGCCTGGAGTTCTCAGCACCTCAGGCTTCCTGTCTGCAGGAGCACAGTGTGTCCCGTGCCTCAGTGAGCATCCCAAAAAACCCTGTCACCCAGGGATCATGTGGGGCTGTGCTGTCCCCAGCAGTCTGGCTGCAGGAATAGGCTTCCCAAAAGACAGTCCTCATGTTAGGATACTTTTAAGGAATTATGGCAAAGGGATGCTCTCTGGCACCAGCTGTTTATATGGTGTTGAGGGACACAGAGAGGGCACCTAGGTAAGCACGACACTGGCTCAAGGCAAGCTGCTTGTTTTTAATATTTTCTGCCAGGCTGAAATCACTTTCATCTGGAAATCTACTTGCATGCATTGATTTACTTCTGTGGAGCAGAGCATAATTACTTGCAGAGCATAATGTGCACTCAAATAGATAAAGCAAGCAATATAACCCAATGGGTGTGTTAATGTGATGTCCAAGTCATGCATTTGGACACTCAAATTGACACTTAGGTGCATAAAATTGACATTTACATGTCTAAGTGGCAATTTGGAGCATCCAGATTAGGGATTAAGTTTCCCGTGTTTGAAAACTGAGACCCTGCCTCTTTGCTCTGCGTGTTGTTATCTGCTGGCTACAGAGCTTCAATAAACCCAGCTAAGGTACGAAGGGATTAAAAGAACGGCACGTGCAAAGTTCATTTTAATGCCAAATGATGCAATTCTTGTTGCTGTCTTGACTGGCTGGATGAGGAGAATACACACAGACTTGCTTTAATGTAGGTATTTTAGGCCCCTCAAATTCAAGCTAAATATAGCTAAGTGGGAATGTTGCTATCAAAGCAGAACTGGAAAACTGGTGTTCCCATGGGTGTGCCTGCCTACGCTGCCTGTATTTAACCAGCTGAGCTGCTGCTCCTGTGTCACGGGGAGGCAGGAGCGATAGAACCCCACTCGCAACAAGGAGGACCACGCGCTTCCGCGAGGATGCGAGGGAACGTAAATGCTGCTTTCCAGGACACCTTCCTTTCGCTGGGAGGGTGATAGATGTGCCCGGCATTGTGAAGCCCCGTTGTTGTACCCAAACAGTAATTTCTCGGTTTTACGGCTGTCAAATGAAGAGCAGGCTCTACATCCCAGCACGGCTCCCACCCACCCGCGCCGTCAGCGCCAGCCCAGGGGTTATTTACAGCATTGGCGCGGGGCAGCGGGGGAGGCACGGTCGAGATTAGGAATATGTTTGCTAAAATCAGGGAAGGGAGCGGGAGAGTGGCAGGCCGAGGCTCACCCGCGGATTAACGCTCTTAAATTAAATGATAAAATATGCCTGGAATAAAAAAGAATTCTCACTGGGAACTTCTCCAAGCCTAAGCCCATATGTTACTGGCTAATCATTTCACACCTTCGTCTGCCAGAGTAATTAGACAAAAGTAAAGCGCTACGCTGCTTATTTTTTCTTGTTACTGTTTCATAATATGGGGAAAGAAATGATGGGTTATTCTGAGATCACCCCAAATATAGGGGCCCACTGGGAATAGCTCTCTGGTACTTTCACCAATAGATTTTACTCAGCAGTTACAAACCCCACAATATTTTTGTCTGGGGTATTTTGTTTGTTGACTGGAAAAGAAATTTATACAAAAATCCACCTGTGGTTGAATTTAGGTCCTGTTGCAAATTAAAGGATTGATTTTTACTGGGTCACATGGATTCGATGTCAGTGCAATTCCGGTGAAGCTAAACCTGTATAAAATTGGAGAAGAGAATCAAGTCCAAAGTGTTTATTGATAATCGAATGGAAGATATCAACTATGCGCTTGGCACTGCGCTGTGTTTCTAACCAGTGCACGCTCACGTACATTAAATACAGGCACGAATCTAAACAACCATACTTCTGCTGGCCTGGTTTTCTCAGCAAGACAAGTAAAGCCTCTAGCCTGAAGTGCAAAAAACTGTTGTGAAATTTCAGAGACTGGACAAGGCTTAGATTTTTACTTCCACTCACACAGATCCTTTTCAAATTTTAATCTAAAATTGCTCCTCCTTTATATTAGGTGTTAAAATAAAATCTTTGAGAAGTTTGGAAAGCATATAAAGGATTTCCTCCAGTCAATACTTAATGATACCAGAGAGAACTTAATGAAATTAGAAAGGAGAAAAATGGTTGTCTTGGGACAGGTTGTCCCATAAAGACCTAATGAAAGTTTCTTACCTTCTGTTGGTGATTTTCATACCAGGCACTTCTGAAAACTCAATGAACAACTGGTCTGACCTAGATACTATTTGTTTCATTGTACTCCCTGCAGATTTTGGTCCACCATGCCCCACAACTACTGTTTTTCTTCTATCCACTGTAGAAGCTTAAGACGGATCTAGATCTCTGTTATTGCATCTTAGTTAGAGGGTCCAATGAACAATTCAGACTGGCTCTTTATACCATCAATAAAGAAAGGGGTTGCTCTTGGCCCACTGTGAATCCCAAGATGAGGTCCAGCACTCCTTCACCACTTGCTGTGCCAGCCCTTCATCGTTGCCTTGAACACAGACATGACAGAAGTGCGGAGTCTGGTTTAGGTGTCATTTTCTGATTATTTAAGAAGAAACTTATGTGTCTGTGTGGTCTTCTTTCTCTAGTGGACATTAGCTACCGTTAACTTCTCTCATCAGAGAGTAACACCTGGGAGGAAACATGAAGGTAGCTGCAACACATAGTCAACCAAAATGCAAAATGCCCTACAGACCTGCTCACCCTAAGTTCAAGCACTGCCGTTCTCAGCATGGATAGGAATATAGGCTGATACCAACCACAAAACAGCACTTTGAGGACAGGATTAAAAATCATACAAGAAGACTCCATAGATGCCAATACATGCATAGCTTTAATGTGAATACGGTTAACGCTTTCAGATGAGTGCATAAATGCAAAGAACAGTTAGCACAGCTGCATCCTCAAGGGAGCATGAGGGTAGAAAATAAGGAAAAAAGATGAACTGTGAATGAGACGTAATGGGGGAGCTCAGGAGTGGGAGATTTGGCAGGCAAGACCTGACACAGCTCTGCTGTGAGGTCACATGAGGAAGGATTATGGCGTCTGCACATATGAGCCCACCAAATCATTTGTATTTTAATCACACATGGGAGGGGAAAAAAAGGTGTAAAATTAACAATGTGTCGCATGCTTAATTTATATTGTTTGGAAATCTTAAAAGGAAAAAGGAAAATCCCAGCAAAATATTGACCATCTGACTTTTGAAGCTGGGAGACCCTGCTTTCCCAAAGCCCATGGTATAAGCCTGAGTTTAAGTTCTTGTCCTTCTCACAGCAAAATTGACACTTTAATGCTTCAGCTAATGTTTGGAAGCAAGAGGAAGGTGAGCAAGCTGAACAGGTGTAGATTGTTCTGAATCTAGGCATGAGTCAGGTAGGAAGCTATAAATGTGTAACTGGTCATTAACAGTCAGGAATAATAATAATGAAAAAGTAAAACTTACTAAATACAAAGTGCCACAATTGCCAAACTATGCATTATTTCATTATCTCATTTGCAAACAATAAATGTCAACAACATCCTAAACCCTTGACAAAGGCTCCTTAGAGAATGCAAATGTAGCCTTTATCTTCCCCTGTCCTTTATTAAAATAACTGTATAGACATGGCTGATAAACAAGACAATTAAATGTAAATGATGTCATCTCCTGGCATTCATTCACTTTAATGAGTTTTGCCAATCACCCAGTGTAAATAGTAATAGCTGGAAAGCAGTAATATTCAAAATCATATTAGCAGACAACAAGAAGACGGTGACCTTTGTTTTTAACTAATGGCTCAGCCCCAGAGCTCAGTGCACGACAGCCCTGCCAATGGTCGTTGTTATTGCTGATTTCTGATTAAATTTAAACATTCAGGTGCTTATTGGACAAATCTGGTAAGGTGATGGGTTTAGAGGTGAACTTGTTCAGAGAGAAGCAAATCGGGTAGGCAAACCTTCCTCACACCGAATCAGCTCCTCTCTCCTGTGATGGATTTGCTGCCATAAAGGGACATGGTCAATCTGGGGCCATTTTTCTGCCGAATAGTTCATAACAGTGGAACTCAATACCGCCACTTTAGCCCTACACCTCTTCTCCCCTCCCACTTGTTAATATCTCCTTAACACATTTCCAAGCACTTTCTAACACACATGTGCAGATTTATGTCAAATATATGTCACACAAAGGTAAATATGTCCTTGCTTAAGACTACAAGTAGGGGAAGACTGGGTTAGTGGTCTTTAGAGTGACATACACTGAGTTCTCCACTGTTTCCCTGGCTTTTGGGGTGTCCTTAGACACATTATTTGGTCAGCACTTAGGAAAGGGGCTTGGAGGCACCTCAGGAGAGCAGACACCAGAGAGCAGCTGTGCCTCCTGCCTCTTCCCGAGTGGAGGAAGGGATCCAGATCCTGCAGAAAGCAACAGGGACTGCACGGAGTTTGCAGAGCTGTGGCTTCTCTAATAGTAGTGAAGTGCCAAGAGCTCAGGGCAAATGCAGGCAGTCTGACTCCGTCCTGTGGACATATGAGCATCAGCGTGAGCATAGGGATACCAGATTCTCAGACATGTGAGCGAATGATTAAAAAACACATCTTCCCAGTCAGAGATTTTGTTTTGCTTTCCTGCTTTTTAAATTTTTTCCTATGTGTTCTGTGTAGATACAGAAGAAAGCATGTAATTTATTGCATGCATGAAAGTTCGTTCTCCACTCCAAAATCCCTTGCAATATCGGGCTGTGCTCAGCCTGGGTATATCAGGTTCCTAATTTAGGTATCTGCATCCAAGAGTAAGCGGAGCAACTCATAACACCACCACCCAGAGCTGGCAGGACTCAGCCTTCTACACAGTCCTTAGAATAGTGGGGACTAACTTTAAATTAGCTACATAATTTGAATGTTATAGATAAATATGCACATACACACACATGTATAATATATATAGGTATATGAACACACACATGCTCATAGATAGATAAAATATCATATATTCACATAAAAGTGCATGTATGTGAGAAAAAGTCCAACTTTGATTTTTGAGTCCTCTGCTATGGTTCCTGTGTGTGCAGTGAGGACAAGGCCTGGATTAAAGGTAAACAGTGAATACACGTGAAGCTTGGAGCTGACATGAAAGCCGTTTCATTTCCTGAGTAATCCTCTCTCATGAAATCCAGACCCCAGTTCGAGTTTGCACGAGTTCCCTCGCACGTGTCGCTCTGCTTCATTATTTTACAGCAAGTAAATTTTCTTCTCAGTGGGTGAACTGCATGCCAAACCATAGGCAAACTTCTGAAAAACTGCAAACACTTACACTTTACTGCAAATGTAACCATAACAATTCAAAGTACTAATTTTCTACCTCATATAATATGTGTAAGTATGCCTTAGCAACACTCACGGGGAACATAATTTAACAGTGCCTCTGTCTTCCTTACCTCAAGATGGGAAATTTCTGTCACATACTTAACAGAAGGGCTGCTGTCTGGGGTTTCCACGTGCTTAGCTGCACTGTTTTTTAAGTAATATCTTCAGGGGGTGTTTGTTTTTCTTTAACCCTTTGCCAGCCATGAGACAGCCTCACTCAGCTTATGAAAATGTGTTATTTTGGCTCTCAGTTTCTCCTTGAGTTAAAAAGATAAAAAAAAAAAAAAGAGAAAATATGAGCTGGGTGCCTCACAGGAGGGGATCTGAACCTGGGAGTCTTTATCAGTAGGAGAGAAATAACTATCTGCTGTGTAGTTTATCCCATGACAGGAACTACTGCGAGCATATTGGCAGCATCCTGACTGCTTCCACAATCTAGTTAGCATTTATATTAATCATATTTGTCTTGTATACAAGGCTAAGTTTACACATATGGGAATATACAGGCTCTACTCTGAGAAACTTACATTTTTAAAATAAGAGACATATGAAGTGCGAGACAAAGGAAGGATTTCTGTCCCCTGTAACAGATGACTGTACAAGACAAAGAGGTGAAGGACCAGAGCCACAAAGACATTTGGAAATGTCAATGATTTATATAAACAAAATCACTAGCAGATCTTGAACAAGTTAGTTTGCAAGTTAATTTGGATACGAGATACATGTGAAACTCAATGGTCTGACTTTTTCCTCATTCAACCAATGAAGACTTTGTCATCACAGACAAATTTCTGTGTTCTCAACCCCAAAAGCAGATTTCCCAACCATGCTCAGCTAGCAGTGCCCAGGGAATGCAAAGTTGGCAGGGGAAGGAAATGTCATCTTTTTTTTGTTTAATCTCCTACCCTTGCCCGCAGGCTGGTGAGGACTGCCTTTTCCTTTGTTAATAAAGCTGTGAGGAAGAGGAGGTGGGGAGCATCCTTCTCTCCCCTCTTGCTGAAGGAAACTGTTCAAAAACTGTACAAAATTAAGGAATAGATGAGGAAGCAAAGAGAGGCATGTGTGATTTGGACGTGCAACCAGCAGGTCAGAGCTGCTCCCTGCTCCAAGGACTTGTTCATAGCCTGCAATAGCCAGCACAGGGGAGTAGTCAGGAATTTTGAGAACTTTCCTTTTGGGTATCTAAATCCTACCTAGGCTTCACTTTGAGCATGAAGTCTCTTCAGGCATCTTGTGATGACTCCATGCCCAGCCTCTGCTGCATGCCATGTCATGGTGGCTCCGAGGCGATGGGCTGCAAGGCCAAGTGCAAGCTTTGGTGGTGCTTCATGGTCCTACTGAACCTCCCACTCACCAGCATTCACAGCTGAGAAGACCTCACACTTGTAGTCAGAACTAGAAATCAAGATATAAAATGTGGGGAAAAAGCAGAACAGATAAGAACCCCACAACCTCTTCTTCATCCAG
>JAUBNY010000477.1:739595-766397 GCA_032275445.1 Crypturellus soui | reverse complement strand
CTCTTTCACTGTTCATAGACAAATATATGGAGTTTTGATTCTCATTAATTACACTTGTAACTCCTCCTAACATCCATCACTGCATTCATTACAGCATTCAGTTTTCCTGATGTACTTTGTTAGCAAAGCCCCACTTCTTTTGGAGGCATGAAAATGTTTGTAGCATAAGCTATTATTCTGTCATCAATTTGGGCAGAAACACAGTTTCTCCTTCCATCAAAATTTAAGATAAAAAAATCCCAAACTCACAGCAAAACAAAATGGAAATCTTGCAACTGTGCTTAACTCTGAATCATGCTCCCAAACACAGATGTAATTAATTGAATTTGAAATATTTCATCTGGATTCCAAACTTTAATTATTTTGACAGACTTTTTTTTGCCTTAAGATGAATTATGTGAAAATGCAACCTTTTAAAATGAGAATTTTCAAGAAAGGAATGCCTTTGTTTTCAAAATATTTAATAAAGTTCCTCTCCCTTTCTCCTTACATGCATGACTCCCTCTGCTCCAATAATTAGAAACAGAAATTTCATTTCAATATTCCCATTTGAAAACATTATCTGTCCTGAGTAGTTGCATTGGATGACATTTTGCTGTGTCTAGTGCTGCCCTCAAGGAAATGTACTTGCTAAAACATTTCGTTCAAGCCAGGAACATTTTTGACACCCACAAGGAGTCTGCCAAGTGACCGTGCATGGTGCAGGCGAGTGTCATTCCAGCCCCTAAACCACATGAGCAACTTGAACCATGATTTCTTCCTCTCAAAGGGAAAAAATAAAGAAATTCATGGCTACACAATGGTATCCGAGTTTTAACTGAGCCGCCTACATCATGGCAACGTCTGGGAAGTTCAAGAGAGGAGCTTATTCATTACTGAATAATGTTGCATGAATATTCACCACAGCATCAGATGCACCATAAAGCTTTAAAGCTCTTGTGCTTTAGTGAACCTGAGGAACGTCTCTTTTGAATGAGACACAACTCAGGCATTAGTCAGACAGGAGATGAGATGCAGTCCTATAAAATAACCACATTAGTATGAAAAATGAGACATAAAGCAAACTGTCCCCATATGCTGCTCTCCATATCTCGGAAAGATTTTCCTTGAAGTTTCAGTGTAACGATCATCAAGGGAGTTTATGCACCCTGGCCTGGAATTGATATTTAACTAGAGGGAAGGAAAGGGAGACTAACTCAGACAAAGAGATATGCAGGAAATAGGGACAGATGGAAGATAGCTGAAACAAAAAAAAAAGTATTGGCAAGGGAGACAGGGAATGCTTTCCACTGAACTGCCTTTGGGTACTGAGCGTGGTGTTCTCATAAACACAAGGAAAACTGCTGGGGGTCCTGCCACCAAGCCCTACTTACATGTAATGCCGTTGTCTATCCCGCTGCATTACTGATTATTTGTAACAGCTTTTTAATGTAGTTTGGGGGATAGAGTGTATGTATCATTTCTTTATTGCAGTCAAGTCTTTCAATCATCATCATGATACAAAGGAAAACCATTGTTTGGAGCAGATGCACTCTTTTATTTGCTAATATGTTCTTGGTTGACACTAATTTGCCACAGCAAAATTTAGCATCCGTCTTCAAAATGCTGCTCACTAATGCCATTCCAAAAACCAATGGGTATGCAATAAACAGCATCAAACAATCCATAATAAAGCAGTTTTACTACAGATGTTCATTATGCACATGAGTCTCTGTAGCAGCCTGTGTATTTTGGAGAAATGTATGAAATTAGTGTGGAAAAGCAGTAATTAAAATTAAAGTTATTTCTCATAGAAAATTCAGTAAAATCAGAACCACAGACATGTTACAGTGCTCAATTCTCACGAGTGATTCCTCCCTGCTACTTCAAAGCATGATTATTAATTTTGTTGCAGTGCAGGATATGATATCCAAAGCTATTCTGAATTACAGGAGACATCATGTCTGCGAATAGCAAATATTTGGACTTTAGAGATTTGGTGCTATTCTCATTAATACCTCTGAACACACTCCTGCCATTTTCCCTAAGAACCCATTGAATACCTGTGATGAATACACTGCATGCTGGATTAATTGCCCTGTCAGCTCATGGCTGCCTTTTGCAGCCCATTTTCCTCACAGTGACATTTACTCTATGCTGAGACTCTCTCCCATGACTGGATACACAGGCACTATCTGGTTATGTGAATGGACGTGTTCTCAGAGCCCCATCATGCATGAGGTAAGTCAATCCACCTCACGTTATGATGGCCTCATTTTATAGTTTTAAATTAAAAAAATTAAATTTACATTTTGATTTATGAAAATCTACCTTTTGCCTGTATGAGGAGATGAAGGTCTCCTACCCGGGGCGCAAAGGTGCCACGTGCTCTCAGGGAAGGCTGCATGGTCTGTCTGCAAAAAACTGGCTCCCTATTTCATTGTTCTCAACATCTCTTTCCTGAGGTTGTTATTTGTAGCACCTATCAGCAAAAGAGAAAAAAAAAATCATGAAATGAGCAAAGCTGTTTTCTTTTTCAGAATTTGAACTTTTACCATGGTAAAAAACTGGTGCTCTGCTAAGGAAAAATAAAATTATAATAAATTAATTAAATTATATTAAACTATTATAATAAAATTAAATTTTTTTTAAGTTATTCTCTTTGTCATTTTTGGCATAATTGTAGATTGGTCCTTATTTTAAACATTTTTTTTTGCCGCCCCCATCTTACCGCTGTGGTAAAAGTTTTGTGGTGAACGTTTCCTCTCACTCTGTGTCTGGGAGTTTAGTGTGTGTGGTCCTGTGTTCGTGGTATGTTCGCACTGAACACTCTTCAGATAAAGTGAGCAGAGCATTAATCACCTCATGCGGTCTGGGACTCCCGACAGACCCTTAAGTGCCCTGAGCAGGAGAGATATGTATCTGAACAGAAGTTTGCAAGCAAACACTGCTGAATTTGGGAAAAAAAATATCCTAACGGTCACTTTTTTTTTTTTTTTTTAAATTGTCTTGAACCCAACTTTGGAGCAGTTTGCAAAGCAAAGTGGGAGTCCCTGTCTCTTAGTGAGAGCAGAGTGTCAGGACTCTGACCTCTGCTTCCCAGAGCACTGGGGATGCAGAAGGAGATGGTATCAATCAGAGTTGAAGGTAACCACAAAATAGCTGCGGAATGAGTTCCCGACATTGCCTGTGAGGTTTCCATGCAGATGTGGCATTCATCAATTCCCCATGACATCAGTCCGTGTGTTGCAATATCAGGGCAAGAGGCATGATTGATTAATTTTAGTCCTGACTCCTTTTCCTGACCTAATAACTACCCTGCTCACCAACACTGAATGTGAAGGCTCAGACAAAAGAAGAAAATAGGGAAAATCAGATCCTCTTACTTCATTCTTCTGAATAGGAAGATAAATGAGCTCCCTATTGAATAAGGCAGAGATTTGCTGAAAAGCGCTAACTATATTTAGGAATACAGCATGAATTTATTTCCATGAAAAAGGCATCTCTCTGAGTCACTCATATGTGGCAAGAGGAACATTAAGTGCAATTAAATATACGGTTAAAACTGTTCTTGGAATATCTCCATTTCCTCACAGAGTAGTTTGGTTTTTGAAATGACCTTGTTTCTGAAACCTGTGCCTGCACTTTCAACCCATAAAGGCAACTTAATAAACCTTCCAGACCTGAAATGAACATTTTGATGACACTATGAATACACTATATGTTAAAGATCTTCTATTCCATTTTCTATAACCATAAACAGATATGCTTTAATGGTCTGATGCCTTTACCTTAAAAAATTCCAATTTAGTTCCCTAGGGCTATAATAATAAAAACTGCTGACATTCTGTTTTTATTTTTCAGAGTAAGAAGAACCTGTATTATAAAGGCTTTTTTGTATTTGCGGACCAGTAAAATCAAACTGGGTCTTAAAATCAAGTATCTTTGTTAACCAGAATGACACCTGAGAGGGACGTGACATGGACTTCTAAGCGTGACACCGGTGACAGCAAGTCTTTCAACTTGCGAAGCCTATTCATTTTTGTCTTGAAAATAGCTTTGTAAATGTCAAAGTTTAAAATTTGCTTGATTCATCTCTGCTACTTTCAGCAGTATTTCTATTACTCTCTGCTTGAAGAGAGGACCTACCCCTTTCCGTCGATGTGCGCTGCACAGAAAGGGACTCCCTCTTTACCAGGTCTGCTGTGCTGAGTTTTGGCACTGCTAGATTATAGGAGTTAAGGCTCTGATTTTTAGGAGAATAGACTTTGAAATTTTCTACTTTCTATTTTAGACTTAACTGCACATAAAATGTAGATACAGGGGTAGCAGCTTGCATTATATCTAAAAGAGAAAATACTCCTTGTTGTAGAAACTATATCTGTCTCCTGTGGCATGTCATAAAATGTCTTACATATTTTAGCTCAAATCTGAAATGGCAATACAGAATTAGATGTGGATGCAGCATTTTGCTGCCTATTACAGTAAGCGTTGACATTGTATTGAAAGCACAGGCATGAAGTAGAAAAAACATTTCTTATATTGATCTGACAGAATTCAATCTTCAGATATCTCAGAGCAACCAGCATGGGGTTATTCACTATCTGTACAAACTGTACTCTAATAGTTTTCACCAGGAATGATCATAGCAATCTTTTGCAGGCCTGCATTTTTCTGTTTTTGCTGATTCCTCTTTTTTTTTTCTTCTTTTTTGGTGTTTGCTCAAGAGCTTGTATACAAGACAATTTCAAAAAGCTTTGAAGATTTCAGTCTCTTTACAAAGCAAACAAAGCCACCCCTATTTATTTGTTTACCTCTCAGAAACCCTTCTAGCCCATTGTAGTAGGTATTTTTTTTTCCCTCTTTTAAATGACCATAAGAACGGCCATCCTGGACAATCCAGATCCATATCCTACTTTTCACAGTGGCTCAAAGCAAGAGGACACCTAGTGAAGGGCATAAGACCGAGGTGAGCACAGAGAGACCCTCCTTCAGAACAGCCTCCTCTGGTCGGTGGCTGAGGGTCTCCTTCAGGTAGAGCGCATGTATCTGTAGCTAATAACGCAAAACAGATTATTTTATCTCGTGGATTTTTCCCCTCACTTTTGAACCTATGCTAATATAAATAGAATTTTAAAATACAATTTTAGAGCAGGAATGTATAATCCTGAAGCGACTGAAAAATTCTGTGGTGATTTGTAGACTGGCTGCAGTTATCCCCTCTGATCAGCGCGTGGGACAGTGCCACCCTTTGGGTTATGGTGATTGTTGCTGACACGAGAGGTGAGGTCTCAGCAGCGGAGAGCACTGCATTGCGGTTATGATCACCAGGGTCACAGATTTACACACCCAAAGGAAAGGAGAAGAGAACAGAAAAGAGAGAAAATACTTGAAATTGGTCATGTGAACACAGGGCTAATATGTGAGGTCGTTGAACCTGGCTGCCTTATACTGGAGGCCGCTGGACCTTGCAGTCCCTACACACTGTAATGAGACTGACAAACAACCAGGACAAGGTTTATAGGAGAGAGGTGTTAGCTAGCTGGAAAAAAAACAAAACAGAACAAAAACCACAAAGCAATAAAAAACCCATCTTTCAGATACATGAGCCTTATTTTATGTCTGAATGAAGCATAGTTTAAGAATAATATATCTTTAGATCATCAGTGCTACAAGATAACTGCAATTGCAAATTAATAATTTTTTACTGTTAAGAGTCCCTGATAAATATGTCAGTTTAAATTACAAAGCATTAAGAGAAGCTTCTTAAACATAAAAATGACATTCTGTGCTTCTGAATTTCAGGCAATTTTTGGTTTTGCACCCTATTTCAAGATAACTTTCATGTGTTAGAATGGATGCTAGGGTTAGAAGACTAGAAAGAAAATCCAGCTCCTGCTTTTGCTCTCAAGAGCGAAATAAATTCCTGGCCAACACTAAGCTTCTAAGTCTCAAGAACATTAGAGCTACATCAGTATCCAAAACTGAAGTAGTTCTCAAAACTCTCTTCATATTCTGTAGAAAAGACTCTTGATGAATTGAGACTGTATCCTTGTAAAATCTTCCCAGACTTGGAGACCGTTTCACATTCTCTTAGGCATTCTGTCATCTAAGCAATGAATCTTCTCCTCCTCAACCAGAGTGGACTCTCACTGTCAAAGTTAGTATTTTTCTGTGGTGTTAAACCTCTCCTGTTTTTTTCATGCTTCTGCCCTTCTCAGCAGAGATCCTAAATCTTTATTCTTTGAAGATAAGGTATCTCAGAGGAGGAATCACCTCCACTAGGTTCAGCATAGCTGCCTGCCACTTGCATCTGTACCTGATTGTAGCAGAGGCTCAAGTTCTTCTCTACCTCATCCAGGTAGTCTGAGGATAAAACAGGTTCAGAATCTGGAAGTAAATCATTCTAGACACAAGTAAGTGAGGCTGCGTTGAAGCAGGGACTGAATCCCAGTTCTCAAACCCTAGGTCTTGACATTCTCCCAAAAGATATCTTACATCTTCAGGTTCAAGGGGCCATTTTAAGCTGATTTTCACACTTTGTCCATTAATAAACTCATCTCCTGCGGGAGGCTGCTGGGTGTAGATCCTGCCCTACAGTCACTTGGGCAAATGTTATAAATGACTGATATGAGATGACAGGGAGCATTTACAGTGTTGATTAAGTAAACATTTGCTTGTAAATATTTGCATACAGATACTTACATTTATGAATGTGAATTATCAAGATCCCTGCTTTTATAATCCCATTTCAACAAGGGCAATTACTTCTGTTCTGCTAACAAGGAAAGTACATACCCCATATTAAGAGACCATGAGGAATAGCTCAGATCAAAGGTGCAAATTACCAGCTGAAACATTTTCTCTTCACTTTTATTGCTGGATGCTATTTGCATACAGAAGCAGTTCTTTGGTTTTTAAAAAACATCCTTTCTTGCTGCTGATTCCCACTCGAAGTCATGCTCTTCTTCTTGTGACATGACGGTTGATTGCTGTGGAAAACATTATCAAGTCATCCTTCAATGATCATAGGTTCAGGTGAGGGAATGAACAGCTCTTAGATCCTGTTTTCATGCTCATATTGCATGTATTAAAGTATTAATGCTGAAAGGAAACAATCCCCCATGCAGTATTTTTCCATCATATGACAGCAGTTTATGAGGCGTTTGGCATTATAAAGACAGTCACTATGATTTGTCCTTCATGATACTCTTAGGGCAGCACTGAAAGGCTCATAAGAGGGGAGTTTATAATTAAACTCAAAATCAAACCTGCTGATACACAGCTACTGCTGGATTTCCCAGCACACGATGTCTCCCCTGTGGCTCTCCGTTAGGCTGCAATGTTTTGGGGGTCAGGGAATGCTTTGACACTAACGTACTATGTTTTGGGCACTAAATAAATACTAGATGTTTGTGTGCAGCAATAGCTTTTAAAATAATAGTCAATTACAAATAAAATATCTCCAGGAACATTTCTCACCGTCTCGCACTACCACTATCCACTGAGCACCTGCATCCGCACCTTGGGAGCAGCCTGACACCGGAGCACTGATGTGATGCCACTAAAAATATCTGTTCCAGGACGTAGTGGCTAAATGGACGACTGGTTTATATGCAAAACTGACCATTGGTGAATACACTGGTGAGAAAAAACCTGCACACGTTAAAAGATAATATAAAAGATTAACCCAAGTAAAATTAAAATGAGATTTCAGACCTGCATGATTTTTTCAGATCTGTGTTAAGACTCAAATTTCTGGGTGGTGTTTTCAATTTGTAACACAATGGGATAAAATAATTTGGATATGGATATTCAGATGCTTCTCAGATATATTCCAGCTCCATTTTTATAACGGAAAGAACACAGTCCTTGCTAAAGATACTTGCTAAGTCCTTGCTAAGATAGACAATAAAATGAGCTCTAAAAAGGTCACTTTCAATAAGTTTTTGTTTCATATTTTACCCCAGGTCCAACAATTCTTTCCCCAGATCATTTCTTTGGAGTGAAAAGCACACTTAGACAAGACCTAGGTCTAGATATCACAGGGTGTTCACACATTCATGGCAATAAGCAAGTTCAACAAAATAATTATTCATTTTCTTTTTGTCACCGGGGAATTTTTCGCAACCGAAAGTTTTTTGCTACCATACGCTACAGTTCCATAGAACGTGTTATAATAAAGAATGCAGAGAAACAAGAAGAACACAGGAATTGTAACATCTTCAACATCAGTGAGGAAATATATCCTCCTGGAATCACTGTTTACTGAGGTCCTTGCAGAACTGGCATGCTTCTCTGGGAGGGCAGGTAACATCACTGCTGAGAAACAGGATTTCTATGAAATGTGGAAGTGCTCCAGGATATGATGTTGACTCAGGCCCAATTATGGCTCTGGTTCAACAAAGCACTTAAGTCTCATTGACTTTCCTTTGGTGAAATACCCCTGTGTTTTGTGCAGTCCTTGCTGTTGAACTGCACCTGGGACTGAACACAATGATAGTTTTGATCTTCCAGCGGATGTTGTCAGTTTTGAACATATATTAATAAAAAACAAAACAACCCCCAAATACTGAGTTTACTTGCCAGTGACATAGATAACGGGTTATTCAATTACAACTAAAATGTACTTTCCATTTCCATTACTTTCCATTCTCTCTGCCAGATGACCACGGTTTGGGGTTTCTCTGTTTGGGAAATGAAAATAGATTAGTCTGCTTCACTTCTGTTTACAGTCGGGTCCTAATAAATTTCACTCAGAGGTTCTTGCCTGTCAGCCCAGTACTTCCAATCTCCAGCTATAAGTCCTCCAAGGAGACGTTAGTAAAGATTGTTCCCATTAGAATTAAATATATTGCTTGATTGCAATTTTGCTGTTAGAGGGAAGAATCACGCTTTGTCATGTCTGACTTTTAATTGTTTTTTAAAAAACAAATTGTGCTAAATTTTAGAAAGATTTGCAATATATCTATTTACTTCAAACCTGCCACCAATTCACTCTCCATTTACAGAATCTCTGGCTATCATGCTTTGCTCAATACAGTGTGCATGTCTGACATATTATCAGCGCCCTGCTGCTGGGCAAGCTCCCAACGCGGGGATTGTAAAGGAACGAGCGACTACATGAGAGAGCCCCAATCTGATCTGGCGCAATTCCCAGAGCAGAAATGGAAGATGCTCTGTGACTAATTCTGGTTCATTTTCCCCCTCTCTAAAGAAAGTGTACTTTTTCGCTTATTCCATCAGGAGGTATAAACTGATTTCATTTCAGACTTGTATTACTATATTTCAATGTGTCAATTCATGAGCACTATGGGCAAATAATCTGTGGTACAAGCTGTATTTATAACTAGAGTGTATAATCCCTTTTATCCACAGCACATGCCAGATTCTGTTTTGAAAGAGACAACGGTTTCATTGTATCACTAACATTAACATTTTAATAAAATCTATTCATAAAATGCCTCAAATTCACCTATGCAGAAGCTTGATATTTCTTGATTTGCAATCTAAGGAAACCATTATGATTCTTTGATCCATCCTTCTTTCTTTCTTTCATTTTTATCCTTCCTTTCTTTCTTTTTTCCTGATTTCTTGCTTTATTATTTTCTTGCTTTCTTACTTGTTTTTTTTTCTTTTTCTTTTCTTTCTTCTCTTCTCTCTCTCTTCCTTTCTCCCTTTCTTTTTTCTCCTTCTTTCTCTCTTTCCTTTGATAGGAGTTAGGCTTACATTTCCATGGAACAATCTGAAATTCTTTTCTATTTCCATAAAAAGATTCAATGTATTCTTGAAAAAATCAAGTATTTGGATAATTAGAAAGTTTTGTTGTTTTCCCATGAAATTTATTGGTTATTTGGTGATAGATTTGTGTCTCTGAGCTGTGCTTCCCAATTAGAGCATTTGCCTCATAATGCATCACTTCTCTTTCCCAAGAGGAAAGACTAGGGTATATCACAGACTTTGTGGTCCAAAAGCCAGACAATAGAGGAAAATGTCCAAATGAAATAATAGCCATCTCAGGCTGGAATTCTCATCCACATTACATCTGCTTCTCCGTAACTTATTGCCTTCTTTCTCGGATAGGGGAGGGATGATATTGTGGCATAATACAGGGAAAGTCATTTTTAAACAACAAGGTTGGAGCAAAAGGCAGGAAAGCTGCATTTCCAGATAGAAATAATCTTCCCTGGAAATATTCAGCTTGAATTAGTCTGACACTGGGGAGCTGGGTTGGAGGGAAAGATACAGAAATTCTAGTAAAATTCCATTTTTCAACCAGCTTTAAGACCATGTTTGCAGATCTAACCTTGATGTTAGTTATTGACATTCTTATCCTGCAGCACAGTATTGGAAGTTTGCAGAAGTCTTAAATTTACAATCAAATTTCTTGATGGAGTTGGTGGAGGCTGTTTGAATGAGGGAAGCTTAAGTATTTGTGAATCATGCTCCAGAAATGAAAGCCTTAAGCTTGATTTCATGGACTGACAGTCAGAAAACTCTTGCTTTTAAGTTCTGACAGAAAAAATGATGACATTTGCCAGGAAAACAAACACGTGGTGGGGGCAGAATTGGAAGGTTCCGCCGTTGTCAAGGCCGGCCTGTCCGAGCAGCTGCTCTGCCGCACAGAGGGGCACAGTGTGGTCCAGACACTCCATTTACCATCCGACCCTCCATGTCCCCTCTGCCCAAGAAGTCAGAGACACAGGGGAGGCTCATCTAGTTTCCTGAATACCCAAGAAACATGTGTCAAAACCCCTTTCAATAAATCATCTCTCAAGCTGGCTTTATTCCACAGAAAGGCACGCAGGAGAAACGGGGTACCTCCTGCATGCAGAGCAGGCAAAGCTCTGCAGGTCTTCATTGAAAGCAGCGGCGCCGTGCAATGAGCTCCGGGGAAAATTCCCCCTGCTTCAGGAAAGAGCTCCCTTAATTTATTCATTCTTTTTCAAACCAAGCTATTCCCCCTTACTCTACCTGCTAACCCTGTGCTGTGACCTTGCTCAGGCCCCTCAGCAGGGAAACCAGCCCCTGGGCTGATTCCCAGCTCTGTACGCTGAAGTGTGGCTGAGCAGAGCCAGGAGCTCTCCGTGCCCTGCAGGGTCCACAGGCACAGAGGCACCGCTGGGCTGCCGTGGCTCAGGGCATCCATTTCTGTAATGAAGCCACAGCGGACTCTGAGCCAGGCCTGATTCCCCTGGCCGAATGATTGGGGCAGTGCGGACAGCTGGGTTCAATAGGGAGCTCCAGGCACTAGTTTGAAACAAGGCTCGAGTCTAGTGCTCTGGTGGTGGAGGGAGGTGTTTTAACCACTCGGCTCATGAGCATTGATTGATCAGCTCCAGCACCAGCTCCAGGGCTTTCCCTCACCTAAAGCTCCATCCAGGTCTTGTACTGTGCTCCTTGAAGTAGAACAGAGATCCCCAACACCTCTTCATTTTCCTATGCGAGCACTTTGCAAGCATGCGTGTGCAGGGGGGTTGAACTAGATGACCTCTAGATGTCCCTTCCAACCTTAAGCATTCTATGATTCTATGCAATAGACCACATCTTCCTTTCCGAGTCAGCAGGAACTGCCATGCCGTTGTCACAGCACAGTGCTTGAAGAAAGTGCAGGGAACACACCACCCAACCAGGTGTCACCGTTCTTTTGCCAGCCCTGCGTCCTCCTGGTCAAAGCTGCTGTCACCATGAGTCCCACTGAGCTCGAATGAGCTGCTGGGGAGAAGACTTCTGTGGCTGTCAGGGACCCACCACCCCTTGCACCCTGCCCTGTGGTGTCACGTAATGTTTATGGCCGTGAATCCTCCCAGCGTGTCTCGTTTTTCCATTTCCTCCACCACCCACTGTTTCCCTTCCGCCTCCCTCCCTGCCCACACCCCTAGCAAACACGTGTATCAAACTGTGCTTGTTTGGATGGTGCAAAGAGTTTAGTCAAAACGTCCTCAGCAATGGAGCTGCGCGGGGCCTTCAAAAGGAAAGGCCTGCAGATACGGCACTGGTCAGGAAATCTGCTGCTTGGCTTTCGCGCTGACCTGCTGTCTGATTCAAGGCCAGCCACTTTGGCCTCAGTCCCCAGACCTATTTAAGCTGTTAGCTCCTGGTGAAATCAGTGCGGACGACTTGCCAGCTCTGGAGAGCTGATCCTCTGTGCACATCTCTGCAGCTGAGCGCAGAGCTGGGCAGAAGCCGTGGAGGGGGATGCTCAGCACCAGGAGCCGCCTGTTCCTGGCCCAGAGCTCGTCGGACTCTGTGCTGCCCCTCCAACCCGGAGATGCAGCGTGGTTCACACACAGCTCGATCAGAGCTTGCTCAGATGTCTACAGGCTCACGGCAGTGTGCAGTGTAAATAGGAGCTTAATCCAATTACAGGTCTGAGCAAACATAGAGGCCAAGCATCCAGGGCTGGCTAAAATACACAGCAAATTGGCAATCCCCCCTCTTTTCATGTGAGAGAGCCTGGATTTGCCCCTTCTTCAAATTGAACCTGGCAGCATTTTATACCACTTTACACCACTTACAACAGGGACTTGCAGAAAGTCATGGAGAGTGGCAAAGGAACAAGTCCAGCATCACCTCTCAGTTTGCCAAATAGCTGTGAGGATATAGAGCAATTAAAAAGGAAACCCTCATCTGTGTTACTGATGAGTAGCACTTGCAGTTACTAAAACAGAAAGGACTTTAAATGACTGATTTATTTCCCATTAGCTCAGTTGCTCTATATTCCTTGCAATTCTCTCAGGCTGGGTTGCAGAAATAAACCAGTCAGATTCACTTTTATTCAGACCTCATTTCTAGTCAACTTTCTTTGCTAGGCTCAAATCAGCAATTGCAGGCTGTAAATGTTGAAGGGAAGAACAAGCAGGAGATGAAAAGGAAAACAATGGATGTCCAAATTCCCAAACTATTCCTGCAGTTCTGTCATTTTCCAAAAAGCTGAAAGCTAGATTGTTGGCAACCAGATTTGGGGTCAAACTGGCTCCTATCAGCACACATTGATAGTTTCTTTTCACCACAGAGCTAAAGAAAATAATTAAAAAATGCCAAACTCAGCAGCTATTGACTCCATATACTCTGATAGAGATGCTTCTCCTCAAACAAGTGATGATACACAACGAAGTATAATCAAGAGCATGTGGCAGATTTACTTAATTGTGGTACGAAAAAAAGCACACCGTGATTCCCCTACCCCCTTGCACTTTGCTTCTCCTCCAACTGTAGAAAATCTTCAGTCTTGAAGTTCTAACCTTAATGACACACTGTCTGACGTAAGAATGGTAATTGCACAGTTAGAAAGGAAATTTATTTGGTCAGTTATGCTGGAGTTTGTTGTGTATTTTAAGGAAATCTTTAAGGAAATCAGAAGTTTTGGGTCAGACTGGCAGTCTCTGTGCTCTTGAGTTGTGCTATTTTGGAGTACATTTCCTTCTGAGGCAAAACAAGGAGGAATGCACTAAAGCCTTTTATCACTCAGTTATCTGCCTTCCTGGACAATGTTACTGTCTGATCTGTAACTCATTCATGGTTTCTACAAAGCTTTATGCTTTTTCTGTAGAGGCCTGTTCATTCTGTTTTATTTTAGACCAAATTGAGCTCCAGCAAACTTCAGCGGGAGACATTTGGTGTAAATGGGAAAATGACATACCACGGGGCAAGTGTGGCCACAGCTCTCATTCAGTCTGTAATTTCATTACAGAGAGATAGATGCCAGGATAATCTAAACCTACTGAAGTGCTAATAAAGCCTAAAAAGTGAAGAAAATCTTTCTGATTGGTTACAGATAGTGAGATTTGCTATGCACCAAAGCTTTTAAATTGTGAGATGCTCAGAATGACTTTGGAAACAGAAACATCGCACTTAAATCAAACAATGACCAGGACAAGGCAAAGAGATCAAATTTAATCTTTGCTTATCTGTCAAACCATCTCCCATTAGAAGGTCAATTTAGTGGTGCGCCTGCAAAACAACTAACCTGAGGAATGCAAATTTTCACCAGGTTGGTTCCTATGATGTTCATCCCATATGCCTCATTGCCCTGACCAAACTGGTACAACATCTGAGGCTGCTGAAGGAGGTTACATGGGAGGTGGGTAGACTATGCAAGAAAGTAGTATAGTTAAATCTGTGAAAAATATCCAAGGTGAGGTCTGTGCTTGTAGAGGGAAGAACTGAGGATATTAGCTGATAAATGCCTTCAGTTTTGGTAGTGTCTTTCTTTGCTGTGTGTCTAAGCTTTCAGGGCTTCACAGGATTTCTATGCTTTGGTGCATGTAATAAATAAACCTTTGTAGAAAGCTTAGTTTGGATTTAATTCTGCTAAATTTCCTCCAGATGGACTGGAACCTGGCCTCTGCTCTGCTGAGGCAGGTTATGAATCCAGTGAAATTAGACTGTTTTGTAAGAAACCAAGATCTTCCTGGTGATGCCTAGGGTACCCTTGGGACCAGCTCTAGGAATATTAATTCTCAATTTCCTTGAGATAGTACCAGAGCTAAATGCTAGCACAGAGAAGTTCTTTCAGTGATATTCAGAAGAAATGTTCAGTTCATTCTTGCTTTGCACATTTGCATTGATGACCACTGGGTAAGGGCAGGATAACAGCAGGACTTCTTGTCTTCATTGCTGTATCAGATGGAAATCTCCGGACAGTGAACAATGGAGAAAGCTAAGCAAAAATAAGACAATAATAACAGGTTTCAGTAATAATAATACAGGGGTCAGAAGAGAGTGTAGAATATGGAGCAAATAGTGCAAAGGAGATATTTGTGGAAAAGGAGTGAACGGGGTCAGGGAAAGGTAATTCATGGTAAAGATAACCAGGAACTGAGAGACAGTATTTCATTGCAGGGGGCACAGAGCATATAAAGGAAATGTTCAAACTGCATAGGAGCAAAGACTGATAAGACTTGCACTGTGAAGATTAAGGTATCAGTTTCCAGCCAAAGGGATCCGAGGATTGGATCATTATTGTGCTATTAGCTGTTGGCTGGAGATAAACAAAACAAATGTTTATTCCCGGGAGAAACAGCTCTTAGCGTTTAACTGACATTGCTAATTTGAAATTCCCTTGAGCAAGAAGGTAGTCACTCATTGGAACTGGAGTCATCACAAGATAATTTCAGGATGATAAAAGGAATGAAAGTGTCTCTTCTGCGCTAGACAATATATGGTGATTACTCCCTTATCCTCTGCAGGATTATTTTCTGAACTACTTACCCAGTGTTGTTCAGTCTAAAAGAAAATAATTAAGGAATTTCTCAATATTTTGAGAGAGGTTATTAGAGTTAACTTCCAGGCACTGCAAAATATCTGCATGAGTTCTTAATACCTGTCTCTTGCACCAGCTAAAAGAATCCCTGAGAAAAAGGACTAAACTTTCGGTAGGAGTACCAGGAAAACCTCATATCACTGCTAAGTTTCATGACTTGGCAGAACTGGGGTAACCATTGCTCATTGAGGGGAAATCTCAGCTCTCAGAAGCTGAACAAATTCCACTGCAGATCTAGCCAGTATTTTTTCCTAGATATCAATCTGTCGCCTTTCAGGAGAATTATCTTTGGAAAGCAACAAGAAGAAAAGAAGAGCCAGTTTGGTAGCCTGTGTCATCTCTCATTCAGTTCAGACTGTAGAATTTGTGTTCAGGAGGGGATTAATAAACTTCAAAGCTTTGCATTGGCCTGCTAGTTTGCAGGGCAATAGACAAGGATATTCTGATGTGATAAGAAAGCCTGCTTTTGCACTAGGAGAATCTTTAAATGGGAGATGCCAGCAGACAGTTTCTGATGATATTCTTTTTATTTCCAGCGTGCTGTTCTGCCAGCAAAGGAATGAGAGACCCTCTCTCCCACTGTGAGGAATAAGTAGACTGCCCAGTGAGACATATTACAGCAGCATGGCACTGATATGACTGAGCGAGCCTGAAAAAGAGCGCAGATTGGACAATCACTTCCAGGAAACCAGGCATTCGTTATCGAAGAAATGATGCATTTTTTTTCTCTTTTCTTTATCGTGGCTAATGCCATGATTAACATACCAAATTGTACACAGAGTCTCAGCATAAGACATCAAAGGCTTTCCACATAGGTTCTGCTTCTCCTCTATCTTATTAGTATATATGATGCCCTGAGGATATAACAAGCAGGATTGCAGGATGCCTCACGAGCAGTCTGGATGTGAAGCTGAAGGTTTGCTGTAGTTCCACTACTAATGAAAAGACCAGTGTTTCAAATAGGAGCAACTCTCAGGAGCCCTGCAGCCCCCAGGATCCCCTTAAATAATGAAATCCAACCCAAACAACAGCAATAAAATAATGAAGGGGTAAAATCAAAACAACTTCTTCTTCCTTTCAAAGTCGCATTCTCTCTCAGACTCACTGCCACTTGCAAGCAGGAAAAGGTGACTGCTTAGGCTGGACACTAAATGCAACCTGCGAGAGGTTGTCCCATAGGCGAACAGTGGCTGAACATATCAAAATGCGTCGGCAAGTCTAATGAGCAGCTTCCCCACAGAGTCTACCCCTCAGACAGGGAAGGGCTGCTGCACGATGTATTCTCATTTTCTTTAGCATTGTTCTGCTGGTTGGTACATTTGCTGTTTTTTTCTGCCTGTTAAAATACCTTTTTTAATGGCCACAGAAGGAAAATTAACCTAGCTGTGCTCATGGATATGGCATTTTGCCTTCTACCCATTATTGTATCTATTTGTCTCCAGCAGCAGTCAGCATGTGTGTGGTTTGGAGAGAGATTTACAGGCTGATATTGTATTAAGGTTCCTTTTTATTCTGTAATTTAACTGGAGAGATTGAAACATTGTACATTATTTTGCCTGTGGTAAATTTTAGCTTCTTTTTTATCCCCCTCTTTCTAGTTACTTGTTAATATTCTGAGTTTATCTTATATTTTCCCCTCTTCATTTGGTTTGTTAATGATTCCTTTGCTTGTTTCTTTATTTTCTAGTTGGTTTTCAACTTTTTTTTTTTAAATCTTATTAGTGGCCTTTTTGATTTTGTTGTTTTGTTTGCTATTAAAGTTAGCTTTTAAGTTTGTCTCCTTTCATATTCGTTCCTTAAAATGCCATCTGTCTTTCTCTGCCTGCTTCATAGGCTGTGTGAGCCCAGAGACATGGACCTGCTCCCCCAGCGTGTCGCAGACTGCAGATTTTGCTCCTGCTTAGTCCTGTGCCACAGGCAGGAGCAGGGAGGACTCTTGTCTTTCACCCCAACAAGGGCTTCCATGAGAAAGGGCACCTGCATAAGGTGAAAGAGGACTCAGAGTAGCAAGGCCACCATTCAGGTGATGGAGTGACACCAGGATGGGCCTTAATCTGCATTAGGGTCTATGGGCAGGTTTTAGGCTTGGTGTTCTTCTAGCTATCCTACCCTCTACACCTCCTTCTGCCGTTTGCAGTGGATCTTCACCTTGGCATAGCTGCTGGTGGCCTGTTGATCTGGTGCCAAAACGCCTGCTGCTGCATTGTCAGGGCCACACACCCGAGCCAGTGACAGCTGAGGCCAAGGGGCTCCTATATTCTTGTCTCCATTTCCTCTCTGGTCCTCTAAATTCCCTCTATTAACCACTAAAGAGGCTATCTGACTCCTTTCCTCAGTTTCCCCTAAAACCATAGATCATCGGCAAAGCAATCAGCAGTGACAGCATAGCATGACTAAAACACTCACTGTCCCAAGCAAGGTCTGACACGAGGGCAGATAGCAAATCCACCTGCTGTCACAGCTGTAAGAATAATTTTTCTCTGTGTGGATGATACAGCCTCATAATTAAAATGACCATCTTGACAAATTTTTCATCTGTGTTTTTGCCCCACTGCAGCACCTATTACTTAAGCCCCCATTTAACTTCAGCCCTACATGTGTATCGACTTCTGTGCCTCGCTCTCTGTACTATGCAATGTCATGCGTAGTAACGAAGCTCCAAAAGTAATGTTCAATAAACATGTGATTGATGAGCAGTACATGGTGAAATTGGCATTTAAAGGAAAATGGAAAAATTCAATGCAGGAATATTACGTTATTTAGCAATGGAGGAAGTATGAAAGCGGAGACAGATACAATTCTTCGGAAATGTCATACAATTTGTAGGGAGCAATGACAATATGGAGCTCTTTCGGTGACATTTGTCATTGTCAGAGGCAGGTCAGTAGACTCGATGGAGCCAATTGTGATCCATTATGAGAATGACTAAACCCTCAGGGACTGAAAAAGTCTTAGGGTTGGTTTGTATATAATTAGTGCAACCCTGGCATTTACTGGACATAAGTATGGCACTGGTATAAGTAAGATGCACCTGCTCAAAACTGAAGTATTTTTTGTACTGTTGATTTGCACTGATCATGCATGATTCATGTTTCCTTCTTCATTCTCTCGATTTTGCACATCCAACCTTCAACTTTCAATTGTCTGAAAAGTTTAGCTCTTCTCAATGCAGGATAAAAACTGGGATTAAAATATTTATGTCAAGATCTTTAATTCTGAAGAAAGCCCTCCTTGTTATAAAGGGAGGGATTTTTGTGGGGAACAGGTGGGAGATATAGGGGTTGTTCATGTACTTAGGGCCCAATTTTGCAAGAGTGAAGCAGAATGTTGTCTCCTGCATCAGATTTCCAAGCTGTAGTTTCTCTTATTTATACAGATAATAATATGTGAACCAGCTTCAGAGACAAGCAAAAAAAGCCTGTGTGAATAGGGAAACAGAACCAGTCATCATTTACTTTTTGATATTGCCTTTGGTAGGTTTGATTATACTTTTGGAACCGGAGTTTACATTATATAGCCAAGACATAACCTTACCTAAAGGTGACGTAAGTAAAGAATTGTTCCACTTGCTGCCATAGGTTCTGAGTAATCAGAGCTGCTACAGGCGGCTGTAATTGAAGTGTTTAGTGTTTGCTAAATATGGTTATTACCTAAGGGTTCTTGAAATACTGTTTGCATTTTTTATGGTCATCGGATTCTCCTGATTACCAGATGTAATAGACTTTTTATGCTACAATGCAACTGTTGAACATTTTAATTGGAATGTCATGTCAAATTTTAAATTAAAAATCAAATACTCAAAGCACCAGTGCTTTTTTGATTACTAAAATTAAAACCTAATTGAATTCTCCCACCAAAAAATATCCTGTGGAAATTTAATTAGAGAAGTGTAAAAGAGCTGATTTTTTAAAACATATTAATATTTAATTAAGAGAAATCTGAAAGGCAAATTAGTAAGTTTTAATTTTTCCAAAATATGAATATGAAGATTCCATGTGACACAATAAAGAGAAGACGCAAGGTGTAACTTCCTTAATGACTGTATAACTCAAGATGTGATTCTTACCAAATAAAGCATAAAGTAATGGATACCTGATTTTACTGTGAGTGCTCATTAAAATCCTTAATCTTTTGTATGTCAGCACATTAAAGGATTACAAAGAAAGTTAAGGTAACTTTGAATGAATATTTGGAATAAAGTGGAGAGAAGTTCAGGGAAGTTAGCTGCCCATTTCCAAATGGGATATGAGGTAGAGCCTTGTCTCCTCTGCTCACTGTTTGACTCCTCCTCACTCACTGTGCTGCCTTGTCTAGACCAGCCAAACCATTAGAGGGTCCCAGACTCCTCTAATGTTTTGCAAAGTGTCTAACTCGGGGTGTTTTCTCTGGAGAACATGGCATTTAAGTGCACACGGCTTCATGTCGCGCTGCCTTTGTCTGATTAACCCCTGCAAACCCAGGAGGATTCACACATTTAATAAGGACTGAAAAATCATTGATGAATGAGGTGGGCTCCATTTGAACTCCTCAGGACAATGTTTCCTTTCTCCATTGATTTTAGTGGTACACAGTGTCAGGGTTAGCAAATTAGAATAAGTGCCGAAGACTCTTGAGAAAGGACAACACTATCATCAGCCAGCGGGGCTGGAAATGATTAGAACTTTGCTTCTTTCCTTATTAAAATGTGCATCCTACAAACTAAACTTTCCTTATTAAAAATGTGCATCCCACAAACTAGTTCTTTATTCTGTAACACTGTGTAATTTCATGATACAGTAGTTAGGAAATAATCTAATTAAAAAAAAAAAGGGCCTAACTATATCTTCTCTAGAGACATGCTGCTTAATGATATACTTAAAAATATAAGGCAAAGCATAACAAAATGAAGAAGAAAAGTGCCTGCAGGCTACATTCAAGTCTGGGTTATATGAGGCTCTTGCAGCTGAAACAGGGGCAGCGGGGACCCTCCCTCAGCCCGAGCTCTGCCCTGAGCGGAGCCTGGAGGGTCTGTGTCAACCTCTGTATTATTCTCCTGGTTCTTAGTCTAGAGCATGACACCAATCCCATTGATCACCCACTTTTATCACTATCTTGAAAAGCTTTTTCTTTTGGCTCTCAGAACAACCAAGAATGATCTTGCTCACAGTTAGGTTGTTCAGCTGGGAATAGGAACTTGAAACATGAACTAGGCGCCTGTGCTTTCCCTTTACCTAAATGCTGAGGTCCAAATGAAGCTCTTACTCACCTGCCCTCTCTCCAGGTTCTGTGACTTGCAGCCTTAATACTTTCCCTTGATACTTTCTCTGCTTGAACCAGAGAAATCATACTCTTGCTCGATGCTGTTCTGGTGCTAGTGGCATTTTGGGGATATAAGGGTGATATGTGAGGTTTTTAAACTCACATCTCCCACTAGCTGTTAGGCTATTATTTAAAAGCATAGACTATATGCAGCCTCTGAACATCCTAATCTGGAAGAAGTGGAGCAGGTCGTGTGTCTCATCTTCTGAAAATCTTACTACTTGGGTGAATCTGTGGATTTTATGGTTACTTAGAGCAGATTTTTTTTCTCTTGAATCTGAGTTTGGTGTCAGAAGTCAAATTGTATGTTAGATCTGTTTCGGGTGCTTTTCTAGAACTCATGTCCCTAATTTTTTAAACAGAATTGTAATTACATATACCGACAACTTGTAAAATGCTTATTGCATAATTTAAGAAGAATGTTGAAAATTTTTGTGAGGTTTTGTGGTAACTTTACAATCTTTATCCTTTGCATGTTGATTTAATAGCCTTTTATAGATACTTAATGGTGAAAGAGTGAAAGTATGAGTTGATTATCATGTACATTCACGCTCTGTCTTTTACAGATGTCATCTGTGAAGTCACTCTTGCAATCAAACAATCTTATTTTTATTATTAAATATTTATTCATTACATACTTAGGCAGTCTGCTGTCTATAAGCATCTGATACAAAAACCCATTTGTTTTCCACTTGTTTATAATAACAGTTCACTCTTTCCTAAAGGTTCTCATTTTTATAACAAAGTGAGAAGTGCAATGACTATTTGTGAAGCAACTTTTAAATTATTCTGAAAACTGAGGAGCACTAAAGGCTGCAAAAAGCCTTTGGAATTAGAAAACATATCAGAAGGAAGAAGGGGATGAATGTAACGAGTCTGTATGGCAGATTCTATTTCACGATGGTGAAAACACTTTTCACACTGGATAGTGATTCAGCGTGTTACAGCCTTGTGTTTACTTAGTATTGCAGTTAGTAATAGAGTTTATGAACCTACACTTTTGGCTAAAAAACGTTTTTTGTTCAAAAAAAGAGGCATCTATTTTTGATGAAAAAATCTTGTTTTCTTTTTCTGGATTTGGCAAATGAACAATATAATTCTCTGGGCCATTTTATGCATAGTCAAGAACATGCATGTTGGATCATCTATTTTTTAGAAAAAGAAAACCAAGAAAGAAACAGGATGGCAACACACATTTGCATGCTATCAAATTCAAACATTGTATAGGGTCCTGGCAATGGCACATTTGCAATATGGTAACTATATAGATTCTAAAAGTCTAGAACTCTTAGATCTCATTTAAGGCTTTCTGAGAACATCGTGCAAAAAATTTTGTGGGGAGAAATGTGTCAGTTCATCAAAATGTTTCACCAAGGTATGTCAGTTTAAGTAAAACATACCGTAGGATCCAAAAATGCAGTTTTTATAAGTAATGCAGTTTGGCATGAAGTAAGGGGGGTCACCTGAAATCTCTCACTTGTTTATAGAGCCGACATTATTGCATCTACATGGGGTATGCAACATCTGAACTCCAATCCCTTCTCTTACAAACTTGAAGTTCTGTGCCTTGACTTCCTGGAAATCAAACTGCTTAAGATACTGATCTGACTTCTCTGCAAAGGGTTATTCTTTTCTTGCCTTGTGCTGTAATCTACTGTCCAAATAAAGTCGAAGACAGTCTGGGTTTGGCTTTTCTGGAAATACTTGATGCCAGGGTGCCAGCGTGTTAGGTGAAAGATGAGGCACAGCACATCACATCGCTGTGCACAAATAGTGCAAAGGGTAGAAGTAGTAACACAACAGCTCTGCTCTTCTTCAGGATTGTCCCAAAGAAAGAGAACCTGTAGTCTTATGCTCGGTAACTTGTTGCCTCAAAGCTACTTTTCCACACAAAACAGAGCTCTCCAAAAATTGAAAAATGAATGTTTTGGATTTTTATTTTGGAGATTTTATTCCCCAAATCTGCAGGGATACAGTTCATCTCCCAAAAGATATCACCTTACCACAGTGGCCAAAATCCTAGCATTTCCCTTTAGGACAAGCAAGGGGTACATATCTTACTTGGCCCTTACTTGGGGGATGACTGAGCTCTGATGAATTTCCTCTTTTTGGATACTACAATTAAATCCGTGACTAATTGTTTTCAGTGAACCTGAAATCTGAACATGAGGTTACCTTCGTTGTCTTCTTTACATTAACTGATAGGCTAAAAGTTTAGCATATGCTCAAGTGCTTACATAGGGGCCAGTAGAAAATGAGAGCAGCAAAATATAAGCAATCCCTGAGTGAGCCCTGAAGTCCCAAATCCATCCCCCAAATATTGATCTTGAACAAAATATGGAGCATTCTCATGCCTAGATCATTTAATAGGCATCTCATAATGAAATAAATAAAGATGTAAGCACTAAAGATCAATAGCTAGAAACAAAGACATGAGACTGTGTTTTGCAATCTGACCCTGTTTCTATTAGGTATGATATTTGTTTTGCAAATTGAACTGCTCTTTTTCTGTCTCAATTCTTTCAGGAATTATGATCTGGTTATTTAGTACTGGTTCATTGGTTACTTTTATCATTTTAACATTAGAAATGCAAAGCATTTTATTTTAGATAGATTTTAATGAATTTGGTAATTAAAAGGTTTTCACTTTTTTTATCGCAGGAATTGCTTCATGCTTGATAGCAAGGGGCCCTGACACACATTTAATGTTTATTTATCAAAGTGGCAAATCACTGATAATTTATGCTGGGTCTAGCTCTACACAATGAGGTTAGTGTCGCAGTAACAAATTTTAATTAAACAGGGCTAAGTTAGGGACTGACTGTGTTGTGGTATCAAACCAGTATTTCATTATGCTCCTGTCAGTTCCCGTGTTGCACAGTTGCTTAAGACGAAATGCAGAAAGGTGGAGGGATCTGGTGATTAATCAAAGGCAAAAAACAGATGCCAATGAGGATGTGTTGCATCTTCACACACTGTTTCTGCAGCAGAACTTTAAATGTTTCCCCACCAGATATGGGAGCAATGGACTCTTCTAGGCTCTGCTCCAGGCTCCAACCCACAGTGTCATGTTTAGCAGCCGCTCGTGCCTGCACTGCAGTCACCCAAAGGACTGCCTTTTTGGAAGGGACCTCCATGAAGCTGGAGAGTGAATATATGAGACCAGACTCTATGGCATGATGTGTGGAAGATCAAGAGCAAAGGCAGGTGATACATCTCTGCAGTGACCCCAGTCTTACACAGGGACAATTTCCAACTTCTATTATATGAAATAATAGCAAATAATAGCACCTTCACAGGTGCCATTGTAATGCTTGAGAAAATACACATGGAACAGAGAGGGACTTATCACTTGTGAAGCTTGTCTTGTGGATTTAGGCACCTTGCTTCCAAAGTCACTTGCATCACCAACTGAGGTTTTATGGACTTTCTTGTAACACAGGATGTGAAAAAGGTAGCAAGTCTCGCACGGAGTCTTACACAGATGGATATGGAAGGAATGAGTCCTTCCTAATCTGTCTGCTCTGCCAGATTCAGCTCTGTTGCTTCATCAGATTGATCCTGAGTTGCGCTAACAACTGAAATGCTCTGTCTTATTTTTTACCCACTAAGTAAGAGTGCAGACTTGTCCTGACCCTGCACTGTGGATGATGGAAAAAAGTCTTGTGACACTGCTGGGCTTTGGGGCTGGTTTTCAATGTGTTGTCCCCGTGGAGAATGCATGGTGGAACTGAAAGGACAAATGACTTTTGACCATTGTCTGGGCTATTGGGTAGATTCCCTTTCCAGCTGCTGACATCAGCTGTATGACCAAGGCTCAGTTTTGCACGACCTGCTTCTCCAGTCCTCCAGCACTCATGACCCGTGTGGAGCGGCTCTCGCTAAGAGCAAAGCTTCAGCGTCCTTCCTCCCTGCGCGTCGCATGTGCCAGAAATGTGCCAGTTACAGAACAAAGGAAGAATCACAGAGGCAGTTTGGCGGGCGAGCTGGAGAGCCCAGCAATTACCTGCTGTTATCACGGCAGCAGTGCTTTCTGTCATGTTATATTTCACATTTGCATAGCTGTGTGTATTTGCTCTTTCATCGCTGTTGTATGCAAGCTGTAATCAGTTCATTTTATAGCTGTCTTCAGCTAAATTCTTTGTTGATTTTAACATGACAGAAGTTGAAAAGATTACATATTATAAATAGATAATTAATATATCAGCACAGCTTGTTGCACTCTGTCTCTCCATCTCTTTATGAGAATCAGTTTTAATGTTTCCTTTCCCTTTCTCTCCTGCATGTATACTGCCTGAGAATTAAAATGAAGTCTGACAGCTTGATTAAAATTTCACCTGATATATTTCTGTTTCAAATGAGGATTCCTCTGTCTTGAATAAGCGGATCACGTGTAAAAAGTGAAATAACAGACCAGTTCTAGGCAAGATAATATTTTTTCCCAGTTATATTTTTTGTTTAATTTTGACCATAATCTGAGTGTGTGTTTAATATCTAGGATGTTCCTTAAACTAATATACAAGCATTTCACAACACTAGTGAAATTTTAACTTCAAAGTATCATTTCTGGGAAGAGACATACAATTTTTATATTTTATATTGCCTGCTTGCAGGTGAGGTAAGAATTAAACCCATCCATCCTGAGATTCCAGTCCTCTCCTGAATATCCTTTCACTCCTGAACTGCAAACTACACCCACAGCTAGTGAACTAGAAAATGTTACCTTTCCTTCAGTTCGTGCTAGTCTTAATCATTTTCCAGTAGATATAAAAACTTCTACAAATGAAACTTACACCTCCTTCTTATTTGGTTTTTATAGGTTTATAGGTTTTTATGGTTTTTATATGGATTTATAGAAGCTAACTATTTTCATAGTTAGCTTCTATAAATCCTTTAAAAGTCGTCTGTAGGTACTCAGAGTTCTGTGGTCCTGCACATGTCCTGGGCACCACAAAAGCCTTTAAATAGAAACAAAGCAGAATGCATACGTTCAAGAAGGGAACTAGAGGAGAGGACATAGATATTTCTACAACCAGTTTATGATTCACTGTATATTTATGTGTGTATTTGCACCTACAGCATAACGTGCCAGCACAAAAATGCGTGACAAAGACCTAAAATGAAGTGCACTTTACAGAACAACAGAGAAGGGTTTTAAGTACAGGGAATATTTAGTGTTTGAGGAAGAGCAGCAGGGAAGCTGAGCATCTGAATTATCCTTCACATGTGAGAGGACTCTCAAAGCTCTCACATTTTAAGCAGAATTTTCAAATGTGAATGTCATTTAAATGGTCAGAATTTAATTTCAATCAATTACCTTTTTTGGAGGGGAGGGAGCCAAATTCTATTCAAAATTACATCTGTCCATAACTCTTTCACTTCAGCGATGCAGGAACTCAATAACAAAGGAGATACATTGATCTAGCACACTGACATCCCAGCGTATTATGAATATAATGTCACTAGTATCAACAATCACCTGAACTCAAAAATTTCTAGAAAGGCAGTCAGTGCATTCACATTTATAACACTTGAAATGAGTGCAGACATAAGTTGCCTTTGCTTTTAGGTCCCTTATATATTGCCAAAGCAAGACAAAGTGCTTGGAATGTTAAAATGGGATCAGACTTTGTAGGTTTTAATGATAATTTGCTGGCAACTTCTTGCAAGGATTCTTCTGTAGGAAGAAATCTTTTAGAGCCCAAATGTAACATTTAGGTAATAGTCAAATGTGCTAGATGAAAATACATTGCACAAATATCTTCTCCTTTTCTGATTTTGAAAAATCTCTAAATACTGCTGCATGAAATCACTCACATGATACTTTGGAGACATTCGTTTTTCTGTAATGAATAAAGCATTAAAAAAATATCTGGCCTCTGTTAACTATTCTGCAAATCTCTCATGCGCTGTAGTTCAATGAATGGGCAACCTTCTCTGTTTTGTTCTTGATTCTTCTGCTTTTAATATGAGATAAAACAGCCTACTTCGCAGGGAGTGAACTTTTGAAGATCCTTGGAAAAACAGAGAAAATGACAACACATTGTTTGCAGCAGTCTTATTAATATGTGGGCATAAATGCTTTTGGTGGTTCCCAAGTTACCATACTGAAAAAAAGATCTTGAAAAAAAATAGCTGGGTGAATTTCAAAAATTCAGCACTCTCCTCACAACAGCTTTAAGTCACAATGATGATGCAAGCAAAATCTTGCATTTTTAAGTAAAAAATATTCAAATTGTTCAATTTCAAATTTTTGTTAT
>JAUBNY010000477.1:710845-721278 GCA_032275445.1 Crypturellus soui | reverse complement strand
AGTCAGAGCCCAGACACAGGCACCTCTCATGCTCCTTGATACTACAGGCAGGGGAAAAACCAATATGAAGCCCTGCCGTTCATCTCTTACAGTAAACTGCTGACATAAGTTCTTTGTGTGCTACTGCACAGAAACATTTACCGATTATTAATATTTATCTTCAGCACCTTTTTAACCTCACTAAACACAGAGCAGTTTCACGTTTGAAGAAAAATTGGGGCTTTTGACTTTCTGGTGGGAATACTTATTGCTTCACAATCCTGAAAAACTTATTTTCACCATACCTGGAATGCAGCTGCTTTGTCCTTTCTCCCTATCAACTTAAGCTTGATGCTGCAACTATTGCAATGTCCCTTCAGAGACAGATACATCAGGAATGGTTTATCAACTGTCAACAGATAATTACAAGTGTGTAATTAGTTAAACCTTGATGAACCATGTGTAGAAATCATATCTCTTTGGTCACCACTGATTTAGAGTGATCAATGGCTCCCCCACCAGCTGATCCATGAAAGTCATAGCACAAAGACAACTGCATTCCACAGCTAGATCCGACTGAGTTACTGTGTGCAAACAGAATTGCTGAGTTATTCCTGCTGTCTGAAATCATCCCTGGTGGGATGACTGTCAGACAGTGCCTTGACCTGCAATTTAGCTTCAGCAGATGCTTGATTTGCTCTGGTTGGTAGCCTCAGCGCAAAATCAGGTTAAGGCCTTTCAGTGGTAGGCGCTAAAGTGAATTTTGCTGTGCCGGGGGTTGCTTTGGTGATGGAAAGGCTGGGCTGGAGCTGGAAGGAGAGGATGTGTTTTTGAACGGCAGTTGGACACGTCCCTGCTCTGCAGCAGCAAGAAGCGTGCAGCCCAAGCCGGCAGCAAAGCCACGGCCGCTTTGCTGTCATGAGGCACCAGGTGCTCTGCGTATGGCCGGGAGCTGGTTCTGCCTCAGCAGCGGCCAGGGTTTGCCCCAGGCCCGTGTTTGCCCATTGGCAGCACGGAAAGGGAAAGGTGAAGCTTCAGGAAGATTTAAAACACACACACGCAGAGGGAAATGTGTGAGAAATTGAAATGACAAGGCTGTTGAGCTAATGCTGGCTTGTCTGGCACCTGAGGGACCTGCTCTGTGCTTGGCTGCCAGCTCATGAAAATCCTGGGTACTGCAAATGCACCGTAATGAGACCAAAAATAGGCTCTAGTGCCCAAAATGTGAGACACTTTTTGAACTCAGCTGTGGTATATGGACAGGCATGCCAAGGGGCTGATTATTCTGAGCTTTCAAAAAAGGAAAACGTACCCTGTGGTGTAAGATGTAGATTCTACGCGGATGGTTCTGGTGTAGTCTGCATGGTTATTTTCCTCACCAGAAAAATTGAGCCCATGCAATGCACATACCATTGCTGAGGTGTCTGCTTCTGCATGCCAGATACAGATGCAGAACATATTTTAATGTATGATACTGCCAGATAGTGTGCCAGCTGTAAATGGACTCTGTGGAAAGCAGCGCTCCTTAAATTGCTGCTTCCACTGAAGAGGCGTCAAGGGGAAAATTCACCTGAGGTGTTTTCACTAGGTCAGGCAGAAAGAGAAAAATCATCTTTCTGTGGATCTGCAGTAATTCACAGGTTCATAATCCCTTCTGTCTCCCTTGACAAAGGTGATAATCAGGAGGAGTAAATTTAAAGCACCTTTACATGCTCACAACAGGATTGTTGTTAAGTGCAGGGACTGAGAAAGATGACTTTTGTAAAATTCCAAACGTAACAAACAATGGCACCCATCATGTTTCATTTCTTTTTTTTTAAGTCACTGTGATTTTTAAAGGCCAAAATATGAATGTTGAACCAGAGGTCTTGCGATTTAAAGATCCATTTGCTCCGATCCTAGTCTCTGTTGTAGATTGAAGCTACATTATCATTTACTCTAGGTAATGCTTTAACACCCTGAGACTGTGGTTTTCTCAAAAAAATGTTAAGTAAAGAAATTAAACAAATAAAAAGATTTCCTTATCTGTTACCTTGGGTCACTAAATTAAAGCTATATACGGTAAAGTGAAGAGAGTTCCACTGAAGGACATTTCCAGCTGCCTATTTTGAATGGAAAAAAGGAAACGGAAGAGGATTTTAAGCAAAAGGAGAAAAAAAAAAGAGGGGAGAGTAATCAAGGTGAGAGAAAAACTCCTGACTAAGAGTGATTTATGGGATAGTCATAAAGAAGAAGCTAAATCTTTGGCCAGATGAAACCTCAGGTGCGTGACTGCACCAGGGTCAGCCCAAGTTCATAAAGCCGGTTGGCATCGTTCAAGCCCTGATAGCAGCGGGAGCTTGGGCATAGCTGTAAAATCAGATAAAAGGAATCCTTACTTTCCGCCGGGTAACAATCTCCTGTGGTTGTTTAAAGCACTGTCCCTTACGCAGTGCTCCTTTGGACTCAGGTAAACATCTGTCTTTAGACCACGTGTGATCCTCTTCGTTCACTTGCCCTGGGATGTTCTTGTATTGAACTACCAAACAGGACACTTTATCCGCCTGTGAAAGAGGCATCCCCTTCTTCTCATCCATCAACTCTAAGTGATCAGTAATATCCTGAATCCCAGCTAAAGCACAGCTCTCTAGCTTCTTACATTAATCAAACTACATGCTGTATTTGGAAGGTTTAGCTGAATTTATTGAATGAACAGATATTTCTGATAGTAAATCATTTTGGTTCCCGCAAGCATTTCACATCTAGTTTTATTTTAAGGCTGGCTGGCTAGCTTTAGCCGCTGAATAAACAAGCTGTCTGTCTCTGTAAACAATATCTAGAATTTCCCTCTTCTGCAATAACACAATGCACGTGCTGCAGGTGGAATTTTCCATGTTCCATGAAAATGATTACTTAATGTGATTTTCCACCAGCAAAGGGAAAACATGATACAAAACAAGAATTTACCTACTCTTTCTGGGCGTTGGGGAATGTATTAGGTTTGTATTGCTGGAGCCCTTTTTTTTGCTGCCCTAGTTGTAAATAGTACAGTGTCTTCGACAGGCACAGCTACCATGGACCTCAAACATTTGGAGGTGAAACCCTTGTAGCTCAGCTTGACCTTTGGAACGGTTTAGAAAAACAAATCTGAATCAGAACTTACCTGAAATTGAGGAAAATGTATACTCTGCGCCATACATGGGAATGGTGGCCTGAGATCTTTAGCCTCACTGAGGGGCTGGGACCACACATCTTCCCTTTCCCCCTCCTTTGCCAAAAAGCACCAGCATTCGTGAAGACAAGTAAAGGACAGCTGTGTCGTAGACCATGACCCTGTTCCATGCTGTAGCAGGGTTAGTTTCTCAGCTAGCCTCATCCCCTCCTTCCTTGGTTGTAGAGGTGACCCCACCTGTATTGCCACCACAGAACTGAAATTTCTTGAGGATGTTTGGTAAATTTTGGACGGATAAACTGCGAAGAAGAAAGATGCCGACACTGTGACACCTAAAATAAGGAGAAAAGAGATGAATGGTCCTTTTGTTCCTCCTAATAAAGGCATGCTTTTTTATCAATTTAATCCTAATTCCTTCTTTTAATTGGACTTTTAGCTGGATTTGAAGCTCTTATAACACGAGAGTTGTGAATAAATTTTTGACATATTTACTAAGCCAATTCTAGCTATACCAGGCAATACCAGCTGTAAACCTGATCCCTACTCTGAATGGTTAAATTGCTTAATCTTCAGGGAAAAAATAGTGATGGACATTAATTTTTATTTGACATTGAGTAGCTCTAAGCATTTTCACAGACAGGCTTGGTATCATGTGTGTATCATCTGGAACTGCTGAATATACCATCTGAAACCCCTGCAGCATGAAGCACTGGTTACTTCTTTTCTGCCAGAAATGCTAGTGGAGCCAGGGATGTAGCCACTGGGATATGTTCCAGTGCTTCCTAATAAAAGAGAGAAAACTAAGCTCTCAAGACAACTTGCTGCTGGGCTAACTTGCTGTAGACACATGATTTTCACATTTTCTGTAGAATGAATTAAATGATCCACATCGAACATCAACAACGGGAGTAACTCAATCTGCACTTTAAAGAGCTGGTTGAAGCCCACACTTCCTCTCGCTCCAGGCACCGATGAGTGATAGCAAGACTCGTAAACAAACTCGCAGAGATAGCACAGTCCCGTGCGTCCCCAGACCCCCGCCGTCACAAACCCCCTCCCTTTTTCCTGACCAAGATTATCTTCACTCTAGCCTTGAAGCCTCACCTCTTTTATACCCAGGAAAAAAATCCTCTCTATTTCAGATGAAATGAAGTGCTTTAGGCTATTGTTCATATGGATAAATTAGAGATGAGGCAGAGTCCGAGCGCTTGATTCGGCTCTATGTGTGAATTGTAAATGTTCACAGAATTGTGGGTATTTTGCCTTCCAGTTTCTCTTTTAATAGTGGCTTTGCTCAGGAAGCATCGGAACACGCTCTCGTGTCCATTTTCGTTCAGGACGATGAGCAAACCTGGGTGAAGCGCTGCCACTGCAGGGCATTTTTCTGGACTGGGGCCAAAGGGAAGTGGCTGCTCCTTTGACCTCTTTGCCAAAGAGGTTGAGGCCATGGTTAAAGTGGGGAGAAATTCAGAGTTTTCTTCTTTTATTTTGAATCTGAGTGAAGCTTTTTAAAAAATCTAATTAAAATCACTCGTAAATCCTGAAGCCCTGAAATAAAACTAGTAATGTCATCTTCATTGATTTATTTTGGCGATCCAGGTCCCCCAATCTGCCTGTGATCCATCAGCAGACAACTCAGAGCAGGTGATCGGGAGACACAGCTCTCACTTCTGTGACTTATTCAGATACGTAGACTGTCAGGATCCTGGCACCCGACGATCAAACTCATCAAAACCAGTATGTATTATTAATCTGTGTCAGCTCAAGAAACAAATGTTTTCTAAAAAACTTACATTTTACCTGGAAAGCCTCAGGCCCATTTGTGCCTGCCTGTGCTAGGTTTCTGCTGTAGAACAGACTTCCAAGTTTGATTTACTTTCAAATTCAGAAATGCATATTCAAAGAAAGCCTGGCAGCTTTCTGCTGCACACTGAGGTTACAAACTTTTCAGGGTTATGACCATTGCTTTTTCTCAACACTAAGAGGACAAATCAAAGTTGTCCTGTGGGCACTTCTGTAATATGTAGGATTACCGTTATCTTCATAACTAATAACAGATTTGTTGGGCTTTGAAGTTTTGCTTCCTTTGTTGAACTATGGGACAACAGTGAGCAATGGGGGCCTGGGGGTTTCTTGAATCTCTCTTTAGCAGAAAACCTGCAAATCAAAAGCCAGACTACTGGAGAGACTGTCAGCTGTGAAAGAAGCCAGTCACTTGAATTCAGTGATCCTTATCCAGCCACGTCTTGTTTTTTAACAAACTTAAGCCAAGTAACGTTTGTATAGTTGGAGCTTGATTTTTTTCCTATTAAAAGAAAAAAACAAAACAAAGCTCTATAGTATAGTAGTTTAACTCTTGCATTCACATTTTTTAGGAAATTAATACTAAGAATATACAGAATATGTGAATTGCTGCTGATGACAAGAAAGTAGAGGAGTCCATGTATTCAATTTGCTGTGCATTTCCACAAGAAATAACAACAGAATGATAATTCACATTTGGAAACCATCTGTAACCCCACAATATTTTTAAGTAAGTGCTTTAAAAGTTTTGAACCCCCCTGCCACCTCTAACCTCCCCAGCAAAATAAATAAATAAATAAATAAATAAAGGGAATGCTATATTATTTCTAGTAGAATAAGGATGCCTCTGCTTTAAGATGAGCTCAAATCTATTTTCTTTCCTTTATTTTCTACAGAAAATTTCCAAATATCTCAGTTAATAAAGAAGAACAGTTATAAAAAACTCCAAAAGTTTGCAGTTCCCACCCCGCTGTGGTTTTAGTGATGAACAAGCCAGGCTGCCCAGCACTTATGGACTGGAAGCACAGAATGCCACAGGGGGAAATTCACCCTGGCATGAACATGCTGCCACTGATATTTGTCAAGGACACTGGTGTTAACCACTGCTCCTCCTGGGTATATCTTGGGATCGGATGTCCGTACAAGTAGATAAGTCTCAGTCTGTAAACTGTGCCTCCAACAGCAAAATGCTTCTGCTTCTGCACTCAGCTTATACCCTGGGTTGGTGGCACACACTGCTGGGGGAATCGTACTTGTCAAGGCTTTTTGCACCTAGCAATGCGCAACCTCTGAGTTGTTGCCACAATCTGGTGGTCATGTATGAAAGAATATGTGCTCAAGTCTGCAGCACACCAGCCTAAATTCAGCCGGGAATATCCTCTGTAGCATCGCAGCTGCTTTTCTTTAGTTCCTGAATCCTGAAAGACTGAGTGGTGACCTTCACTTGCTGCTTTGGAAGCGGATGAATCTTGAGAAGCGAAGCAATGTGTGCAAGTATTACATGGGGTGGGACTGCCTATAGTAGGGTTTTTTTTTAATCAGAGGGTGTAACATAGACCTTGCTTCACAGTTCAGTTTTCCATTTGTAAAACCTTATCTGGTGCTTTAGTCATGGAAAATCATTTGCAGTACTTAGTTTCCTCTCAAATTGAGGTCAAAATGTGCTAATGTCTGGTGGGAAGGGCTGCAGAGCCTATGATGGACTGGAAGGGGCATTAAAATGCAGGTAAGGTAGAAATAGCCCTGCAGTGTATAGGGCCAGATTCTTGTGTTGAATTGCAATGAAATCCTACACTGATCTCACAGGATTTAGTCAATGCTAAGACACCAAAGAATGTTTAAGTAAAGATGAAGCTAAATGTAACAAGTAAATAAGAACATGAGATTGGTACTTGGGCTAATTCCTAACAGAAATTAATTCTACTTCGCGGATTTTTTTTTCCTAAGGAATTTAATAACATCTTCAGAGATCACTAAACCAAAGCAATTTATCTATCAAAGCAAAAAGATCTATGCCATTCAGGTCCTTTTCTACTTCTGGATATAAGTAAGCTATGTAGTGCAATAATTTCAATAGCCTTTGAAGATGTAAACATGCTGAGGGTCCAACCTATAACAATTATGTATAGGTTCTTTTTTACTAGTACTTCCTATGCCTGTCTTCTCTCCCAGAGGGTATGTTAGCACAAAGATTCCTAAAACACTGAAGGGAAAACCAGAATAAAATGGTGAGAAATGGTTAAGAGGGCAAACACAGTCCATTCAGGACCACCCTTGACCCCAAACATTTTTTTGAGTGTTTGCAGTTGTTTACAAATTTGCAAGCCCTCCTACCCCATAAAACATTCTGAAAAAAGATGGGTTGCTCAGGGGCTCCCATGTGGTTCCCATAGTCTTTTGCAAATCATCAGTAATCTGAAAGAAAAAAAAAACAGGGTCTCAGTACCCATTTCGTATGTGTTTACCAGCTTCCTCTGTGGCCTCCATCCAGGATGCAATTAGAGACAAAAAAAGTTTTCATCATTCCATCATTCATTTCCATGCTGGGGTAAGACTGAGCCTTATTTGTACATTGAACAGCCTGGTTTATTGTCTAGTCTAATTTTAAACCTTCCACCAAGGGGGTTCTTAATACTCTCTCCTAGAGACTGTGCCTCAGACAAAACAGGACCTTCCCACAACCATCAGCAGAAAATTTTACTTGTAAAAATGTCAACTCATTACCAGGGCCAGGCTAATGAGTGCAAGGAGCAGATCTGCAGTAAGTGCCAAGGGGAGGAAGAGGATGGGGCCTGATAACATCTGCAGCCCCCTGCGGAGGAGCAGCCCACGCTCATGGGTTATAGGACTGCTGTCTCTGGAGGGCTCTATCCTTTCTTTGGACACCTATGTGCAGCCTGAGACCAATTTTCCTATTGTTAGTTTGGACTTACAGTGGTGGGAAATGGGGAGAGGGGACACAGCTGGATGTGGCATCTGGGTGGTCTTGGTAGTTGTTGCTGCTGGTTTCAGGACAAGTTAAGGAGCCCGGGTAGCTCTGCTGTGGCCACATGAGACTCTATGGAGTCACTGAGGGGTCATGAGAGGAGGGCAGTCTAATAATTTAGACTGACAATTTTCATTAATCTGCATTAGCAGAACTTTTGCAGAGAGATTATGGGAGCTACTGACATTCCTGGTTCTAAGGGGAAACACTCTGGTACTGTCTGGGTTAGTCTTTCTTGCCTATACATTAATAATATATTTTTTTTCTCCTGAGAATTTCACAAGACACATTGAACCAAATATGGGAGCTCAACAAAGTTCAGAACTAGGCATCCAAACCCCCAAACAATTAAGCACGGAATGGTTTCCTGTTCAGTATTAGATTTAATATCTGGTTTGTACAGCAGGGCCATATGGCATGAGATTGCCAGGGTAGGTAAAGAACAGAATACCAGTTCAGTGCTCAAGGAAACCAACCTACTTGTAGCTTTTTGTTCAAATACATCATTCTTATCCTAAGACAACATTTTTCTCCTTTTAGAATGCTTCGTTTGTAACATAGAGCATAAGGCCTGAAGCCCTCTATCAGTCAAGAATTTTATAATAAACCTGTCATTATGGCATTTGGGATCCTTTGAAATCATCATAAGCTGCAAAAGGAATACAGACCCAGGAGGAGAGGTCCAGTGACATTTGGCTTCTTCCATAGCATTATTGTTTCCACTCCCAGAACATCATATTAGGGTTGTTGTCAGTGGCTACATGAGCAGCTTATTGCTAACATCTTTGTCAAGCACAATAATTTAAACATGCATCTATGGCAGAAGCACATTCACTAATTACATTTTTGAGACATAGGCAATCAATTAGGAACCACATTGGCATGGAGATATATTGACAATACTAATTGTCTTCCATTACATTCACAGTTTATTCTGCTCTATTTTGTCCATTCCCTTAATTTTCCCAGCGAATCCGTTTTCACTCAGGGGACTGTAGGGCAGCTGTGTGAGTTGGATGCCAAAGCATGGGCTATGTTTCCTGTCCCCCTCAGCTCTGGGATCTGTGACGGGCTTCTTACTGACAATACCCACTCTTAAGGGCTCAGATAGGACTCCGCTTTGGCTGACTGCAGTAGCTCTGGGGCCAGCTATAAACCAGCACGGGATCAGCTTGCAAATGAGTCATGGAGCCACCCCGAGTAATGTTTTCCTTCAGTCCGTTCTGAACTGTGAAAGTGTCAAGTTCTTTGGGATTCCTTAGGAGACACATAAGTGAAATACATTTTTAGCTTAAAATAATATCCCCCCATGGCAAAATCTAAAAGTATAGAAACTACTCATTTACAGTTTCATTTCTAAGCAGCTGTGAAAGTGTTCAATTTCTAAAGACGCTAATAAGGAAAGAGGATAATTGTACTAAGCCTCTTTATAGGGTAGTTCCTAGAAGAATATTTGCTGTCACATTTAACCCAATGCTTCCCACTATTCTTCCTCCCTCCTTCTTTTCTTCCTCTTTTTCGAGGGGGGAAGGCAAGGAAAGATTTTTGAAAATATTCAGAGAAATACAGTGTAGTTCATGAAATTAATTCAATATGCATAATAACTAGTAAGAAATAGTTTTTGGCAATGTGACCCTAAATATCCTAAAAATGGAAACAAACAAACAAAAATGCAGAATATTTTCAGATAATATAATTTAAAAGAGGATTACCTGGAGGAGAAACTGGAATAACGGTATAAAGAAGAGTAAGACAGATAAGAAATATTTCTTGGATTTCCATTACTCTGAAAGACAGTGATGGTAAAGTATGTATGAAGGAAAAAGTGAAAGCTGAAGGCACCTTAGGTCAGATAGTAGTAGTATTTGGGAATAAAGGAAGAAGGACAATGATGGAATTTGTAAGATGAAGACTGCAAACAAAGCTGAAAAATAATGGAGACTTGAGAAGAGAGGTAGAGTAAAACTCTAGAGGGAATAGATACTTGATAGAGGTCCAGCAGTTTGCAAACATAATCTCTATGTGGAAAATTACTAGCTGAATGCGAATTCTCAAAACATATTCACACATCATCTCTCCAGTCAGGGTACCTCTTTCACTACCTGCTGCTGCTACTGTGCTACTGAAAATTAGACCGAGAAGATCAGGACATTGAAAAACGTGTACAAAGTTGACATCACTGGCACATTCTTCAGGCGGAAAGACACTTCCCTCCAGTTTCTCTGCCTTAACCCTTGGCTTCAAGGTTGTGCTCTTTGATTTCCTATTTTTCCTCATATATTTTTCAACAGACAAAATCCCTAACGCCCTCCACAGCCAGTCCCCCACACCAAAAGAAAAACAAAATGAAACCCTCAAAAGACTTTGCACTGGCTAAAATTTTAATGGACATTATTAATTTGTTTCCATATGATCAATAAAGCCAGTTAACTCAAATTCTGGATGAAATGCAGCATACCATAAGCAATGGGGAAACTGAGGTGGAAACACAAATCCTTCCCAGACATTGAATCC
>JAUBNY010000477.1:676384-686775 GCA_032275445.1 Crypturellus soui | reverse complement strand
CATGAAAAATTGCCAAAGCTTTCAATTGCTAAATGTACAGAGAAATAAAAGCCTAGGAAGAGCTCACAGGTGGTTAATGAGCCGCAGGTTGGTCGTGGCTGGGTTCAGAACTGCATCAGTGCTTAGTCTTCATTGAGTTTCCTTTTAAAAAAAAAAAAAAAAAAAGCATAATTTCCTTTCTTGAGATCAAAAGGTAACTATGGTGACTGGGGAGAAAGATCAGATGTTATCATTTTACAGCAGAGTAGCACACATATCCTGCAAGAATATTTGTAGTGAGGGTGAGGGGGTATCAAGAGACCTTTCCCAGCAGGTCACTGACTGCAGGACAGACCATCTGCGGTCGAAGTCTCTGCAAGAGGAAGGCTCTGAAGAGGCACCTTGTGGCTGGTGCCTGCAGGCGACGGCCAGGTTAGACTTTACCTCTCACTCAGCCACCGCTCCAGCTCATCCTGCGATTCGACGTCCCCTCTCCTGCAACAGTGATGCTTCAGGATCTGGGGCAAACTGTAAGTCTTGTGCTTGCTTGTATTTGCTCAGGGTGAGACATGCCCCCACTGCAGGCCATGAGTTAACACTTCGTCTAGTTCTGCTAATGCATATTTTATGGCTCAGCTACTGTATTTTAATAGGAATGAGCAGCAACTCAAGCACTTGAGCAGGTGGCCTGGTGGCTTTATAAATACAATTACGGTGACTGAAAGCCACATTGCACTTGGCATCATTCTTCACAGTTTCCCAAGAGATATGAGATGGTTTTACCCCGGTGACAGAGCCAACTCCTGCAATCTCTCTGTCCACCTTCCACAGGTTTGGCAGCCAGTTCACTCCTCTCAGTCCCTGCAGATGTGATATTCTACATGGATGAACACTTGATATTAGATTGTAAATTAAAAACAGCAAAAAACTAATCAAACCAAGCCCAAAACATGTTCCAACTTGCACTGACAAGAACCTGATAACAAGAACATAAAAATGGACTGGAAACAGACTGGAAACTAAGCTCAGGATGGATAATTTTGTGCTAAATACCGTTTTTGGCCTATATGATGTGATGAAACTGTGAGTCATCCAAGCTATTACTGTCATTGGAATGGAAGAAGAAACACTGTGGTTGGAACTATTGTCTCAGTGATAACACACACAGGTTTCAGTGGATCACAGCGCCTTTATTCCTACTTTCCATATGCTCTTGTTGTTGCTATTACTTTATTTATAGCTTGCTGATACCTATCAGGACTCAATCTGTCTATTCAGGAAAGTCCTTAGATAACACACTTAAAATTAAGCACATGTTCACATCCCACTGAGGTAGCATAATTAGCTTCATGATTATGTCAATGCTTATGTTCTCTATATAGATCTGTTTTCATACCTCGATGCATAGATAAGTTCTTCAGCGCTGATGTAGCCTGAAGTCTATAAGGGACTAGCCTGTAATTGTGAAATATGCTTCATTCCCAAGTGCTTACATTTCTCCTTTTTTTCAAAATCAAAATTAAATGGGTCAAGCAAGAATATTTTTTTTTTTGGAATATGAATTAGAAATAATTGTGAAATAGAAGTTAATTTTATTCTTAAAAAACAGTGTGTTTCAAAACACGTCAGAGTGGAATAGTTAAATTTCATCCAAATGTGTTATAATTTTTCCAGAATAAAATGGCAAGGTGTAGGAAGACTTTGTTTCAATGCAGTGACACTTTCTGTCAAGTATCTTGACTGATACTGTCAGAGTGATACTGTCAGAGTCCAGGTGAGGTCGTTTTGGTGTCTAGTTTGTAAACGGAGGATGAGATTTAGATCTTCTGAAATCTGGTGCTGTATCGATTTCCAGAAAGCCATGACAGTCTGCACAGCCAAAGAGCCAAAATCTTCCTTTGATTCCTCAGGATAATTAAGGAGGTAGCTTAACAATGGCCACCTCGGATCCATCGCTGTCATAATACTTTATCCAACGTAGACTGAAATACACAGAATTTGCCCAACTGTATCTCACTGCATCGCTGTGGGAAGTATTCCGCAAGCCACAAATTCTAAAATCTGAAGATTTAAAACAAACCAGCAAACAGGAGGAGGAAGAAACAGCAGGGGGGAAAGAAAAAGAGGGAAACAAACCCGGAGGAACCCCAGTGGATCATATCAGGATGGAACAGGCACGAGACGCACTGCTAGCGAGACACACGCATCTCTGCAGACGGAGCCCGAATGCCTCATTTGCATCAGAATGCAAATCACATTCTTTTCTCCTCCTGGCCTGGCACATCCTGTTGTACAGACATGATTGAGTTATTGGCTACACGCTGATATGGCTGAGGCAATAGATGTTTGAAGGCTCAGGTTGGAGTAGAGCAACCTGCAGACGTGGGGCTGAGCACGGGCAGGAGCAAACAGGCAGCGCGGCAGAGAGATCTGACCCGCAGGCAGCTTGCACGTGAAACATGCCCAGCATTGCCGTTTCATCAAGTCCAGCAAAAGTGGACCATGCCTGCAAAGGCTTTCAGGTTCAAAATATTCAGAAAAGGCTTAAATAGCCCAAGGCTGTGTTTTTCTTTTAGCCAAATATGTGTCTTTTTCTGCATGAAAAGATGTTCCACGCTGCTCTGATCAGTGGTTTAACTGGTGAATCAAGCTTTAATGACATTGCCAGTTTTCTTAAGCCAAGCTGATCAAGGGAGCAATGTTAATGGTAGGCAAAACTGTTCTCTAATGTTTGTGGGTTTGCTGCTCACCAGCCCTGAAACAAAAACATTCAATACAACATAATTGCTCCATGAGAAAGTAATGGAAATAAATAGATTTGCTACCCAAACACCTTCCCAAGCAAACTGTTTCACCTCTGGCTTGCACACAGAGATTTGCTTAATCTTTTGTTGATAACATGACAACAAACAAAGCTATTCATGCAATAACAACATGATTACACAGCTAATCAGTCCTTAGTCTTATCATCCTCTAACTAACCTTTCTTACCAGGCAAGTGAGAATTCTCCAACGTTAACTTATACTAAGCTTGCTTGTTTTGCAATAATATTTCATTGCTAATTAGCAGCACAGCATTTTCCCCTGCAGTAACCTATTTAATAAAACATTGAATTTTTAATGCTTTTGACTGGGAGAAGTGGACTCCTAAAGATTAACACTCTTCTTTATTTTGCCCTTGCTGAAACACATTATTGGCGTTATGATCACCCTGTCCTTTCAGAGCACACAGAATCCAATAAAACCACTTCTGTTGCTCTCTGACATCTTGTTTTTACACATAGCACTGCTATTTTAGAGTAAAGATGTATAAAGTTAATAAAGATGTAATCCTTGGTGATTCATTTATGATAGCAACTTTTGTAAATCTGTCCAACATAGCTTTTGGAATGATAACTAAATTGTAAAGATGTGAAGTTAGAAAGTTCCTTATTTGTACTCTGCAGAAATTTGAAGCCTTAATGAGTGTGATTTGTGGGCTGAGCTCATAGCTTGGAAGACCCCTCTGTGGCTTGGCTGGTGACATGGTGATACAAATTATAGAGGTTTGACAAGATAAAGCAGAATTAATTTTAATATGGGAGAGAGGATGCTTCACTCCTCATAACCTTCATTGCTCATTCCCAAGTTCAAATCTTGGCCAGACTGGTAGCAACAGAATATAAAATATAAAATACAACAGTTGTACTCCAAAGGCTCCTGCATTTTTTCTGTCTGAAAATCCTTCCACTTGTATGCATAGAAAAAAATGAATTCATGTGCTGGGTAGGAACATATACATGCAAGGACCTATTCTGTATGCTCTCTGGTGGGTGTTTATACATCAGCTAATTTTGCCTTCTTAGAAACACCATACTAAGTGATTATTGATCAGCAGTCTACAGATGTTGAAAGCTTTAAGTCATTTGCAGAGAAAATGAGCACAAGCACCTTGATCAAACAGAAAATCTGTTTTTCTACATGTTAAGCTATCACAATAATGGAACACCACAGTGGACAAGATATAGCCAAGCAACTGTTGTCTTTCGGAAGAGCAGTCCTGAAACATTCGCCGCCTTCATGACCATACTGATGAGTGAAAACTTCCTAGTAAAGAATGCAAAACTGGAAGGAGTTACTTAGGTCAATAAATTCAGTCCCTTGCTCTTAAAAGCAATAATGATATAAAGGTTTACAGGAGAAGGGACTGAGACCTATCCATTCCACTCACAAACTTTATTACTGTCAATATATCATACATATCATAACACATTTGCAAGTAAAACAAAAGGTAAGAAACAGGACCTGTCAAATGAAAGCTAAGGTTAATTTGCTACCTCTAAATCTTGCATTTCTGATGTTTTTTCTATATCACAGATCTTGGAAACTTTCAAAATGCCATGTTTGCATGGCCCTCAGTACATTTTGTAGAATATATTCATCCCCATTGTGTGGAACAGCAACAACAATCACTACTGAAAAATACAAAAGAATATACATTTTAGTTAAAATATATCCCTGTAGTAACATTCCAGAGTAACTAAGTCCAGCTGACAACTGTTTGCTAGGAGTTGTCTGGTGCAATCCGGAAGTTTCCTACTGTTCAGATGTAACTGGCTCCATCCGTGGCATGTGAAAACCACTGTAGTTGTGTCCAGCACAACCTCTAGAAATACAGCCCTTTGAAAACCTTATTTTTGTTTTTCAAATTTTGCTTTAGTCTGTGGGCCCCTGCACTAAGGGAAGATGTCAGTCCCTATATGATTATTACAAATAAGCATGCTTTTATTAATTACTTTTCCTGGGCCCTTAGACCTAGCCCACCGACCACAGATTGAAACCATGGGAGACAGAAAGCAAGTTTCTCCATTTACAGCCATGTCCTTTCTGCATCCCATTTGCACTTGCCTGTAGATACTCAATCACTTCTTATGCAAACTTTGGAGAGACAAAGTATATTTAATGGTCTCTGGTGCTGTCTGTGCATTAGAGAATACTTTGCACTAATGCTGGGACTGGGTTTTGGCCAGGACTTTACCATGGTAATCATTGCTAGCCAGCCAGAAGTGATTTCCTGCTCTCATTTAATCCTGGGGCAACTTTGGTCTGAACACACAAAGGTGATATAGAAATCTTCAGCTCCTGCTCTCTCTGCTTGCAAATCCTGCGTGGTCTCAGGGCCTTGAGCATCAGCAAGAGTAGCCAACTCTGTTGTGTTTGAGCTCTGCTGTTTGGTCAGCCAGAGTAATGTTACACGGAAATCATTCACTTATACCCGTTCACCTATACCCATGGCCAGGCACAGTGACTGTCTGAGGACAAGGCTTTTCAGAAAGAACATGGGCAAAATTGTTGCTCTTTGTATCTACTGTTATGGAAATGCCTGAATAGTTTCCTAAAGTTACACTAAAATTTTGCTCCACAAAGTTCCTTTTTGTATGTTCCTCTTCCCCTGTCCATGATACTTGTGTTTGGGAAGCAGACACAGATTTCCCGAGTGGGTTTTTTTCAACATTAGTATTATAATTGCCTACAATGCTAACTATACAAAAAGCAATATTATGAAGATCATTTATTAATTTTTTATGCATGCTAACTGTATAAATAATGATTTGTAAAACTGGGCAGAAGTCATATTAAATTGAGCAGTGGTTAAAGCTTGACACTGTTTATATTTCTCTTCTAAAATAATTAAACCTCCTTTTCATTTAGAAGACCATGTCCAGACAGTTATAATATGTTTAATATTTTATTGCAAGACATTTAACTTGGAATTTCACTAAATTAATTGCAAAGTGTAAACTTTATTTAAGATACTCCAAATGAACATACAGTTATATGGTAGTAAAGAATTAATACTGAATCTTTGGAAGGACATTACCTTGAAACTGTCAGCCAATTCCTCATAATATGCAGCAATGAATCATTATTTAAATGTTAGGTCATCATCCAACATCCTTGTTCGCATGCCAGAAGCTGAAAGACTGTGAATAGCCTTTATGTCAAGTAGGCTGTGATGGATTGCTGTCTCCGGAGCCAGCAAAGCTCCAGGAAGAGGAGGAAAGGGACAAAAGGGAGAGGGAAAGGAATGAAGCAGATCCTAGGAGATTTCCAGTTGCATGTGGAACTGGCCTTGAAATCCATTCTGAATCAGGACATAATAGAGAAGAGGAAGAGGAGGTATTTCTAATGAAATATTGAAGATTTGTAAAAATCTGTGAACATGGGATGCTGAAGTGAGACTGAGTGCTGCTTGCAGAATTTGGTTTCCTAAGTTGGACTCACTGGAAGAGTCAGTCAGGCTCTTCGTCCGCACCTTGGGGTCAGCCAGGTATGAATTTCTCCAGCCAGTGCAAAGCGCAGGTTAAGAAGCTATTTTCTTCACCAGGCCTCAGTTCTTTCAGCTCAGCCCTTGTGGATGTGGCAATACGGCCTTGGTGACACAGTTAGATATCTGTGTGAAAATCTGATCCTGGCTATCAAACACATCTTCAAGTTTCTTCAAATAAAATAAATTCAAGGGGAGCTAGGCAGGCAACAGTGCCAGTATCTAGAATTCACATTCCTTGCTATATCTTGTGAGCAATGCTAAGCTTACAGAAACCTGGTCAGGGAATGCATGGTGCTGAGCGTGGCAGTGCTGGTGACATGAGGTCACTTTCTCCTTCATGACCAGAATCTTTTGATCAGCACTCTCAAGATCGCATTTTAGACGCCAGGTAAAACGCCTGTGCTGTATATGCAGTTCAGTCTTAACCTCAATGAAAGCTTCAGTTTGACATCCCGTCTTCCAAAACCAACTCAACTATAGGATCCTTCTAGATTTTCCCTCTCTCATTCTTTCATAGTGTTTTTCTCCTCTGGTAAACACTAACCATCATGTTTTGCCCCAGAAGTGTCTGCATCAGCCGATGATGACTTAAAATCATCTTTAAGAGTTTCATTGCCCAAAAGGTTACTGGACAGAACAGAACTTTCTGAAAGCAGATGTTATTCTGTAGGAATCCCTTGTGCCTTTGAAGATTTCTTATTGTCTTCCTATTTTCTGTGTCTCTTGCATACAACTTAAAGGCTCTACTGCTGTTCCACGGAAATCAGGATGTGCTCAGAACAGGGAGGACTATTTTGCTCCCCCATTTTTAAAGGTGGAGAACAGCACAAAGCCAAACTGTTGAAGACATCAAGTCAATTTACCAAAATATTTCCTGCAGCCAAAGGAAGATTACTGGATGACTTGGAGTTGAGACAGAACTCCATGCACTGGCGTGTAGCCGCTGATTAAAAGCTTATATGAAAGTTTAATAAGAACACATCCAAATACTTTGAAGACCAATAGCGTTTATGATCTTGTTTAAAATTCAAGATGACTTTGAACATTTTTAAAGTCATTAGACGCTTCATGTCAAATCAGATGTTATTTGAAAGGCAAATGACTGCCTAGCATACTCCTTTCTTTGTGAGGAGACATAATTTCAGTCTTAAAATCATTTGATCAGAGTATTTGGCTTTTTTTTTTATTCACCTTTAATTCTGCAGTGAAATGCTTGGGGGCTGTGCAAAGAGATCTGTTGAATAAAACAACCAGTACACGGAATGTACTGAGATTCCTGCTTCCTAAAGTTCAGCCAGTGCAATTGGTTAGTGACAAACTGCAAATGGGGAGTGAACACTTCTTCTCCATATACTGGCTTTAGACACAAGAACAGAGACTCTTTTCTTCTCTCCCCTGACATTAATGCAGAGGGAACAACAACATAACTCAAAACAGGTGGAATCAGCCATTTAGCAGATTTTTTCCCTTTTCAGCTCTCTACAGTTGGCCTGGGTTCATATGTACTTGAACTTTCAAACTGTAGATGTATCAGATACTGGTGTTGATTATATTTATATACCTGAATACTCAAGAACATCTGCTGCATTGAAATTCATCTTTCAAAAGACTTAATTAAAATAAGGCTGAATTGGAGACTCCACATGCACTACCAAAGTGTGTGTTTGTTTTGCTACAATCAATTAAGACTGTATTCATGAAAACAACTCCTGCAACAAAATCTGTATGTTTAATCCTTCTGCTAATCTCCTCAGAATTTGTTGTGCTGTTTCAGAAGCAGCTGACTGAAGATTTTATTTTCTTTAATAAAACTGCATAGAATGTTGTCATTAACTGAGGTAAATCAAGATTGATGTCTAATATAAATACTAAAAGATAAATCAAGATTGAAGGATTTTAGTTTTAAATGGTAATCTACACTTCAAGTTTGCCGAGTAATTTTCCAGTTAAGATATTCCTGAGTATTAAAAAATGCTCCTTAAACACTAAAAGATACCTTGCCATCCAATCACACATTCTCTCTGTTATCTACTATACTTTTATTGATTTAAGAGATTAAGAAATCTAAGTACAATCAATAACCTACTCACACATAATCTGATTTGTCTCCATCACCAGTGGGGTGTCATTTATAATGTTATAGTCTATCTCAGCTGCTTGCATTACATGCCGTGCTTGAATTAGAATAGCAACTCCTCACTGCATTTAGGGATTGATCATTGCCTTTTTCTTCCTATAATGAGATGTTGCATATTTGATTTCTAATACAGCACTTGGAAATCAATATTCAGAGCTACAGTTGAATAAAAATGTTCTGCTTTCTTGCAAAAGAAATAGTGAGAGAAAGCTTGGGAGGGAGCTGTGTGGTTTTGAAGAACGTGAGAAGGATCAATGTGGGGCCAGGTATATGGAGCAGGAAACTGGAACAAGATCAGGATTTATTTTTTATGAGGAAGAGGTTGGATAGAGGAAGACTGAGAGGGATCAGTAGGAATTGGGAGGATTTGATTACAGATCTGTTTCCCCTTTCAGTGACAATTTTCAGATCAAGATCCCACCCACTTTGGTGTGAAACAGGACCCTGATCAGATCTGATCATCCCAAATCTACTACTGTTGCCATCATTTACTTCCCAAGTTGTGCTGCAAATAAATGCTGACCCAGATACTCATAGCTGGTCCTCTGGAAGCAGTAGCACTATCAAAAGTTTCTGTGGGCAGCAGGAACAGTTGTTTTGACTAGTTTGGGTGACTTCTCTTTGGGAATAGTGTCTCTTGCTCAGAACCTCTGCCTCCTTGGCAGTGGTTTTGCTTATGGGGAAAACTTCAATTGAGGCAGATGGCAAAGCTAATGTCTAAAAATGGTCAGCTATGCAGACAGTCAGGTAAACCAGGTAAAAACAGCTAAAATATCTACTGTGGTTTATGTTGTCACTATGGACTGGGTTTTCAGAGAGGCCTTTTCTACTAAGATCATGTCCAACAGTGCTTTAAGTATCTGGCAACATACACTAAGTCTGTGGTCTTTGACACTGTCTCTCTGGGAAAGCATTTGGGAAGGCAGTCTGGAGGAAAGAATCATCTACAGTGGGAGGTGTCTGAGAAACACAAGAAAGATCATAACAGGAATGATAAAGCTTAACAGTTAACATTGTAGAGAGGGAGAATTAACGTCTGTCTCTCAACAGTGGAAGTGAATTTAGCAAAGAACTCATAAAAGAGTGTAGTTCCCAGCTGTCATCCAGGAAACCACTGGCTGAATGGTTTCCACGGGATGCTTATACCTGTCAACAAAGTCATCAAGCGAAGGACTAAGAAGAGGGCCGTTTACTGGCCTTCACCTTTGCGACTCTAGAGGTCAACAAGATTTGGTTCAAGGACTCTATCACTTAGGACCTGCCCTCCATAAATCACCCGTTCAGGGCCAGCAACTTGCAGGCAGAAATTCACCCTTTGGCAAACAAAATTTGATTTATTTCCATTCCTTTCCACAATTTTGCACCCAAACACTGTGGATGAATGTTTTGCCCGCTGACTATCAGAAACACGGCTATATTGCAGGCCACTTTGGAATAATTTACTATGTGCGAGAAGGTGAGTACTGACACTCCTGTGTGCAGGGGATGCCAATCTCCCAGGAAGGGGAGGAGGAAACAATATGAGAGGGCAGACCAGGGAAGATGAGAGCATTGAATGAAGAGATCTGAGCCGTACGATTTTGGCGATACTTCATGTTTTGTAGAATAAGTGATGGTGAGTAGTCAGCATCCACAACCCGTTTGTTTTGTTTAAATTGATCTGAATTCCTCCAATTTTAAGGCTCCTAGAAAAACATAAAGACTTTATTTTCTGAAGGGAAGATCTCAATAACAGTTTATAATTCTGAGCCAGAGACTGCTGTCTTGAATGATACAAAACAGACTGTTTATTCACCCACTAGTCCTGAAAAGTCTCCAAGTACGTCTGAGCTAATGATTCCCACAGGAAAAAAGGCTGCAGAACCACCTCCAAGAAGGCTTTTCCTGGACAATTCCCTCCAGGAAAAATCCATTAACAAGAGTTCAGGATTTCTTAATATATCTGTCAGGTCTCTGGGCTTTGGC
>JAUBNY010000477.1:662238-676284 GCA_032275445.1 Crypturellus soui | reverse complement strand
TGGCACTTGATATGGATCAGAAATCAGTAAGCATGAAAAAATACAATAGCATTCAGAATTTTATTTTTACTTTTGGCAGTGTTACAAAAGTGGCTATATGTGATCATAACAAATGCACCCTTATAGCATCTTTGGAGGTGTGATTGGACCCTAGTATTTTCTATAGTTTTGACAATATATGATATATATCAACTCTAAATTTTATTTTTTTTGTGTTTTCCATGTGTTCTTCCAAATTTGTTTTGGGAGATAAATTTAATTCATGCCCTTGATTGCTAGGAAATACATTCTCGTAATTCCATGTTCATAAATATAGCAGATAGCACTTGCCAGCTTATATCAGACCAAGGCCTAGGTGTCCCTGCTGGAGCAGGAGGGTTGGACAAGATGACCTCTAGAGGTCCCTTCCAACCTTAAGAATTCTGGGATTCTGTGATCAATCTACTAGCTATTCCCAGTAGCTACCAACAACCAAGAAGGGAATCAAACCCTAAATGTAGCTTAATGCTGAAAATGGGTGAAGCACAAAACAACAATTGCTGAATCTGCATTACAGATACTTGTTCTGTTCTGAAGCTAGAGTTTCACTTACTGGAATTGTCACATGTGTTTGTGGTTATTTATGATCCAGTTATTCAGTACTTTACTTGAAGCTCTTTCAGCACTGAATTCCACAGGCAAAACTGCTCACATGAAATACTATTTGTATGGGTTGCAGATTTACGTACCTTTCACTTCCTTGCTGTTTTATGAACAAGAAGGTACAAAGACTTAAAAAAGAATTTAAAGAGGAAGCAAAAAAGATCCTGAGAATAAAATCAATGAAATCAGATCTCATTTCAAACTGGTCATTTTATAATTGCTGTGGCAAGAAAATGTCTGGATAAATGAGAACATGTCAAGCTGCTAAAGTGACAGGACATTATTCCTGGAGACAAGTGTTTACTCTAGTTGATCTGTTTCTTTTAACTTCAGTGCTTGATTGGAGTCCATGATAACTCATGTCCTGCTAAAATAAGTAGCCTGAAGTTAATAATTTTTCTTTCTGCTAATCTTTCTATTTAAAAAAATACCCAACACTTGGCATTTCCCGTCACAACTTGCAATATCAGATCAAAAAAGGATTAAGTCTGTGCAGTGAGACTATAAAAACATGGTAAAGACAACCTGGAGCAGAAATTAAATAACAATGTCTTGGGAAATATAAAAATAGATTTCAGCAAGATAAACAATAATAGTATTTTGGAGGATGAGTGGTTTCCTGAGTAAAGCATTAACCTTTCACCTTTAGGATATCAATAAACAGTATATCCTATGACAAGGATTGATTTAAACAACTTTGCTCCCTGAAACAAGAGATCTTCTCAAATGCAGTGGCCTGTAGATGCAACTTCTCCTTCTGGCAAAAAACACCCCCCAAACTAAAACAAAAACAAAAAAATACTGGGCATTTCAGAGCAGGGTTGAAGGTGAATTATTTTATTATTGGCTTCAATTAGCACTTCCGCAAGCTGCAGTGGACTTTACCTGCAGCAGAATTACACTTGGAAAGGTGTGAAAGCCCTATTGCCTTTGTAAACATCAAAGAGATTCATTTCTAATCCAATCTTTTTAACCAAGCCCTCCTGCTGATCAGTAAAAGTGAGGGCAAACACCTCTGAAGGAAAAAAAATGAAACGACTTTGGAATGTGAGATTTATTATTTATTATTCTAGATTGATATGTATTTATTATTTAGTTTGTTAGTTCTCTGGGATTTAGGCCTATCCTCTTGCACCTAGCTCACAGCCAGTGCTATATAAATAAGTCATTATTGTTAATATTTGATAAGGGTAGCTGAAAGATCACTATGAGCTATGATCAGTGAGACTTCTTGATTCCTGGTTCTGCATTGGTTTTCACCATTTTTATATAAGTGAAATTCTATCTGGTTCTTTGAGAACACTCCTGTCTCATAGTAGAGTTAGTGAGATAAGGATCAGGACATTTCTATCGATATGGTCTGGGTAGTGATAATAAACATAGTTAAATATGATAAAAACAGTTTTGTAAACTATAGCGCACCCTCCTATGTTCACGGTACAAAATGAAAATACAACAGATCTGGATCTTCAGCAAGTGGAGATGGGAGCAAATGCTTTGCTCTCTCCAGTGCAAATGATGGTTTATATCAGGTGAAGATTTTTCTAGCGGTCATTGATAAAGTCAGCTCCATCAAAATTATTTTAAGGGACAGTCCATTTCTGAGGTGCTTTGGGTAGCCTATCATGGAGGTGGAACAGAGGAGAATAGGTCAACTCTTTGCAGCAGAGCTTGCCAGAAGCCTTTGCTTTCCAGGCCCTGTCAGACGTACAGTTTTAGGGCCTGAGCCATGCAGCAACCCGGCTGGTGTCTGCAGAGGCGGAGAGCAGGGTGCAGGGACACCCCACAACGCACAGCCGTGTGGGGACGTAGATGCTGGTGCACGCGATCAGCAGCATGGCGCTGTGTGGCGGCCCATTTGGGCTGACAAGGGAGAATTTTAAAGGGGATTTTTAGCTCAAACCTGCCTCTGGCTAACAACTTTATCCTGGAGCTAATCACAGATGAAGGCTGGCCAGGTGAATCAGTATTTCGCCAGCTCTCCTGCTCCCATCTAGCCTCATCCCTCCAGCCTACTTTCTAGGTAGCAGATCATTTTGCCTTGATGTAAGTTACATGTTGTCCAGCTCATCTTTTCTCTTACGACAGCCAGGCTGAATAAAGGGATCAGTTATGTGGGACAAAAAGGCATGTAAACTGTCTCTCTGGGAACATCCTCTTACACATGAATGGGAGGCAGGCTCTGGAACCTCCTCAGGAAGAGGCATAGGAGGCATCGAAGCGACTTTCCTGATCCCAGCTGAAGAGGCCATGACAAACGAATGACTGCTGTGTCCTAATCCTTTTGTGGCTTAGAGCTTTGAGCTTCATCCGCTTTTTATTCCAAACAATGCCACAGTTTTCATTTGTTTCCTCTATTCCAGTAGACAAGCTCAAGGCCATTCCGATTTGTAGCTTGGCCAAAGAGATGGCAGAGCTTCCCTGAAGAGAGGATACTCTCTGCTTTCTTTTGCAGTCCTCAGTATGATGTGTATTTAATTAGGGCTGGAGAATTAGCAAAGAATCTTCTACAATATGGACAAAGCCAAGTGAGCTTTTCTGACATGTTATTCTCATGACAGATTAGGAAAAACAAATATTCTTGGCCTTTGAAGTCCAGCAGAACCATTTTAGGACATTTTTTGGAGGCTTTTCACAGAGAATAGTTTATACACTAAATAAAAGCTGACCAGCAAAGAAGAGGCAAACAGAAGGAGAACTTCTAACATTCAAATTAGTTCTCTTTCCTTTACCTCAGTGACTAGAGATATTTTAATCAGACTTCTGGTGGGTCAATCATTTTGAGGAATATTAGCTTTGCAACAAAATGAAGATGAGAACCTTGAAATTCAGAGGTGGCCTTCCAATAGCCAGCAATGACAGGAAAAGCAGCCAGTCCTCACTTCAGTGGGGTTACCTAGGCTCCTTGTCAGCTAAACTCCACCATTTATTCACTTGCATTGTCTTCTTCTGGAAGTTGTCCATGTAACACCAATCCACACTGCTTACGTTAGCTGTTCTGGGCTGCTGTGAGCTCCATACCGACAAGGGGAAGACTGAGTTGTCGGTCGTTCAGTAGTCTGTTGTGCTCAGAGGAGTAATGATGCTTTTGGGAGATTAATTCTCTGACCTGTTCACCTGGTTTGCCTGAAGTAATTCCCCAAAGTTTAAAAAATGATTTTGCCTTCCCTCTCCCACTTCCCCCATGTTATGAATATCCTGACCCTGCGACTCATTTGGGACTTGTTTTTCCATGCACGTGCACCAAATATATCAATCACCAAATATCACTCAAATATCACTAAGCTGATAAGGATTTTAAATGGAAAAATGATCTTCTTTGTCTCTATAGAAAATAGCAGTCATTTCTTTTTTCTTTTTTTCTCTTTCTTCTTTTTTTCCAGCATCTAGCAATCCATGCACTTGATTAAACTCAGACTGAAATCCTGACCTCACTGAATTCACTAGGAGGAACTTCCACTCTCTTCTTTGACATGAAAGATTTCATATGCACTGCTAATTACTCGAAGAAAGAACACAGCAAATACCTTTCAGTGCTTAGTTCTGCACAGAACACACCCTATCATCATTTTTTGAATGTAATTCCATTGAAGGCAATGGGAGTTTTACACAGACATATATCCTTGCTGAATGGATAAATACCAGCTATTTGTTCCAAAGCTATTGTTTGGGAGAAAGGAAAAGCTCGTTTGAGGGGAAAACAATGACATTACACATCCTGCTTTTCTTAGCCAGGCCATCTTATGCATTTTACATGATTAGGAGGGACCTGTAAACCAGCAGGTCAAGGAAAGATGCTCTCTGTTTCCTCGCTGTATAATAACAGCACTCAAAATGAAAGATCATTGATGGGCGGTTTTGCACTTAAAACTCACTTTCAGAGAGAGCCATTATGCCATAAGAACTGCACTGCATTAAGCAGCGCCCGCAGGCATTAAGCAGGTGATTGCGGAATGCCTCAACACGTAATGTGTGCCACGTGCCTTCCTTCTCCGTGTGGAAGCTGCCATCCAGAGCCCAAGGAGCCACGCGCGCTGTGCTGTCCGCAGCGATGCCTCTCGGAGTTATAGAACCAGGCAGCACCAGAACGTGGACCCGAGCTGCAGAGGCAGCGGATGCGGTGACTGATAACTCCAAAGAGGGTCCATATGGCAGCATGGCTGTACTTATAAATATTTCAAATGTCAATTCACAAGGCTACACTCATCCCAAGCTGTTTGAGTTATTCTGAATAATTGCTAGCAAACTATAACAAAATATTTGTCATACTAGAATAACACATATAAATTTAACTGCTATACGCCAAGCTTTTCTCCAGATAATATACTTTATTATGTTAATAAAAACAACAGAGACAGCATGGTTTCAGGGAATTTGTAAATAATTACCTATGAAAAGGCCATCATGCATACCTTTAGTGCTAAAGAGATTGCAGAACTTAGCGTCTTTTCCCCAATGAGGACAGGCTAGTGTGACAGCAAGCCAAGATCAAGGTAATCACGGCTTGCTAAGGCATTATTTAGTTTTATTTTCCTCCATTACCATTTGAACATGTGCTTATTTGATTTTATGGGCTGTCATCAGTAATTAGCAATGCACGATTGTGTGGATGCTGTGAAAAAAATGCAGGGAATATGGTACTTTCTACACTGATGGCTTTGAAGCATGTTAGGTGCTTTGCGCAGTTTTAAACCCTGAAATGAGATGAGCTGCCCTGAGAATGGACTAGTTCACAAACAGCAATTTCCACAACAGAAAGGAGGTAAGAAGGATCAGCTGGAGCTCCCCAGAAGGGTTTGCTGCTCTGTAGCTGATAATGGGCTTATTTCATCCTCCCCAATTCTGGTGTGCTCCTGGAAAGGTTAAGCAACTTGGGGCTGATTTGCATAATTTGATCTCCCCACACCTCCACTTTAGAAATTAAATAGAAGAGGATTGCTGGAGTCGTATGAGATCCACACTATTTTGAGACAAACGTTAATCAATTCTTACCTTTCAGTTGCTTATTATAACCTCTAAATCGCTGGTACTTTAATAAAAGATTCAGCACCATTCCAAGTACAGTAGTGCCAGAATTTCTCATAGAACCAACAAAATAAAGACTCTTTCATGTAATAATCCTTCTTGCACAACACCGTATATAATCCTAATAATGGGAAAAGATGAGCATATTTTTATGCTCTTGCCAAACCTCCAAGGCTATTTTCCTGTCTTCTGACAACTAAAGGGTCAAACAGTCATTGACTTATAGTTGTGGGACAACATCTTATGGCAAGAAGATTTGGTGTTCCCCTCTGTGCTAAGCAAAAGCAGATCAACTGAAGGCTAAACTGCCCACAGTTGTGAACAGGGTTTAATATTTGTGTGACATCATAGCAAGGTTTGCAATTTTAGGACTTTCTAGGACCTGCTCTTTTGGTCCCCGCCTCTCCATTCCCTCCATTTGAGATCCTGTGTGCTAGCGTAGATGATCCCCAGATTTGTGAGTGGATCTGTGTCCTAACTCAAGAGAGAAGGGTTGTACATTTCTGATCCTAAGATCAAGACTTATGTCACTGCTTCCCAGTTTGTGTCCCATGTATCAGAACTGCAGGACCATGTCAAAGAGGTACTCATGGAAGGTAAAGTTTTTGCCGAACAAGAAGTAACCAACTGTGCAAGTGCAACCTAATAGCAAGGAGAATTTTAAGAAAAAGTCCTCTGGTTCTAGGCATGGGAAAATACAGAAGAATCTGATGGGGGATGTTTGGCAAAAAGTAGGATGTGAATAGTTCCAATGTGCTAGTTTTCTGGGTTCTTTTGTGGGAAGTTCTGAAGAGACCAGCGTTTCTGCTAATAGAGTGCACTGCTGCTCTTTCTGAGGTACATGCTAGAGCTCATCTTATCATCAGCAAGGCTGTATTTGGCTTCAATGAGGGACAACACACATACCACAGCACATATAGAATATTTGGGAATGCACATTTTGGGATGGACTTCTCAATCCTGGCCAATATCCTAAACAAAAGAAAAAGCTTGGAGGAAACTATCCCCTGTGAAAAGCTTGGCACTTGCTTTCAGTGGCAAAGATAGTGAGGCACAGCAACAGATTGTCTGGCAAGATTCTGCAGTCTCCAGCACTTTAAGGGTAGATGAGGTAAAGAGCTATCAGGAATGATGTATATTCAATTGCTTCTGCCTTGAGGCAGGGAAGATGCACTTGATGAGTTTTCCCAGCTCCATTTTTCTCCATTTATTATACAAATTTTTAGAAGTGGGGTCAAAGCCCAGGGAGTATCACCAAGAGTTGCAGAAAACACTGCCAGACTGTTCTCACCATCCCAATACCATGGCCAAATAGGTCATCCCATCATCACACTGCTAAAACCCCGCTGTGAAACCGTGACAACAGGAGAATATATTAAATGGAAAATATGCACAGAGGTATAGCCACACTATGCAAATGCAACAAATACCTTGCAGCATGAAAGGATTGTGTTCAGGTAGCAGCCACCACCCTATAAAATTGTCAACACAACCCAGCATCAGCTTTGCTAATTAAAGCTGAAAAATTCCCCACAAGAGAACCAACAAAAATCATGAAGCTTTCTATTTAACTTCCTCTCCCTTTTATTAGGATGAGATTTTGTATTTACTGGCCTGTTAAAATCTCACATATCCATTTGGGATGAAATACCCTTTAGCAACCTAACCTTGTAATGGTGAATTTTTTTCTTTTCCGAGTGTGACATAGTCCTTTCAGATATATTCAACAACTTGTGTGATAACACCTACCCTCGTGTTGTCCAGCAACAGTGCACAAAAGTAATTATGGTGTTGAATAATTCACTTTGAAACAAACACCCCTGCTTCCAGAATAGTCTCTTCTAGTCAAAATTCTCTGAAACCAATAATAGGCAAAAGGTAATTTATTTACCAGTCTCTATAAGGATCTATAGCCTAAGTTTTGGGCTGAGAAACCAGGCAAGATTTAGGTAGAATTAGAAGCATAAGGATCAGGGAAGTGCAGAGAACCCAGAAAAATCAAGGTGGGACAGTATAGTGTGCCGAGGGATCAACATCCTCCTTGTGAGAGACGTAAACCCACCTCTGTACCCCCAGAGCTGCCAGTGCATCTCGGGGGCTCTGCTGCTCGTAGCTACAGTCATGGGGCTGCGGCAGCATCGCCGAGACCGTATCCCGCGCATCAGCGTAGCCACCATGGGGAAGGGCACGAGAAAGAGGAGAGGAGAATGCCCTGCTGTCTGCTTGTCACACACACACACTGCAACACCTATTGTGAACACGGTGGCACTGATGTCCCCTCCCCTGCAACAACCAGTCTTTCCCTCACATGAAGGTCTGTTAATGAAGGTCAGCTCTTCTCTGACTTCACTGACTTCTTTGACTGTGCCAGAATTTAATTTTTTGATATGGAAAATGATGTAATGTGAAACTGTATTTCCTTGAAAATGGGACTGTGGGGACTGTAGAATATTTTGATTGCGTTAGAAAAATTGATATATGGAAGCAATTCAAGGGCGGGAACAATCTCTTCTTACTTGTGGACTTTTTGACTGACACCGTGAGCAGATGCCAGATAATAATAAGTCAAGCATCAGTTTCTCTTTAAATAGGTCAGGCAATTCAAAGCAGTTCCTCTGTAACGTATAATTTAAAGGGGTTGGAAGGTTCCTGATGATAACAACAAACAATGGCACGCTTTATTGTACTAAACCATATGTTCTTCTACCAAGAGTCGATCATTCTTGCTCTCAAATTGAGCAGCTTAAAATGATCAGCTACTTACCTACTAAAGTACAGTAAATATAACTCCTCAAAGGCTAATGCATTATTAATACCATAAGAGGCACATCTCAGTTCATTTATAGAAATATTCTGCACAATTTTTGCTAGAATATATGACAAAGACTTAGCTGAAGGCATGCAGATACTGTCCAAATCCTTAATCAATACTGATGATCACTGCAGCCCTATATAACAGACCAATCTGTGCTACTACTACATCTCAGCTTTTAATCTAGACCGCTGAGGTATTCATAAATCTGTTTCATCCCTTAAGTCCAGTGAAAAACCGAAGTCACAACCTGCAAGTCATCTGAGATTTATTCTTTTGTGCTTCCAAAGATGAGATCAGAATCATTACAAGCTAAGGCAGGGTGGGTGGCTAATAAATCTGTTGCTGATTTACACACAGATCATGGTGTTGCATGGTTAATTTGCAAGGAAACAAGCTGAAATTGTATGCAAGTATGGATTATGGCTCTAAGTGGAATATGAGCCGTATAGGAGGTAATGCTAGATAGTGTGTGTCTTGTTAAGGCTAAAGCCAGGTAAACACAGAATAACCATTTTGGGCATTCAGGCTCCTTGTTGGAAAGGAATGTGGAGAGTGCAATAAATAAGAAAGAGACTTATCTATAGGGCTGTAGGCCCCAGGTCGTCTAGGAAAACAGAGAATATCAATAGATAAGGCAGTTGTTATATGGGGGAAGCACAAGCAGCTTCCAGCTTAGAGAGGGGAAGGGGAAAAGAGTCCTCATACAAGATAAAGCAGGAATGCGGCAGGTAATCACACGATGTAATAGTTGTGCTAGGGAACTGAACAACCAAGGAATGGCAAGGTCTCCAGAGTGACTGATGTCATTGCTCTCTTGAGGAAATAAGGGGGAAAGTAAAGTGGGCTTCCTTGCTGGTTCCCCTCTCTATCAGCTTTTGAGTCATCCAGGAGGTGGACTTCCCACACCTCATTAGGGCTGGACAAGTAATAGGCAGATGATCAGACTCTGTAGATGCAAAGTTATGTGCATGCAAATCTACTGATTGTAGTTTTATGGGAACGCGCCTGGAATTACTGCCTCTGTGGTCTGTCTGAAAGCTGAAAGAGGAACTGGCACTTGTGTCTTACAGTTGGTTCTTCTCAGGAAGAATATCTATGATAGCATTAACTTAAAGAAGGCAGATTTCCAAGGGTTGAGAAACTATCCCTCATGGAACCCCCTGAATATCTATCAGGCACATCAGAGTCTGATCCTAACAAAGGAGCAGGCAACTGAGAAAGAGAGATGCATCTGTCGTGGCAGAATAATCAAAAACTATGTGGGCTCCAGACCCACTCTGAACCCCAGATTCCCTGAAACTGCAACTGCAGCATTTTTAGGTGTTCATGAGTTTTCTGGTATAGGACAAGATCTTTATTTTCCAATATCATAGGCCTTTCTGACCTTAAATACGCATGAAGAACATTCGCAGAATAGGAGGGCAGTGCGTGTGTGGGGGAACCGCAGAGAGAGAAACAAGCTCTCCATGGCTTGCCTCTGGGACTCTGCTGTACTTGGTAATGCAGTATTTTTGCACTCCTTGCAATGAGTCACATTCAGAACAGCATTAAGGCCTCACTTCTGGGAAAGGCTAGAAGGTGGCTGCTAAAATAAAAGTGCTTTGAAAGAATAAATTAAATGCAAATCTGCATTGAAACCTTCCTTGAGATTTTCCTATTCTAAATGAAATCAGGACTTTAAGACCTGCTCTCCACTGAATGCATTACAAAATCGGCAGCATTGGTTGGCACTGTTCAGTGGTTTGTGTTCAGGAGAGCACCGAGCCTGAAATTCAGTTAGGAGTGGAGCCAGTGTATTACATTTGCAGTCTTCAGAGACACCAGCACCAGAAAAGCCTAAACGCTTTATCCACAACAGGAAAGTCCATTCAGCAGAAAGGTCATCTACTAATAGAAGTCTCATAAAAAGTATGATTTCTTGGCAACATGCTCTGGAGCTGCACATAGAGGGCAGAAGCTTCCTCAGGCAACTGAGCTCCACACCTTTTGAACTGCTGAGATCCTTGCTCTCCTCGGGCAAGGTCAGGCTCTCCACAGAGCTGCTATATGCTCGGGTTTTGCAGAAGTTGCTAACTGGAAATACTGAGGAAAAGTAATGGAGGGAAAGCGACCTTGGAATTACTTTTTAAACAAAAAGTCTTCCTGTAACCGACTTCAAGTATTCACAAACCATTAGTCATCTCCCTGCATTCCTCCAAACTATGAAATGAGTCTAACTGTGACATTGAAATAAATTCACTAGTGGATTCTCTTTAATTTGCTCATTTCTTCTTTTTATTTGGTTTGTTACTGAACTTTTATGATTTATGCACTGAAGACTCTTCGTGCCCAAACCTCCTCCAGTGACCACACACAAACAAAACCACAGTGGCTTTGGGCTCCAACTTAAAAGGAGGGAGGATTTCTAGTACTGCCTGACACGCAAGGATGTGGTTTGTCACTGAACTTTACCAGGTCATGTTCCCCCTGGTTCCCATTACTGCCAAACTCTCAGCATCCCTCTCCCTGCCCACAAATCTCCTTCCTCTGACCCTCCTCCTTGCAAGGAAGGGGTTTATATGACAGAAACTCCAAGATATCCCTGTGCAACAGAAATTGTGGAAACCTGGGAGAAGGATCCTATGTGCTAGGTGCATAGTGAGGGAGGGCATTTTCATGACTTATAGATGAGTATTCAAACTCATAGAAGAAATCAAAGGCACAACTGAGAACAACGTGTCGCAATTCTCAGCCCTATTTCCTACCCTCCCAATCATGATGCTGTTACATTATAGTCCCTGCACACCCTGATATTGTAACTAGCAGTGAAGACTTATTTTGACTCCTGCACAGCCAGAGTAGGTCTCAGTGATACGGGACTTCCCACAGCGCAATAATCGCAGTGCACTTAAATGAATCCAGCAGACACAACATAATATTTGGCCTAGTATTTAAAGTTTATAAGGCAATTTTCTTTAAATGCTCCCTGTATTACATGGTGAGTAGAAAGTTGATGAGTTAAGTATTCGCGCAACAAGCAGCTTTTAATCAGCTTCTCTGGAAATGAAAACAAATGCAAGCAAATAGAGAAACCTATCTCCAGCAAACAGCCAGAGTAGTTGATTTATATTCTGGGAGATTTCTTAGGAATATAAGATATATTGAGAAGTACTCTCTTTTTAAGCCACAGAACCATTAAAAATGAATACTATGGGCATAGAACTAGCCAAAGCACCCAAAATGTTTGAACTTTTCCCCGGCCTTTCATGCTTTCCTGTGCTGTATGTAGGATATACAGTATACAGTCCCAGACAGGGTACACAGTCCCAGACTGTGTTATATTTTGTGCTTTCAAGATTGCATTCATATGTATTGAACTCCAGGGCCAATTCCCTATCCACTGGACTGCACAGAGGATCTCTCCTTGGGTGCACAAAGGCTCCCTGTTAACAACTGTACCAGAGCAGGTTGGAAAATGGTCTGAGATGCATTGCTTTTTCCTTTCAGATCCACATGCACAAACCCAGATGCATTTAAGGCAACTGCCTTGTAAACATCGTGCTAATATTACCAAGAACATTTTCAAGAACTTCAAATTAAGAAACAAATCCAGAGCAAGGTTGTCTTCACTGTTGATTTTTTTTAAAAAGGAAAATAATCGCAGAAAGCAGAACAAAAAGAATTTATGCAAATGCCTATGTAGATTAGGGGCAGCCCTCGGGCTCTTGGCGAATTGCCAAGTCAGCCCTTAGCGCACTGAAGTTTGGGTCCTCCTGTTCAAAAGCAATGCAAAACACTCATCCCTCCGGCTCAGCCAGTCCCTCCAGGGAACAGGGGATTTCTCTTGGTCCAGCTCTTGTCCCAGCATCTTGGTACATCAGCACATCACCTCGATATACCCCAGACCAAGTCCAGCTGGGGCTACAAATCTATCCCCATGACAGACTACTCGGACTACCTCAGCTTTTTACAATAGTCTGTATTTTTCATCAGTAGCTTTTCTCTTTTAAGAAATTCACCCCACTATGGCTTGAAGAACAGGAACTACTAGTGGAGAAGCTGGGTATGGGAGAGAAGAACGATCTCATGAAGAAGGTGGTGGGGGGTGCAGCCCGGGACTCAGTTCCCTGCTGCGCTACTAGTCCTGAGGCTTCACCTTCCCTGAGTCAGGTCCTTCCTGTAACCCTCGGCTCCAAGTCAGCAAAGCCCTTAAACACGTGTTTAGCAGCCGCTGAGGTTCTGGGGATTAATCACATGCTTTAAGTGCTGCTTGGCAGGGCTGACGTCTGCATGGCTCATGGGCACTGCACCCTCTCGAGCTGCTGGAAGGAGCCCTGAACTGCGGAGCAGGAATCACTAGCAGAAATCACAACACTGCCTTGGTGCGACTTCTGTGAACTGCAGATGGAAAGGAGCAAAACCACAAAGTCTAACATGAAGCACATACTTTGATCTTGCCTGTAGCATTGGTATAAAAAAATCCCACAATTAATACTTGATCATATGTCATTTGACACCTACACATCAGACAGATGTTGTTACTGCTATTATGTTAGCAGCCAACCTTGTTCTAAAGTTGGGTGGGTAGGGGGGCTATCACTTCCACTATTTTGTTGTCTCTGCAGTAAATATTACTGTAAACAATTAATAATTCCAATTAGCTGTTTTATTTTTTGTATAATTCCAACAGCTGTCTGTCTTTTCACAGGTTTTCTTGGCTGCTGCAGGGGCCAATCGGATCATATGAATGTGCATATTAACAAAGGTTCATTAAGCAGCCCCGTCTTTCTAAGCCTCTGGAAAAGAAGTAAAGCAGAGATGTGCCTCAGAAGTAAGCACACTATGTTCTTTGCTAAATTTGACATCATATTGAAATCAGCAGCATTTTAATAATCTGCATTTAAGATGCAAATGTATCTATTTGATAGGAAAGTTTAATGTATGAATAAAGATTGCAAATTTTTTCATTATTTCTTGATTGCTGTTGGCAAGGGGGGAATTACCATGCTAACTGCCTCATTGAAGGAAAGCCATATGCCTGGGACGGAGACAGTGCTGAAGTTACAAAGTTTATTGAGATTAAGTTGCGTGGAGGAAGGCTCATTTAAAATAAAGACTAATTAATGACCTCAGAGGTAACCCTACCGGCTACCACACCGGTTAGAAAGGTGAATTCTATTAACAACCTCTTAAGTGCAGGCTCCAATTACTAGTCTTTTCAGCAGCTCTATGCTGTAAGAGAAACGACTTCAGGCCCCAGCTCCCATCACAGGGTCATCTTGTTTCACTTTCAGTCTGTGCCACAAAACGATAGTCCTATGGGCATCATCTGACTGCCAAGAGTCTCTTTTAACATTGCCACAGCTCAGCAAGGCGTTTACATGTGAAATGCAGGAAATGTGGAATAGCAGTTTATCAACTGCAAAAACTGCAGAATACTTGCTCTTTTCCCCAGGATTGAACAGGCAGTGAATGGCCTCAGACCGTCCTGGCACCGATATAAAGGGGACAATGTTATTAAACTAACTGACATTGCTGGGCGAAGGGGAAGGGACAAGATGCAGGCACCTGAGCCTTTGGGAGGG
>JAUBNY010000477.1:621327-638750 GCA_032275445.1 Crypturellus soui | reverse complement strand
TCTGAAGGAAACTGTAATGGCAGGAGGAAAGGCATAAATACGATGCTTTGTTTCCATTTTCAGTCTGTTTGTTAATTGGAAAGATGCAAAAGGTTCTAAGCCCTCTCCCCCCTCTTATTTGCTCCTGCTTTTGTCTGACAGCAAGGGAAATGTCCTTGGAATGAACAAACAGTCGATCTGTACATAAAGACAAAGAAGAAAAAATTACAGCCCTGATAAATTACTGAAAATAATTATGGAATTTGGAGAATGGGAAAAAAACATTATCGTCCAAACAGAAAGCAATATTTTCCGAGTTTTATCTGCATTGGAAGGACAGAATAACAGTATGCAGTCAGCTTTTATATTGACAATTCTGCTTGATTCTTTGATGAAATTTATATGAAACTGAATAACCTATGATTTACTAAACTCTTTCCAGTTAGCGAACCCATTAAGGGTTTCCCAGCTTACCAAAATGGTCATACCAGGGCAAGCTGGTGGCAATTTTTTCATCTATTCCAAACCATGATGATATACATGTGCAGAGCTGTGGAGGCAGATTAATCTCTGGCCTGTCAGGTAATGCACATGTGAAAGCAGCTTAGAATTTCACACTTTTAGGTTACTACGACTGACGGAAAAAATATCATTCTCTTTAAGAGTACTTCTGTTTGACTAGAAAGAGGCAGTATCGGCAATATAGAGAGAAAGCAACAATTTTGGGGCTGGAGGCCGCAGTACTGCCTGTGTTGATTAACACAAGTTTTGAGAGTTATTTAGTTTATTTCGAACCAGGTGTGTTGGTTTGTTAAGGGAAAAAATAGAGTCTGCAGATCAGGCATGAACCTTGAAATCGGGAGAGCTGGATAAGGGGAACTGAGAAAGAGTGAAGAGTTGAGCCTGGCTCTCCTGAGATTTAGACTAACCTCTTCAGTGGCAGGTCAATTTTCTCTGGAAAAAAAAATGAATTAAGAAATTGCAGTGTATAAAAATGAAATAACTGTTTATTCCATTTGTGTGGTTCTCAATCGCAGTTCTTGACACAGCTTATATTTCTTTAGGAAAGTGGAGTTTCAGGCAATGTCACTTGTGATTCAACCTGTGACAAAGATTTGGTGAGGCCACATAATCATTTCCATGGTGACAAGGTGTGCTGTTGCCATTGAGAATTATGATTTTATTATATGATCAAGGAACTGTGTTCGTAAAGCAGAAATCTAAGCAGGGTCCAGTTCTTTGTACATTGCTTTGGTGGCTACAAATACTTCTGACAAGAAGTTTGCCTCAGTAAAAATATGTGTCTCTAAATCAACAGCAATTGAGCCCTTTTGATTGATGGATGCCCTGGATCTTGTGAATCAGGTAACTGATATCTGGGAGGGATCTATGCATGAATTGCTTTGCTAAGCAAATTCATTACAAATCCATCATGTTAGCTGAAGGAGGTTTAATTGTTTTGTGACACGTTATAAGCAATGGTAAACAGTCCCCCTCCTCTTCCAATACAGTAATAGGATGCTAGGGAGGGAAGGAAATGCTCTCTTGAGTTTGTTTGATAAACTGTCATGTCTGGCTGAAAGGATAATAAAATCTATTTATCTTTCTGGTCTCTATGGCTGTTGTCCATTGCAAACTGATTGCTATAGAACAGTTATTTTAAACAATGGGTTGTCTTATGTTCCCCCATTGCTTTCTCCAGTTTGTTTAAATTAAAAGGTCTTAATTATTGCTAACACTTCTGCATCCCACCAGCAGAAGACTGTCACGTTCCAGCCCAGAGGTAAAGTCTCTTTGGAGGAAATGAACAGAGAATGTGGAGTATGAAACAGCAACAGGAGGCCTCAGAGAGCCTTTTATGCACTTGTGGCCTGATCCTGCTCTTGTCTGGCCATCAGCTTCTCCCAGGACCTGTGGCCCCAGATACCTGCACCAAGGACTGCTGCAGCACCCAGAAACAGGCTCCATGTGCCTAGGATAGACCAGGTTTCATTTCAGTGATTTGTTTTCAGTGTACCAGGAAAAACCTGGCGACTAAGTTTATCTTTAGAAACAATATCTATGCACATATCATTTATTTCCCAGTAACTGGTTATTTTCAGCGAAAGTGTCATCTTCGATATTTATCTGAGTATGAAGTTTCTTCTCTGCAAATACTGTAAAAACGAGCTTAGATGCCAGGGTGAATTTGTGATGATTTATCTTCCGCAGTAGTGGTTCTTAATCTGCTCAGACGCTGGCCAAACAGTATACAATAAAAAGCCTAGGACTGAGCCATCTTCATTACGGCATAAGAACACTTTATTACTCAAGAGGTTTTTTTGACTTCAGTGGAGCTTGTGGGATAAAATGCTGTTACCTAATACGAGTAAGGGTAACCAGTTCAGCCCTGTCATTATTAAATACTCATATCCTGTAACCACATAGATTCCTATCCATGTCTATGCCAAGCAAAATTTAATTCGACAAAGGGTTCAGTTTTGAGGAAGATAAAAGGAATCAAAGCGCTGAGAGGATCAAATATGCATTTGAACCCTGTTCATTAACACCAACTGGACTGTGACATAGTGGAAGTTCCTGATCTTGGTTTGAGCATGCATGTTAGCAGTTAGACTGGGATATAAGATAAATCTTGGTACCTGTTTGGCAGTTATGTTCTGCTGGATCTGTCTTGCCAAGTGACTGACAGCCCTAAGTAATACTGTTTTCTTTCGCAAAAAGCTGATAAGATTCAAATAGTTCACAAGACCACAGCAATTTCTCAAAGCCTTCATAGAAATTGTTGCCACATTTTCTTCACTGTGACTTTTTCATGATGATGTTGTCAGATGATACAATAAACAATAGGCCAAATATCTGGATTTTTTTATTATCTGTTTTTAATGGCATTTTTAAACTTTGACCTCAATTGAGATGGAATTTAATTTCAAAACTTCAGTCTATCCTATGGGACTTAGATTCTATTTCTGTCCACATCTGAACACAGCAAGAAAACATTTGTATTGAATCTGTTATCTTACTCCTTTAGTCAGTTCTTAATTTGGCATTTCCAAGGATGTTTCCATAAGGAAGGACTCCCGATTGGCTATGGCTGTTAAGTGATGCATTAACTGTCTATATGCCAAGGAAAGCCTGGCATATACGTAAGAATATTTACTTCTTGCAACAGCAACGACTGAGCTGTGTCACTAAGCAAAACATCCAGTGTCCTCAGATATGTAATAGAATTTTCAGTGCTCATAATCCCAAATCTTCCTGATTAATGGCTAATGGTGGCTTATGGTCCCAGTTATGGAACAATTGCTGCCATTCATTTTATACTGAGAAGATTATCAGCTCTTGGATTTAGAATAACAAGAACTAATTTCATGGAAACTGGGGAGGTGTAGAAATGTTATCTCCTCTCCTGTGTTTATTCAGTGCTAGCATTGTTTAAAGCCCATGATCCCGTCTGCATCTGCCACTGCAGCTGGCCTCACCAGCTCACCAGTCTTTATTTAGCTGGATATTACAGCAGTAACATTTCATTATAGTTGTGCTTGGAAGAAGTCATAGTCCATTGGTTTTATTGAAGCTCACTTCTAGTTTACTTCCATTTCAGGGAAAAGGACAGCTGTTTTAATATGTACTTGGTGGAACACCTAAAGGGTTTTAGTGTTAATTAAGTTGGGAGGAACTGTTTTTAACAAGCACCTTTTTTGTAAATGTCAAGCAGTTCAATCATGTTTCATTGTTATTATTCAAGTCAGAAATTAGCCCGCGCAAGCGTCAGCAGGCTCAGGCTGCCGTGCAGTAATTCAGTGTGCGACGGCCTGGCGTGCTGCAGAGAGCTGGGTAAAATTGCTGTGCTCTGGCGAGGAGGAAGCACATTTGTCTGAGAGCCGGTTCCCTGCTCATGGCTCGCTCTGTTGCGGGGAAAATAACCTGTAGAAGATCCAGCCTACAAAAAAGTGAATGATGTGGAAAAAAAACCAATGATTACTTCCCACTTCTAACACTGATTTTAAGAGATAAGAGTTTGTTCAGCTTTAATTTTGTCTTAAAACAGAATAAAATGTACTAAGCCCATCCTCAGTTATTCATACCTACCTATAATAAAGTCAGTGGGATGGCATAAGAAACCACAGAACATGCACACTTGCTTTCTAGCATAGGTTTCTAAAGGTTCAGACTTCAGCAGTGGAGGTACTTATAGAGCAGCCACTTTTTTTTAGTCATGCTCTATGCAGCTGCACTGTGTAGAGATAGATACAGTCTCTTTTAACACAGGAAAAAGTCCTAAAAGTAAAGGGTCTAAAACTTGATGCATCTCTTCATCCGGAGCAGTTCAGTTTATCCCTAGAGATCCTGCTACAAGGCGCTGGTTCAAGTGTCAAAATGCTGTAATGCTTCCTCATCTGCTGGGCTGAATCCTTGTGGATATGGTGGGGGTTTTAGGCATTCAAATGACTATGTGAATCATTGAGTTTTTTCCTCCCCCACTTAGCCACCTGATGGTGCTATTCAAGAACGTGTGAGGGCAGAGAAAATGAATGAAAGAAGCCTGCTGCCCATCTTCAATAAAAAATACAGATGTCAACGGGAGTTTTGCCTGAGTGGTAACTGCCGTTTTGACCCCAGGATTTGGTGCATGACCATCCATTTTTATTGCTTCTGCATAAATGCAGAAAAATGGCCACCTTGTCTACTTAATCACGTAAAGCACTTAAATATGTCATCTCCTCTTGCATGTTCAGAAAAAAAAAAAAATCACATTCACCCATGACTGCATGAAATTGCTCTGCAAAGCAAGTGTATAGACTTACTTTGTTGCTGCTCACATTGTAATATTTCTATTATTTACGTTTCTGTTTTACAACTGAAACATTTGGATCTGTTCTGATCTTATTGCTATGAACTACAGCATGTTGTTGCATGAGATAACTGATCATGACTTTATTTTCTCTCAAATGCTGCTTCCTATTGCACTTCTTTAGCATTAAGTGCTAAAGCTTTGCCATAGTAAAATAGTGTCGTTAAAGAGCTTCAACCTTCCCAGCTTTTCGGAATCGTGTCCTAGCGCCAATGAGGAAAGCGACGTGAAGAAAGAGTCAATATGCTTCTTGTTGACTATTCTCACAGTATTGCAATTTCCATGGTGATTCCCTTGTTTAACAAGTGAAATAGTGTCATTTTTTAGTATAGTCTCAATTTAGCATTACCAAAATGAGGTAACTTAGACCTTTAAAAAATTATAAAGAACAAGTTGTCTTTTGAGACAATTTGAGATAATGAAATTACAGTAGGAAATTAATTATTTCATCCTCTATGCATCTACAGGCTACATTTCCAAACCAGCTAACTACTTTGAGTGATTCACACACATGTGCAAACATCTGTTTATGTTTATGGTCCAATGGCTTCTACTTACTGGGCCAGCAAACCTCAGTTCAGGTCTCAGCTGTGCAATATTCATTTGCCAGGATTGCAGGGTAGAATTAAGTAGATGGGTGAGTATGTGAAAGTGTAAGTGACTCTCTTTGCTTGAGTGCTTCATGGGTGACAGGAATTGGGAGCACTGCTAAACAATTCTCTTTTGCTGCCTTAGAGCTGCTTTTGGACACACTCCTTCTTCAATTCAGTCCAGACAAGCCTATATTACTACCTTTCATGTGCCAATAAATACCAGCTAAAAATATTTTATTTAACAAAAGATGAATGATATATTCATTTTCAATACTGAGCAGAGCAGCTTTTCAATATGATTACTCTTTCTCATTGACAGAGGTTTTCTGAACATAACAAACCATGCTGCTTTTTTCTCCCTACTGAATCTGCTTTATTTCTAGAACTTTCAAGGGTTTTCAAAGGACTGAGCAAGAGAGATAAATAAGAATATAAATGGTAATATATACAAGTAACCGCATCATCACTTTAGTTGAACAAATATCTAGGATGGGCCCTGCAGCTTTGAAAATCCCGGGTTCATAGAATGGAAAACAGGCTTTCCTTGAGTTAACCAGTGCTAAACGTAACCTTACATTCCTCACGTAGAGTCTATTTTCAGGTAGTAGCTGAATGGCGAATTTTTAAGGAGCTTGTATGAAGTACAGGAAGGTTACAGCATGAGTTATAAAGCTGAACAAGCATCCTTGGTCAGTGCAACATGAGCACGCTGTACTGTTGCTTATGTATTATGATTTGACCTTGGTCTTACCCCGTAATTTTTTATTATCATATAGAGTGATATAAAGCTTACCCGGCTTTTTGAACACAGTCCATCAAATAGCCACCTCTGTCTTCTCTTCACATTAAAATCTACAGTGATTAATTTCATTTGTAATGAAATTTTATAAGAAACTTACAAGCGGAACTGGTTTATCACCTGGGTTATCAAATCTTTGTTAGTGCCATTGGAGGAGTTTGAGCATATAAATCTTTGAGAAATAGATAAAACAAACAAATCATAATAATCTAAGATTAGGCAGGGATCCACAGTCTAGGACGAATAAAGTCATCTTGCAGATAAATTCAGAACACCATCATAAATATCACTTAATTTGTTGAAAAGTTAATACCAGGGATTGACAATTCAATTTTAGTTTGAAATAAGCAGTGATCTAAAACTTCAAGCACAGCAATCCCAAACTTCACTTGATGGCACAATAAACAAAGGAAAAAAAAGTTATCAGATTTTCTATCCTGCCAGCCTCTGAGAAAAAGATGCAAGATAAGTCTCCAGTGAAAAAAATCGTGCGTATTGGATTTGAGCAGCAAATAGCTTTTCTGTCCTCTAAACTCCTTTAATTTCACTTCTTAATCTTGTCTTCAAGGACAGTTTATATCTGGGTCAGCCAGTGCCTTGAAGCAAGAGGAATGCAGGACCTTAACAGAGCCCTGGCCTCAGAATAGCTCAGGGCTTAATTTGGAATAATAACTCTGACACCTCAGAATGATTTTGCATTGGTCAAGGACTTCATGTGAGTATGAGCATCTCTGCACTTGCTTTTGCCTTTCCTGTCTTATGTCCTCTAACCTCTACTAGACTAGGGCTGTGCAAACCATATAATCTTTGGGCTGACGAGTGAAGATGGGAGAGCAGTCAGAAAATACTGCTTTATCCTTTTCTTTTGTTTTTATTATCTCCTTCTAAAGGATCTGCAAAGCCTCTGCCAGAGATGAGAGAAGAGGCTGGATGATCATTTGATCTGACCCAGCACAGGTTTTTGCCTACCTTTTGAAATGCTGGCCTGCATTTAGTTTCCTTTTTATTTTTCACTTAAATACAACATGTTGACAAGGAGTCTGTAGGTTATCAACTGGCAAGTCTTTGGCAGACATATCCATTGGAGTTTCAACAGGATCCATGCAAAATTCCTGAACCTCAACAGTGTGGGATGAGGTGAAAATTCAGGAAGTCTCTGCAGCAGACAAAGGAACTAGGAGTATTATAAAACCAACATTAAAGGAATCTCTTTTCTATATTTTAGTAATTCCATCAACTTCTCCAAATGGCATACAATATGAAAGAGAAGGACCCTACAATGTTTATCCAGAACGATCAAGTCCTCTTTTCATCTCCAGGTAGAAACAGACATTTATGATGATGAAAGAAATATACAGATTTTATAATAGAGATTTTATGATAATATAGAGATTTTATGAGATAAAAGTAGGAGGGGCACAGCTACACTGGAACAATTATTTGGCAAGCTTTTGCTTCAAAGTTTATCCTTTTGAGATGAAAAGTTTCACTGTGACAAATCTGTAGTATCAGGTTTGGAGACCAGACTTTATATCCTAAACATAATTTGTATTTCTAGAGATATTAAAAAGACATTTAAAATGTAGGTTTAAATTTTCTTTTTTTTTTTTAATATATATATATATAGTCATTAATGAACATGTTTAGATTTCCACTAGTTTTACATCATATATTTGAATAACTGGAAAACTCTCTTGTCCAATACCATGGAAAAAGTGAGTAAAGACCCAGAATGAAATAAAATTATGCCTAAATTTTAGGGCTTAAATATGGTTTTGTTACAGACTTCTCTTAAATTTATGGTGAGTAATTTATAATAACCATTGTGTACTAATACAGGAAGAAAATTAGGAAAATGAGCTAGTTTATTGTTAGAGACGAGTCAATGGGAAATAAATTCTATACTTTCCATATGAGCAGTGGATAACTCCTTTTATTTGTTTTCATCTTTGACTCTACTTGTAGGTGCTCTATTTTTTTAAGTGGAAGCTTTTCCCTATCCTGCTCCTGCTCAGCTCCCAGCTGGGCTCATTCTGAGCGTGCGGCACACAGCAAAGGACACAGAGCATCCCGGTACCTGTGCCCCCTCCAGCTGCCAGGGGAGGTCCAGGTAAGCCAAATGCAATTTGCACGCTGGAAGCTGGCCAGCACGCCAGCGCGATTAGCTCCACTTTTGCAAAAGGACTACGGGAATGTTAATTAACACAAGTGCCCAAGACCTTGGTTTTATGAGTCTTCTGAAGGAAGGACGCTGGGCTGGAGAGGGGCGCAGAATGGCTAATGAACACAGAGCGTAGTTAAGCTGCAGGTTTTCGGCTGGGGTGGTCGTATTTTGCTCAAAGGCATATGGCATGATTCAGTGAGGAGCAGGGAAGGGAACAGTTATTGAGAGCCACGACTGCCTCGTTTTATAGCTGATTAACTGGACGACTTACCTGCAAGTCTGACAACAAGCAGTTTGAGTGTGAGAGGTTTAGACAAGCATCGGACATAGGTGCATAAACTGTCACTCAGAAATATGGGCTCTGGGGCATATATAGTGTATGCAGCACAGAGACTGTTTTTGCTATAGCTCTGCAAAGAGCCCAGCGTATATGTGCTGCCCAAAGAACATTTTGGTCTCTGTTCTGCTTCCAGACTTTTAAAGAAAAGTATAACATGGAGCTGTCAAATTTGAATTCTGGCCTCCAACTCATTGTTTCTATTAGCTTAATAAAAATCTAATTTTGAATTGAAAATCCCAAATTTGTGCCTTATGTAATCATGTTTTGTTTGGGTTTATGCAAAGTCTTGTTGTGCTGCCGTAGAAAATTCAGATAAACTTTGAATGTATCAAGTCCTAAAGGTAGAGAAGATACCTCAAAATACAAACATGCTTGAAAGGAATCTCTCTCCCACATTCCTGTGTTTGTCAAGAATATAGAGTTAGTACCAATACCTAGAATTATCACTGGAAGACGGATTAAGCCACTAGAGGGAGATGCAATATGCATTTGGCTGATGTTAGAACAAGCAGAGTGACTTATACCATAAATTCCCTGACAGGAGTTATAGATAGCATGACATTTATAATCTTTAAATCAAATGATCTTTTTAAAAATATTTTGTTCCTCAAATATATGATGCATATATGAAAATATATAATATGTAACATATAAAGCCATAATTGTCTTAGGGACCTATACACAGGAATGGGTTTAAATATGTGCGTGTTCCATGACTCTAGTACTACACATGGCTCATGGGCCAGCCCACAGCTCTCATTCTGGGTCTCTCTGATGTGATCAGCAGCAGGCCTGTGCTGATATGGAAGTTGCTGGGTAATATAAATTTCTGAATTCTGGCTGAAATGCTGAAAGCCATGGATCCTGCTGCCACCTCACTCTCTGCCCAGCGAGAGGCAGCTTGTTAATCATTCACTGGGCTCCCTGAGGAGCTCTGTGAACCACATCTGAATCTAGTCTTCTGCTCAACTTTCCAGGATATGTGACAAGCAACTTACAGCTTTTGGACATATAAAGACCTTGTAAAATAACTTATGCATTACGATGATTACCCTCTAATTTGAGGAATGGTGGCAGATCTTCAATGGGCCAAAAATATCAAGCAAGGGGAACTGCAGTCGCTTTGAGGGACAGAATTAGAATCCAAAGACTTCTTGACAAATTGGTGAAATGAGCTGAGAAAAACTGGATGCCATTCAATGAAAACAGAAAAGTGAATGCTTCTGAGTGGAGATAATGAACTGCACAAACACCGGACGCAAAACGTCTGCTGGGCATCAGCTCTGTGAAACAGGATCCGAGGGCTACTAGGGGTCACAGACTGAATTTAAGTCAACATTGTCACACGACTGAAAAAAAATAATTGTGGTGGACAGTATAAACAAGGGAGTTGTGCATAAGTCACATGAAATCATCCTTCCATACAGCTCAGCAAAGATATCAGCTTTTCACCTGATATTCTTGGCATTATATTTTAAGAGGTCGACCAATTAAAGTGGATCCAATAGAAAGCAACAAAAATGATCAACTGTCTAGAAAATGGAAAAACTAGGTAGCTTCAACTCGAAAGATAACAGATCCCCAGAACATTGCAGCCAAGAGAGTCTATTTTTCTCTTTGTCCTCTATGGCTTGGATAACCAAGTCCTCTATGGACTAGATTAGTGAGTCATTGCCTAACTTGCAGGAAAGGAGATGTAGGCTAAACATTGGGCACAAACAGCAGGTGGTAAATAGCTAGGCTGTGGAATGACTTTTCATGAAAGTTGTGAAATTTCTGTCCTTTGAGATTTTCAAGAACAAGTTAAAGAAAAGAAGAACATGGAGCAGAATGTGTTTAGAGTTAGAGGAATAGACTAGAAGAAAACCTCAAATAGGTCCTTCCAGCCTCTCTTTTATGACAATATGACATATTGTCTTGAAAGAAAATAGAAAATAATTTCTATTTTCCACCGGAGAATGTGGTGGAATTTAGAATTATTCAGATTATTTCACAGAGCACAATACTGAAGGTGTACAAGAAACACCCTTTTTTTTTCTTTTTTTATTATCTGACTTATACAACAAGATGATCTCAGAACATTTCTTTCTCAAGTAAAACCAATGGAGTTCTGCTTTTTTGTGTGTGTGTCTGACTTGAATTTAAAGCACAAATATCCTGGCACTGCTGCATCCTGGATCTGCCATATATTCTCTGAGAAGAAAAGCTCCACGCCTCTCTTGTTTACACCCTTTCCTGGCAAATTCCCAATTGCCTTGAGTCCGATCCAAAAGCACTTCAAACAGAAACCGTACGGCTGTGGGGGGAATATTTTTCTTTAACCAAACATTCCTATGCTACAATTAAATAAACATTTTTTAAGGTTTGCTATTAAATTTTATTAGCATCCTACTGAGTAATACAGCCAGTTGGATTCTCTAAGTGGCAAACAAACAAATAGTATACGGAAGCAAACAGAAAACCCAACAGGACACATTCCAGGAAAGATTGTTCTGAACGGAGCAGGCATCATTGTCGAGGCTGCAGCACTTGCAGCTGCAAACTCCTACCATGTATGTTAAATGTTCTGAGGTCTTTTGTGCTTCCTCTTTTAAAATTATTATTCATTGTGTTTGTGATTAATGAATCTCTTCATTCAGGAATGTCAGTTTTTTTTGCGGTTCCTTTTTATCCTGCACAGAGAGATTTGTTTAATGAATGACAAATACATGTTATCCCATTGTTTCAAGCAATGAAAGGCAGAACATTGTTGGGATTTTTTTTTTTTTTAAGATTAGTAATAGAATCCAGAATGTAGACCCAGACAACTTGACTCTGGGAGAAACCAGTTTGATGTTGTTATTATTTCCATTCAAACCCTTGGAAGGTTAGAGAGGTCATTTGGCTTATGTCTTGGCTCTTAGAAACCTCTCTCCAGTTCATATGTGCCTGGTGCCTTGGTAAACTCAAGCGGATGGTGGAGGGGTCTGAGTGTGCAAAGCTGTGACTGCAGCACTGGCTCTCGATGCCCCCAGGGCTGTGAAACAGCACAGCATGACAGGGACTGGGTGACTCAAACTGGCTTGTTCTTCTCAAATCCCTTGAGAAGCTCTGAGCAGCAGCAAGGCTTGGCTGTCCTCCTCCTCCTCTCCCTTCAGCCACAGCAACAGATTCAACATCAGAAATCAGCTGCTTCCAGTCTGGAGCGTGTCCTACTCTCTATACAGGCACGATATTATGTGACCACTGCTGCTTTGACGATTTTTCTTTTGCTTTGTATGTTGGGGCCTCACTTCAGTAAGGCTGGAATTTCACCCACATCTGTGGGGTTTTGGCTGTTTCAAATAGATACCGTCCACTTAAAAAGAAGTGATGGTTAAAGAATTAAAAAAAAGTCGTGTTTTTCCTAAAAGTATCTTCAGTTACTTCAGTGAGAATATTAACTGTCAATTGAAAATAAAACAAAATTAAAAAAATATATTTTAATAAAGTCATCTTTTCTGTTAGAAAAAGAAGTTTTGTCTCCCTGCTTCTTTTTTTTTTTTTTTTTGTCAGAAACACTGCCAGACAGCTGCCAGCCATAGAGCTACATTAAGACAAGCCAACTGCTTTTCAGATCTTTGGAAATGAATGTTAGAGGTACTTTGTTATGCTTAGCTGATTTATCTGGGCACAAAAGGAGCACAACCACTCTGATGTAGATTAAACAGACATTTTGGTGGTTGAGATAATTTCAATAGTGCAGTCAAGGGATTCATTACTTAGAGTTATCCATCAATTTGACGAGCCTAGAACTATGAAAAACAAACAACCTAGACACTGAATGAACTTCTAAAAAGAAAATAAAACAGAGCCAAGCAAGAAAGAAGAGGAAAGAGTAGGATACAAGCTCCCACATATCAAACAGTGCTTTAAATTCAGTCTAAAGATTGTACTTAAGGTAACGGTTTGAAGGCCAGCGTTTCACAAAGTAATTTTCTCAGGCACTGTACCTACTGGCTTGTGGCAGAACAATCTCATTGGGGTGTGAGAGTGGCGAAAATATCCAGTACTTGACTTTCTGGAATTACAATCAGGTGTAAAGCGGGAGCCCTACTGGAAATCACTCTGCCATCTGGAGAGCCGTGCAGATCCCTCCTGCAACTCAAGGAGGGTTGCGGCATCCTGTGCCGAATCCAGCTTCGGTATCCGTAACTGCTATCTGCTTCCTGGAGGCCATCTAATTGCCATCGCTGTCAATCACCTTGTCACCTGCAATTTCAATCAGTCGCCTAGAGGCTCTCCTACCTGGCTCTTCCCTTTGGTGCTACTTTAGCCTTGCAAAAATGAGCCTCGGGTATCTGTCATGCCAAATTCTTAAGTGATTGTTTCAGGACAGCCGGGGAGCAACAAACTCTTTGATTATAGATGGCCTGTTGTATGTTAGATTAGGTATCTGCTGCACTGTGAAGCTAAATGATACAATGTAGGGGCTGAATAACTCCTTTCAGTCATGGTCCGGGGTTGCTGTAATCCTTTTTATTTTTCTGAAACCGTGACTAGCCATGTGTTTTCAGTTACAAGTAAATGCAAATCAATCTGTGTGATGTGGACATTAGGGACTCATGCAATTTTCTTTAATTCACGTTATATTAACTTTCACCCACAGGACAACATGTGCACATGAAACGTGGGCCAAGGAGAAAGGCAGGAGGGAGAGGAAGGCAGCAATTTTGCACGCTACAATCATTCCCTCCCAGTATTACGGCATGCCGTGCATTTGGTATGATGGAGCTCTACAGTAGCATGACAGTTTAAGCAACATTGGTATGTGCTTTGCAACTGGCAGGGGCCACATCCTTCCCTGTTCTGCTCTTCCCTGCACAGAGCACATCTCCGTTACAGCTGGCATTGGTTACCAGCAGGTTTTCAATGCATGCACAGCTCTGGAAGTGGAGCTGTGAGCTCTCGGCCTACATTTCAGATGACAGCTCCAACACGAGGAGATTCACAATTACTTCCAAATCCACATCCAGCAAGTGCTGGTCTTAATTCCAGGAACGTTTGCCATAAAGCCTACAGGCGCGAGAAGTGCAGGCAACAGCAGGGCTAAGAGAGACAACATTCAAACACAGTCTTCTTTAAGGGAATAATTTCATAGAACAGTTATTATTTTGACATTTAGACTGCCATTTCAATTGCTAACTTTGTAATGAAAGAATAAAAATACAGACTGGACTGACAGGGGGTAAATCGGTGTGGCTCCAGCGGTCTCCGTGGAGCTGGGCAGATTTATTCTTGCCAAGAACTTGCTCTTTGAAATGTTCCATTTTATATTTTTCTCCCGCGTGGCCTAGCACCAAACCCAATGCACAGTGTGGTTTTATAAAGACAATAATGAGTTCATATTGTACTTTTAAAGCATCCTTCCTCTACAAAGTGTGGTGTTCAATTCAGAGCCTAATTAAATAATTGAAAAAGAGAAAAAAATGCACTCTGGACTGATAAATAATTATCCAGATATCAAACTGTTCTAAGGTAAAATGTAGCAGATACATACAGATTTGAAGCATTCGTGTTTTGATTATTATTGTTGTTGTTGTTTTACTGTCAAATCTAATGATTTTATCCAGAGGATTTTAGAAAGTGGTTGTGCAAGACAACAAGCACCCAGATACAGGGTATGCAAACTGCTGAGTTACTGAGACAGAATTACTGCTCAAAACTGGAGGGGTGTCACTGACTTCTCTATACTCTCATAGTTTGAGCAAAACAGGGGGTTAAGTGACACTAGGAATTCTCTTCTCAACCAGTATTTCTGTGCTCATTCTATAGACTTCAAAGAATAAATATTTTCCCACTATTAGTCTTAGTTAGGTGAATAGTGATTTTTATGTATAAAATTCTCAATCCAACACCAAAAAAGTGTTGGATTCTTTCTTCCTTAAGACATATGTGGTTCAGAGATTACTTCCTTAATGTTGTCCTGACCTGGTAAATCTTTGCCTGTTGGAATTAGGGTGATAACTTTCAGGTCTGACTTCTGCATCCAAGCCCAGTGCCACTGAGCTCCTTCGTGGGGACTTACAGGTTAGACAGAGCCAGGGAAGGAATCGTTGCTCCCTCTCCTCATCGCCACTGTCATTGAGAGGCTGAAACATATCCACAAGGATCCCAGCCAGCATTCCCACATGCATGCCGTGTATAGAAACCTATTAAGCCTTATAGAGTCCAGAATAAGTAATACTTTCTTCAGCTTTCAGTTACTATTGAATTTGGTCCAAGAATACTGCAGTTTTGCATTGTAAGCAAAAGATACAACGAGATAAAAATAATCAAAGTACTGAGCTCATATTTATTTAATATAGTAATAGGTCTCAAGAGAGGATTTTATTTCAAAGAGCAGAATTATAGAAAGATACCAACAGTTTTACTGTAGCAATTACATGACTTGGGAGTGTCTTTGAGCTGATAGCAGAATAAAAAGAAAGTTAAGACTTAAAGATTTAAAGATAAAAGGAGAAGAAGTAGAGCATAACATGATGGAAAGATGATCTATTAAACGGAGCAGTGGTCTTGTATAAAACTGTCACTTCTATGGGAGAAGGATAGTGTACATGGCTGAACGAAGCCCACAACCCTCTGAACAGTGCGTGTACCCACTAAGGTCAACTTTAATGAACAAATAGTATTCCAGTGATGCAGGAAATAAACGTCTCATGCTTTCACCCAAGGAGGAAGGCCTCAGCTCCTCACTATTAACCATGTCTCTGGCAGGCTATGCTCTTTTGTTTACTTAGCTCTCTTCTGTGAATCCTAAGCACCAAATGGTTTGATACTATCCTATCAAGTGAGTAATCCAGTGCAAAGTACATACAAACAGGCTGATTTTTCAGATGGAGCTATACAATAGTTCCTTTTTAATTGCATTTGACATTACTGGTAATGTGCTATGCAGCTCCATGCATAACACACATTTAATTGTACCTGTATTGTAGTGATAACACTACAACATGGTAATTTTCTGTATTTGCAGCATATGGGAACCGATTCATTCTGAGTATTTCAATGCAGTTTATTAACTGGGAAGATTGGGTAGCTGGAACCTCCTTTATTAAAGTTATTGGCTGCCCTGTAGCAACAGAAATAAATTGTGATAATAGCCAGAACAAATTAGCTTGTGTATGAATTAGCCATTAAGAGAAATGAGGAGGGGGGGAAAAACCTTCCCTTGGTCTATAGAATGACTTTATTTGAGCAATACAAATATGTTGACAAATAAAAATAAGATCCTCTGGGAGAGGAAATTCTGTCTTTCTAAACACCTTAAAACATGTAATATAAGCTTCAGGGTTGAGCTCAGACTTGGATTGGCTTGCAGAGGACTAGCAGGGCCTCAGGTTCAGACAGACAGCTCCTACATTCCTGTGCTGCACTGTGCCATGCAGCAGGCTGAGCTGGGCCTGGGAAGAGCTGAGGGAAGCTGTGCAAAGGCAGTCCAGGTTTGGAAATGGTACAACCGCACCAGCTGGGAGTGCAGCCGAGCAAACAACCCTGCCCTGGCTATGCAGCTAGGCAAAGTAGAAGAAGCCACCAGAGGCCCCAGGTCAGACGCTGGTAGAGGATCTCTGTGCTTCTGGTTTTGTGTGGAAGTGCTCAGGGCACCAGGCTGTTTGATGAACCAAGTTAGCTCACTGACTCATCAGAGAGCCTCCCAGTCGTCCTTTTCTGTGCTAGTTTTTGTCCCCGGGTGGCTAAGTGGTGAGGGGCTCGCTGAGTGCTGGTGCAAGGCTGGGAGCAGGGAGGACAAGGTGCACGTTCCTCCCACAGTTCCTACCATCACTTCTTTGAACTCACTGCACCCTCTGCAGCCAAAACCTGCAATGCTCTGAATTGGCCTTTGGAGAAAACTTGCCTTCTACTGGATTTATAAGGGAATTTAGGCTGTCTAACCTCCCAATTCAGAGGCAAGTCAACAGTGTGAATACCTTCCCTCCCTCTGCCCAGCACAGTAATTATGGCAATAACAGAGGCTGGAGCAATTCTAAGAAATAGCATGGGTTTTTATTTGTTCTTGCTTCGTTCAGACAAATTGGTTGGGATGAGTTCCAGCACAGATTCTCCTATCTTTGCCACAGATCCTTTTTTTTTTTTTTTAATTACATCATGAAACAAATGTCACTGACAGGCCTGAAACTAATTTCCCATGAACAAAGACAACGAAATGTGTGTGGAAAAAGCAAATGCACAAGGAAGGAGAAGATGACAAATCAAACCTAAACTGGTGTTCCTCTGTTTTCATTTACATGGTGATTTGTTGACCTGCATGACATGTGTTAGTTTTCTTAGATCACTTTGTAGCTCTGTTTAACAGGGCTTCCTTCTACCCCTAATGCCTCTCAGCAGTGCCCACTTTCTTAAGACTCAACCCTATAGTAAACACCAACCCCAGGTCAATGATTCTCCTTGCCTCTGATGCGACAGAATCTCTCTTACCTTCCCATAACCTGCCTTTTAGACTTCCCATCAGTCACATTTTTGAACTGGCTTTTATAGGAACACAGCGACATGGCCACAGTGTGCTGCCAGTCCGTCCCCTCCTAATATCAGACAACTCCAACCAATTTTGCCAAATGGACAGAGGTCTGTGAAAGCTGGCTCTTGTTTAGAGGTCAGCAATTCAAATTAGTGCTACAGGGAGGGACAGGCAGCTTCAATTCAGCCCTTCATTCGTTCAT
>JAUBNY010000477.1:594515-613115 GCA_032275445.1 Crypturellus soui | reverse complement strand
TCTCCAGGGAGCAGCTGAGACCAGGCCTCTAATTCTGCTGCTGTCTGACAGAGCTGGGGCCGATGGCCATCAGGCAGTGCAAACACCCTCTAGCACCTACTCCTGTCCCCATAAGCTCAGTCCCTGAATGTCCTCATCCCCTTTGTTTCAACCTCATGGAGCTGTAAAAAACCTTTCCTGTGCATGTAGACCCCAGTGAGCAAATCCCAGGAGTCATCTAACCAGGGATCAACAGGTTGGAAAAGCTCAAAACCCAAAAGAGAGTGTGTAAGCACTAGGCAAGAAGCAGAAACAGAATGAAATCCTTGTTACTGATGAAATTAAGTGTCCTTTGGAGCAGTTAGCAACCACTTCAAATGCTCTCCAGAGCAAAGTTAGTTTTCATGCCCACAACTGAGCCTCAGTTAATAAAAGCAAACTCTTTAAAATATGCAAAATTAAAATCTCTGTGAAATACTTAGGGTCCCTGTATTATATTTTATTGCCACTATCATTATTTACAACTTTTTCCTCTGAGATGTTTTTAAGAACAAGGTTTTTATCTGCATCTAAGCTAGAGATACTTCAAGCCAGGGTGCCACCTAGCTCGTTGCATCGGCACTCTGTGCTGCCAGGGTCTGTCAGATGGTCACGAGGATGATGAGATGTCTAGACAGCCTTGAGGTCCTGATGGCGATTTGTCTTTCACTCACATTTCACTTAGAGGGAGTTGTTAATATTTGGTTGCTTAAATAGAAGAATCTTTTCAAAACCCTCTCTTGATCTGAGCATGCTGCATGTTAGTTCCCTCTACAGTAACAAAATGATATTTTCCTCCTGGAAATACGGCTCTTGTTCTGCAGAGACAGCTCCATTACGTAATCCTGTCAATCAGATGCCAATCACTATGGTAACAGGATGCTAAATACAATATTAAGATAAGCATTAAAAAGCTGTCAGACGGGGCCATCTCTGTTCTCACCATCTTAAAACCTTCATCTTTCTTTTTTCTCTCTTCTCATCTTCCCTTGCTTGCTATTGAAATACACTTTTCACTTTTCTATCAAGGTCTCTGCAAATAGTCCCTGCGTTCCCCGAGCTGTTCAGTATCCTACAGCTATTGAGATATCGCTGAGACTGGAAAACAAAGGGCGTTGAAATACCCGAGTGCTTTTCAATGAGCTACTAACCAAACATTTTTTATCATTGTGGTTTTCATTTTGCTTTGTTTGGAGGCTTTTGTTACGTTCTTCATTTGTGAAGTCCATCCTGGTTGCTGTCCGTGCTCTTCGGTAAGCAAATAGCACAGGTACAAGGTCAGACCAAGGATTCTTAACCCATTATCCTTTGTCCAAGAGCAGCAGATATTAAGGAAGAACTAGAGGAAACAGGTGAAGTATAGGAATTTTTCCAGTAACCAGAAATTTAGTGACTTCCTGAACTGGGAGTAACATCTGGATTATCATATTTAATTAATCCCAGTTTGAACCCATTTTGACCTCTAAAACATCCTGTGTCAATAAATTTCCTAATGCAATTGCTGTACTGGGTGAAAAGCCCTTTTTGTGTGTGTGGGTTTGTACTACCCCTTCTATGAGAGAAAAACACTGACTGTCTGCGCAAGTGTAATATGATGAAAAGCAATGTAATTCCCCACTCCTCTTTCCTGGTCTGTGAGTGTGGGATCTCTGAGGCTGGTTGTTTAAGGTAGGGAAAAAAAATAGCATGCAAATATTTTGTTTCCTTGTTTGTCTCCAGATAAAAACACTGAAATGTTTCCATATGGAAGTGGTCATAAAAAAAATCATTTTGTAAAGTCTCCCTGTGATATTCTGAATCAAGCCAAAGCAGAACAGGAATGGTTCCTCAATTCAAGAGAAATTCTCTTATTTTGACTTTTTTTTTTTAAACAGGTATGCATTTTGCAAAAATGAAACAGTCGCTCTGAAGAACAACATGTATTTCATTCCGAGTAAGCAGCAAAGTATATTTTTGCCTAGAATTTAGAACCAAAACCCATGAAACCGCCCTTGCAAGGTGCTCCACTTGCCACAGGTCAATCTGGAAGGAGAAAAGTGGCCAGGATTTTATCTATGATTCCGTGCTGTTGCAAAGGACTGGGTTTTTGGCTGGCTGTCGGATGCATTCCAACCTCTCGGAGCCACAGCGGCTGCAGCATAGGAGCCATCCCTGGCTCAGCTGACTGAGAACTGCCCTGCGCAGGGAGGCTGCTTTGCTAGTCCCGGCTGGCAGAGTGGGCTCCTCCACCAGGTCCCTCCCTCACTCAGTGCTGCGAGATGCCAAGAGAGCACCCAGCTATGCCAGGGGCTCCACACCGAAGGTGCTGGTTTGAATCCATCATTGAGTCCCTTAAGATGCCGCCCACCAGCTGTCTGGATGGGTCTGAAAATCAGATGGCTGGTGGCTCCCTACATCTCCCCACTGCTTGGCAAGCTTAGGAGTTAACTGACCCTGTGATTTCCTCCCTACCTTTGTGTTTGTCACAGAAATGGTCAGGTGGAGGGAGCTGCCGGGGGAAGAGGGAGACGACCTGCCCTGAAATGATGCTCGCAGGGCCACCAAGGGTGGTTCCTTACACGAAATTCATGAGCAGGCACGATGCCATCTTGACAGGTGGACTTAAGTGTAGATAGCCAAAAGGTCACATATGTGCATGAAAGACATTTGTTGAAAGCAGATGCTCTGAGCCAGGAATAAGAAGCAGTCTGGAGCTTCCACACATCATTAATACGGCATCATCCTCACCATGGGGCTGAGGTGGATTAACAAGAAAAATAAATATGGGAGTTCTGGGATGTGGTAGGTGGGGCACAGTCTTCTTGTCTTTAGGCCAGTCTTTCAATTTTCTTTTTCTTTTTTCTTCTTTTTTTTTTATACTGTCTTTTGCTTTCTTCAATACACTAAGAACAAAATAAAACAAAACAAAAAACCCTTCTGAGACTTGGTAACACATTTTAAGATTTTCACATGTCATTAGGGTTGGGAACAGAGAGAGGGGGAAACCCAACTTAAATCTACTTCATTGCTTTGTATGTGGGTATGTATACAGATTAATAATATATTAATGCAATGCAATTAAGAAGAAGCTGATGTTATTGTCTGAGACAGACATTATTTCCCTATAGAAGAGTAAATCAATTGCAATTATTGCACTTTATGTAAGAATTCACATGTTTTACTCTAGGTCAAGTCCATTACTAAAAGGAGGTACTACTATACTTAGGCGGAACAAAGGGCAGAGGCAGTGACAGGTACAACATGTAACTAATCATCTTGCACGTTTAACTCCTCGAGAGCTAATGAGGGACAAACTAAAATTAAATGCACCCCTGAGCCTTTGGATTCTTTCAAAATAAAATAACATAAAAACAACTCAGAAAAAAAACCTCCAATCTCTGCCTGCTTTTCCACTGAAGCAGCCGTAAAACAAATCCTCTTCGGGAGCTATTTATTGCCACCAATCAAACGTCTTTGACACATTCACACAATGACCCCAGCACCTGTAATGTGATACACAAGCAAAACAAAGGCATAAAGGGAAAGGGCTCAGCATCCTCTCCTTAATTACTTCATGCAAAACAAAAGCCACCCAATGGATTGTTTGGAAGTGAAAACAATACTGAACAGGGTCCCCTTTGCTTTGCACAAATGGGGTTTTAGTTAAATTCCATCCCTGCCTCGTGCAACCGGGAGGGCGTCCGGGAGTGCAGGTGTCTCAGAAACTCTCCACCCCTGCTAGAAACAGAGAAACTCTTTCTTCGTCTTTGGGCACCAAAGGTCTTGACTTCATGGACGTCTGCTTCCTCCCACAGAAAAAGAGTTTGGGTTTCCCTTGTGAGGGGAGAGCTGGGGACAGTTTTGGGCAGCCAAGGCCACATGGGAGACCCTTGTAAGAGGGGCAAGGGGAGTGATACACACTCTGGGTATCGCTGAGCCAGAATGGACTGTTCTGCCCCAAGTATGGATGCAGCTGGTGAGAAATATAGCCGGCCAAGACAGGCTATGCCTCTGTTGCACCCTCCTAACAGCCTTCACCAAAAAGCCCGTTTTGACTTGATGCTGGCCCTAGATGGAGAAAATTTGCTCGCGATGTGCCAGTCTAAGAAGCAATTTCATTATAGTCACTCAGCAGTTCACGCTGGCATTTCAGAAGATCCCCATTCAAAAGGAATAAACAGAATACATGCATGTGTATGCGTGTGTGTGTAAAAACTTAATAAAAATCCTTAGCATGCAAGAAAGTTAGCTTCCAAAGGACTATGAAAGGCACTATCTCTTTGTATCTTATATCTGAAAACTGCTTGTTGCACCACTTACACTGTTACCATATTTTGACCACTAGCATTTTTCTTTTTTATTTTTTGGTATCAAGCAGTTCAAAGATCATGTTTTAATGTTTTAAACCTCCTTCTTTCAAGCAGAGAAGGGGAAGTCCAGCTGAGGCCTAAATCATCCCTGTTGTGTTTTTCCACATTAAGTAGCAATAACTAGGAGCAACAGGAGCTAATCTATTCCATGTTTTCATGTCCCTCTAGTGACATGTTACGGGAATGGCTTTAATTGGCATTTTGTCCTACACAAAAGGCAGATTTTTAAAAGGCACAAAAGCATGCAGACATCTGACTCCACAGAACATTTTTTTTCCAAGTTTGGTTACTCTTTTCCCTATTTCTGTTACTTCTTTCATTTCCGTGAAATTGCTACATATACATTAGTGATGAAAAAATTGTTTTACTGGTTAGGAAAAATTCCCTGTGATTTTGTCCTTAACTCAAATCTATGCAAAAAGCCAGCTAAAGGGAAATCCCTCTAACACTGTTTCCCATCGTGCCTTCATGCCTTCCATGCCCTCAGAGTTCTGATAAAAACCCCTTGACAGGACTTCAGCATCTGGATTTCAATCCCGTCTCCATCCAATAGGGCAGGACGGTGGCGTCTTTTCCTTTTCCATATAGTCCGGGTTAACATGAAGACGTCAGGCAGGCACAGTGGGGCTGACTGCTGCGCTTTCTCAGCCATGTACCATGAGCCCAGCTGTGTCCTACAGCCCCCAGCTCTGCCAGCATCCACCCCATCACAGTGTCCTAGGTAGAAAAGGTTCTTACCTGAAATTATGTAAACCATGTTGTCTGTGAGCCGCTACCAAATGAGCTTTCGGCACCCAAAGTTGGTGCATGGGAGCTGTTTTACCTCTTTACCATTGCAGTCTAACAAAAGCTAAGAAAGGAGAGTGGAAGAACACTCTCAGTCTTCTGTCAATGTTTAGGAAAATGATCCACTTTGAGTTATTTTGGATTGCCTCAGCTGAGAATCCAGAGTTGAATGCCTTGTGTGGTAAGCAGTTTAACAAATCCTAGATTCTGACTGTTTCATATTTTTTTATGAATATTTCATGCATTCTCCTTTCTTCCCACTTCCTCTCTCCCTCATTTATTTGGTAGAAATTATTAAAATAAAAAAAAAAAAAAGTTTAGGAACATTTATTTCGAAGACTTACAGGATAATATAGACAACAACATATTTTAGAGATTTGACAGAATCAAACATCAGAGATGAAAGCAAGGAGAGAGTCAATTATCTATGTTACACAGTAACAGGACAGTCAATAAATCATAAACCCATCAAGTCTTGATAATGAAGTGCAAAATAATCAGAACTAGATAAAAGATATTCAGAAGACGTGCACTATGTATTAAGGAGTATCCTTAATATACATTTTTATTTTGTCTCTTCAAACTCTTTAGCATAGCCTTGCTAAGGCACAGAGCATCTGGTCAGTTTGCAGTAGCAGAAAGTCATATTCACAGGAAGCCCATATATATTTTCCAATTATATTGCACTTAAATTGAGAAAGGATTCAGCACTGCAGAAAGAGTAAGTACAAGACAGGCAGAATCCACTATGCACATTTTTTCTTATTATTTGAGCCACTCAAAATCTAAAGTCTAAAATTTATACCAGAGGTCTCTTTACTAAATATGCATTTGAGCATAAGACCATTTTTAGGATGTGAGACTACAGTGACCACAGTTCATGAGAAAAATAGTGTTGTCAATCAGTCAGCTTTGAATCTTTTTTTTTTGCTTTTCTGCATGCCCATTCCCATAGTTAGTAACAGAGCCTCCTGATAAGAGTCTAAATTTTGCTCTCATAGCAGCCTGTGGGTCCAACTGTCCTCTTATTTGAACCACTTTTATATTCTTTACGCACCATAAAATTAGTCCTGGGTGAAACCTCTACATGGAAGAAGAGAAGTAGCTGTGGACACAGCATAGATGATGAAAGTGACCCTTAATCAAAGTTCCTCTTGCCAAAGACATTCCAGCAATGGATTCGAAGGGATATGAAATAATATGTTTCACTCAACTCATTGTAAGATGAGCTTTTGAACAATGAAATTCATTTTTCCTTTCATTGCACTAAAATGAAACCCAGCTTCCCCCCAAAGATCCATGGAATTATACCAGGACAACACTGATAGCATGGAGTAGAGAATTAGATTTGCTATACTTAAAGGAATCAATTGAGGAAGATTACAAAGGAAGGGCAAACTCAAAGACTTCAGCTATCATTAAAACTATTCATTTCCTTAGCTAGGCAGAAAATTGGATAGCTCTCCTTCTGTTCATAATTTAATGGCTTGTGTTCAGTCACAGCTCTACCTACTCGCTTAAAACCAAATCATATATAGCAGGGATACACATTCATTAACATCCTCTCTCAAGATAATTTGACAGTTCCATGGCATGGTGCCACAGCTGGTCGCTATCTCTATCCCTAAGTATCGCCAAGTATCAGGTTCTCTTGCAAGATGTTTCAGTGGTAAAGAAATTGCTGGTGACTCCATGTGGCTTTCTTCATCGGGTCAACATGCACTTCAAGGGGAAGTGCTTCAGGGATACTGCAGAGGAACGTGGCCATAAAAGAGTCACTGCTTTTGTGTCTTTTTTTTTTTGGTGAGGGGTTGTTTGTTATTTAGAATTTAAATAGTCACAGAGGAAGCAGCTAACTAGCAATAACGAAGCAGAAATAAGAGCCTCTCATTCTTAAATACTGCAAACTACCTGTTCTCTTTCATACCAACTGTCTTCCTCTTATCCAGATGTGACTTTCTCAGAGGCTTCAGGGAAGTCAGTAAAGAAGATCTAGATGGTCCTTTACTCAGTCTTCCCACTTCCCAGTACAGGTTTGCTGCTATCCCAGTGTACTCCACTGCTCTGGCCTTTTGTGTATCAAAAAGTCAATAGCTTAACAATTCAGCAATAAGTTTAGTATAAAATTAACGTCAAAAAAGCTTTTAAACAAACTCCAACTCCATCATTTTCTGCCTTATTGTCAAACGTCTCACTGTTTAGACTTGATTTGCATGATTTACTGTGCATATGTTTTTTTCTCTGTCTCCAAGCCCAGAATTATCTTCTATTGAGGCTGTATCAGCTGCTGGTGCTTGCAGATTGTCTTTGTCCCTTCCAACCTGCAAAATATCATCTGCAGAATCCAAATCACTGTCTGTCTATTCTCTTATCTTCTACTTCTTTCACTCATCAATAGCCAAGCTGTGCTGCTCGGTAACTACAACATATTGTAAGAAGGAACAGATAAACACATCAAACAGCATTCACAGACTACACACAAACATGAGCAACTGACACACTGACATTTTTTATGGCCTGTGACAGCTTACCCATCCCTACTCGTTCTTTCCTGATGCATAACACAGTTTTCAAGCCTGTGTCACTATATTTTATTATAAAGAACTTACCCATATTTAATCACCACTCGAATTTGAAAACCATGAGTAAATAAATAGTATATTTGTTTATAATAAAAATAATAGATCACTATAAAACTACCAGAATGAGAGAGTTAAATTATACATCTAGATAGGTGTGGTCATACAGTCTTTAGAGATTTAAGGGAAGCAGAGTGTCTTAAAAGATGACACTTCTCAGCTACAGTGTGAAAACTGGTGATGTGCAACTTCCAAGTCTATTGCTCTGCCAAGCAAGGTGCGCGATGTATGAACGTTATATCATTGGTGTGGTTTGTGCGCTCGATGGCAAAGAGCTCACACACGCATTGTTTAGTGAAGAGTAGTGAAAATTAGAAGTTTAAATTACTTTCTTCTTGCTCAGTGTCATCTGGATTTTCTGAATGCCTGCAGATTTTCCAGTGACCATAACTTACTGGTTTAAAAATTTAAAAGAAACTTTCACTAACTGCATAAACGTTATGCAGAAATAGTGGTCAGTGGAACTCTTCTTGTTTACGCTGGGACTGAATTTTTAACAAAAACTTTAAGTATTACTCAGTGCAAACAAGGAAATAAATGCTTTAGCTACCTTCTTGGATGAAGGAAAAATTGGGTGCATTTTTTAATTCTGTCACAGAATCCCCATGGTACCTGGGCAAGTCACTTACTTAAACTTTGGTTGTGAGCTTCCATCTGGATTCATTCCTACCCAGGTCCAGTTCTTGGGTTCTACAGAAACCAAACCATGACTAAACTAAGGGTGACCACTCTAATAAGTCATGTATCTAAATCTGATCCTGTCAAATTTAGGATTTACTGCAATATACAACTTAGATTATGAATTCTGTTGCAGTGTATATTACATGAGTGCATCCAGTATTCCCACAGTGGCAAGATTGGAAAAAAAAAACATGATACAGGCTTTAATATTAAGTCAAGATTGTTGCAGATTATGTTTCACATATGTTTTGACTATGCTTGTATTTTCTTCCATTACTTGAGATGGTCATATTCCACATGAATTTAAAATGTTAACTAATCTCTTGCAACTGTTAATCTGCAATCATTTCCTCACTACTGAACCCTAAAGGGGACCCTGCAAAGCATGGAATCAATTATGAGAAGAAGGTATGGGCGTCTGTTCCTTAGGTTTGATGTGTGATTGACATGCGGATCTGTTCATAAAGGGAAAACATCTGTAAAGATGTAAGGCGTCAGGAATGATAACCTCTGAACCCTCACCCCCTGCCGAGCTCCAGTAAATGAGTGAACCTATGTGTCCTGCCAAGTGTAACACGATACAGATGTGAAGTTTGCACCACAGGCTGTTTGTCTGGCTTTGCATCTTGAAGTTAGATTGGGCAGATTCTTAAAACAGCAAATATGGGATCACAATAAATTAAAATTGATAAAGTGAGAGGAGCAACTGCATATTTTATGCCAGGTCTAGAAGATTAAAGATTTTTAGATAGTGAAACAAAATATATATCAAGTTTTACCATAATCTTCAAGAAAGATTCTAACTGGGCCTTGCAGAATAATGCAAAATCATCAACTTCGACTTAAATTTAAAAAATACAAACAAAAATATCCCATAAATTTGCTTTATTTGTTGCTCCATTTGAATAGACAATTAATATTTGTTCTAACTAAACCAAGGGGACACAGCAATGCAGATATTAACAGCACGCAATCCTATTGGGTAATGAAATAAGTTAGTTCTCAGTTTCACGAGTCTCAGCAAGGTCTGTAGTTGGGCTCCGATCACCACATAACCATCCTATAGCCAGAAATTCTCCTCCAGCTTTTTTCCCCCAGGACTGAGGTCTGACAGGAAACACATTCTACAAACCTTTTAATTTAGCTTGGCCGTTTTTAATGAGAAAGGATGTTTTTAAAAAGACACGTGCCCTGGTTTTCCTTCCTCTTCTAGCGTGCATCGGCCAAATAAATATTATCAAAGGATTAAATATCTTGTGCTGCTCTAGGATTCTCTAGGATTTCATCTGTGTATATCCAAGGGCTTTACGAACTTTAATTAATCTCCTGCTGAGAGAGGCACAGATAGCCACATTGTACAGATGAGCAAATTGAGAGGACAGTGAGTACAAGAGCCTCTCGCAGCCACACAGGGAGGGAGCAGCGGGGCCAGCAGTGGAATCCATCCTCTCTAACATCTTTTCTACTCAGTTCTCTCAGACAGTCACAATTTGAGCAATTCCAAGCTTGCATGGGCAACAGCACTTCAGTTTCGGTCCCTCTGGGGAAGCCGGCAGGGTCCCTCCCTCAGCATGAGAGTGATGAGGGGCTCTGTACGCTGGAGCTCAGGCTCTTCCCGCAGGTATCTGTCCTTCCACGGTGCAGACCTTGGGTCGCAGGCAGGACAGAGCAGGCAAGCGGACTGCAGTGAGGTAGCATGGCAGAGAAGGGTGTCTGGAATCTGCTTTCTGATGTCTCCTTTAAAACGCCTGCATCACATTATTTCTAGGGGTGTCAAAAATGATAACTAGAACTCACGCGATCTCTCTGTACCTGAGACTACAAGGGTTTGGGAAGTCCTTTTTCTTTTTCTTTTTTTTTTTTTACCTTCTTTACAAAAATGTGTCAAAGTCATAATTTATTACAATGAATCCGTGAACATACAAAACAAAAGTGACATCTCCTCTCTTTAAATGCCTTTGCTCCTAGAAGGCAGGAGATAAAAAGGCAATTGATATGGACAAACAAACCCATATTTTACCTTTCTCCTGTCTTCCAGACTGTAAATAGGCTGTGGTCTGAAGCTCAGAGGACTTTCCCTTGATTTATATGCATTTTTTCAAGCAGGCCACGCTGTTTTAGATTTGTAGCAGGAGCAGCAGCAACAGGACCTGTGTTTGGGGAGAAAGGTCATTAAGGCGGATGGCTGTGCACCGTCTTCCCGGGCGCATCACTGTGAACAGCAGCTGGGGTGGGAGTTTTGGAGCCTTCCAATAAGGCACTGCTCACTGGGAATTTTTTTTGCAATTCATTGACAAGCTGATCACAGTAGAATATAATGCTGCTCCCAGCATATTTCTTTAGCTTGACCTACCTATTATTAGACTAGTCTCCTTTTTTTTGTCTTTTTGTTTTGTTTTCTTTTAATGGCAGTAGGGACATTTCTGCTGGGCCAGCAAAACCGGCTTCCTATGAAGAATAAACAGCATCTGATGGGGTATATACAGCATCAATCTTCAGGCACAGACACTGTTCCACTGGCCAGTGTGTCCCTCGGTGCCATGAGTAGATGTCGGGCAGGAGCATCCAAGTGTCACATCAAATTTATCAAGGGAAGACTGTGCGCTTTAATCCCAGCTCTACTCAAGCTTGTGGGGCTTTTGGAGACTCAAGATCCCAGGATAGTTGAAAAGAGAGCCATGTGGTCCATAATTACATGCAACACCATGGTTAACCATGGCAATGAAGAGGAATATGAAGTCATAGATTTTTAAGAGTTCAAGATAAAGGATTTTCATATAAAATATTGGTACTCACTGCAATATGAAACTCACTGGAGTTTTAAAACATAATAGAGGCTCCAGATCTTCCCTGAAAGCTGCATCTGAATGTTTGGATGCAATTAACAGTGGTGTCATGGCTTTAAAAGTATTGAATATCTGTGCTGAACATCCTGTGATGCTGAGGTGGATCTACTGTTATGTTGCACATTAGTCTTGTACCTTACTCTGCACCGTCTGGGTCAGTCTTGCTGGATCGCTGGATCTGAATCTGTTGCCCTCACTTTTTAGTGGGTTTAATGTCAGTGACGGGGCCTCTGTACTCCAGCACTGGGAATAAAGGACCAAGGAAAACTGTCCTCTCTCTTTTCTTCCCATTTCCACTGACAGTCCAGTACTGACAGTATGATTTTTTGAAAATGGTACTGAAGGAGAGCAAAGCTGCTATAGTTGTCAGCCAGAGATCTGAACCTCTGATTTTTCTCTGGGGACTTAGATGAAATCTTTCGCCTTGCTCCCAGCGAAATCAGGCAAGTTGAGGAACAGGCAACGAGTGATGGGGAGACAGACTGAGAAACGTGGCAACTGCTTCCAGCAATGGATAATACTTGATACATCCAGAAAATGTCATCATGAGGTCAGGTAGACTCATCCATTGCTGCAAAATATGATGCTGTGGTCAATAGGATGGAACACTGGCATAAGTTTCATATCCTTTTCAAACATGTTGGCTACGTGGCTGAGCGAAATTCCTGCATCTTTTTTTGGATATGAGCAATAGCGTCATAGTATTGAATACTTGGGGCAGGAAGGAAACATTTTGTGAGATTTCTATGCTGGCAAAAAGACACAAAGAAAAGCAGAGAGCTTTTTTTATTTCTCCTCCACAAGTGCAGCAGGATTGTCCTTGTTGACAAGGTGAGTGACATATTTTTGCCTGTGTAATTCTTGGCAAACCTATCCAAGAAGAAAGGGTTGAGCCAGAATCCACAGGCAACACTGCTCTGCACCTTCTAAAGTCTGGCTGGCAATTGCTTTTATTTCCTTTTATTCAAAAAATAAAAGCAATTGTCTAGGAAGCAGCAGAATGCACAGTAACAATCACGTCATGCAGGCAAAGCGAGAGATTCAAAGCAGGATATATAAATATATTTATAAAGGGCAATTATTATTCTTTTGTGTAGGTTTAGCAGTTCCTTTGCTGAAGGGTATTTAATATCACAAGGAATATAAGTATTTGGGGATTTGTTCCTAAATTTTAAAACTCAGTCTGGGTTCACTGAGGATTTCTGACGCTATATTCAATTCCTGAAGACAATTCTTGAATTTTAGATGGAAACCCATATACCTTCCCATTGGGGTTGCGTTCTAAAAATTGCAGAATTTCAGCCAAGATTTGACTGTAGTCATGCTTACATTTCAATGGATCTTTTTCAGTTCACTGAAATCTGGACAAATAAAAAATTAAAATAAAACATCCATGTCAACCATCACTAAAGTGTAAGCTTGAAGAACATCTAACATTGGAGTTATAGGACCAGTGTATTAATTCTTGCTTGACTTCACTTTACTAAGCATTACCAAATCTTCCAACAAGAGACTGTTCCTACAAAGGATAAGACAAATTAGGAGATAACAAATCCCATAATTAACCATGGAGCTGGAGAAATGGAGGAGCAGTTTCACACTCTTGTGTGTCCAGGGAAGCTTCCCTTGGGCTTATATCCATATTATATATAAGTGCATATATCATATTTCTCACCATTATTTAATCTTTTGATGTAATCTCTGGACTGTCTCCTGCAGTTTTTCCACAATTTCTTTTCTCTGTGGCTAAACGTGGATCAAACTAGATTCAGAAGATGAGCTCACTGCACCTTTCCCTCCACTTTGCTCACTGACACGTAGGGCTTTTGTTTGTCAGTGACCATTTTGTAGACTGCTTTCTGATGCTTTTTAGCCCACCAGCTCAACAGCTCCGATGTTGAGAAACATGCAACATAGCAAACTTCTCAATTTCTTTAAATGAGTCTTCCAGTCTTCCTAACTGAGGAAGTCAATGGGAGTAGATGAAGAAAAAAAGAAACAGACAGATTTTCACGCTGAGATGAGAACAGTGCTGGCACATGACAGAAATGTAGTCCGACTTCTTTTTTTTTTTGGTCAGTGGTTGACTCCTAGTAGTGGAAATCTCATATGTTCTTTGCGGTTCTTAGGGAAGCTGCTTCTGACACAAAAATGGGAGTCAGAAAATAAATTTGTACTGTTTTCAAATGAAAATTACCAACTAAATAATGCATAGTTGTGTTGCTGTAGCCAGACTGGTCACAGAAGTAAGGCAAAAACTTATACAAAGAGCTGATATTCTTTTTTTTTTTTGCTCTGTTTCTCAACTGGAAGAAAGCTGTCTTCAACTGAAAGTAATTTACTGCTTTTGAAAGTTATAATTGGTCAAGATTTCTCAAATTCTAGCAGAAAGAAAAAGGCTGGACCTATTTTTTGGTAGTTTCATAGCATTTTCAAGCAGTTCTATTCAAAACATTTGTCAGCTGCAGTTTGGAACAAAACACGAAAGGATGCTGCTGTTAACTTGTCTATAAAATATGTTGAGTTGCTTTATCTGGTCTCACTGCATAGTATATGCAAAATTCCAAACAGATTCATAACTGGGCTAGTTAGCATGCAAGGCTTGTTACATCTTTAGAGAATGACATGCTGCAAATACAGACTGAATACAGACTCCCAGAACCTGGAATACAAGTGAAACGGTGCTCTGACGACCAGGCCACATTTCCTCATCCCTTGGAGATTCCTGATCCGTCTCTGCTCAGAATGGCTGTAGGGAAAAACTGCAGTGTAAAATGGACTTAACAGAGCTGTAACAAGGAGCAGAGAGGTCCCCACTGGGTAAAGATGCGATGACAATGCTGGACTCTCGCTGCATACCTAAAGTTTGTTCTTACTGGGACCACTGTCAAAGCATGTTACACAATCAGACATTTCCTTTATTTCATTTGCTCTATATACTTTTCTCAGCACTTAAACGATAATAATATTTTCTTATTTTCATAGTTCACTTTTCAAATGAAGACAGATCAGCTGTAGCATGTGTTTTTTAGTGAGATCCTCTTTTTCTGTCCTATTTTTCAATAGAGTGATGGAGATGTGTGGAATTCAGATGATTTATACAAGGTCAAACAGTAAATTGTTTAAGTAATGATAGAATGAACTATTTAATTCCTACTAATAGCTTTTTTCCTTGTCCTTAACCAAAAAAATTCTCTTCAGAGCTTCCTTACAAATATTTTTTCTTGCTTTTAATGAAGAATAATTGCTTTTAAAAATGTAAATTGGAAAACTTCTCTCCATAAATTGCTACATAGTTTTATTTGTCAGTGCGATTTATAATAGTATTTGTGTTAGTTATGCATGGAGATTCTGGGTAAGCCCAGAGACCATTGCTGAATAAGGTATTGAAATTAACTCTCCTGCTTGCCTCCCTCCAATATGAAGCTTCTCCATTTATTCCTTTTGTGACATGGGAAAATTGCTTATTTTCTCTGCACCTCAGCATTATTCCCACTTGACACATGGGGAGCCATTTCCTCACCCATTTTGTCTGTCCTGACTTACAGAACTTGCAAATGAAGGACAACACGTATCTTCCTAGCTGCTGTTACTGAACCTAGCATTTCAACATGCTGGCATAACACAGTGATAATGAAATTTAAAAAAAAAAAAAAGAGAGAGAGAGAGAGAGCAAATCTAAGGCAAAAAGTATCTAGCCTATATCATGGGCTAGAAAGAAGCCTAAAAGCCTTAAAAGACTGGTCATCATTTGCCATTCGTAGCTGATGCTTGGAAAGAGACGATGTTTCTCTATCAAAGATCATCTATAACAGCATGTTTAATTGAGTCTATATTCATTGAGACTGGTCTCACTGCAGCTGTTCTTCTTCTAAATAACTCCCAAGCCGAGGCAGTATCGGGAAATGGTGGCAGAACCTTCCCCCACACTCCCAAGGAAACCAAGCACGCTTTCTTCCACCCCAGGATCTCCTTGGTCTTCTTAGCATGATGTCCACTTCCAGGCATGCAAACCATGCAAAGGTTTGGCTGCATGGTCAGCTGAAGCCAGCTGTGAGCTTAGAGAATATCTTTTAAAATTACTTGTACATGAGGATGTTTCAAGACTGGGAGGTTGAGCCCAGTGCAGAAGCCATGGAGCGCAGAATATCTAGAACCAAACACAGGTCTGGCCTGCCACTGTCTCCTGCCTAATTCTTATTCAGTTTAACTGTATTTAATGCTGCCTCCAGCCTTTCCTGCTCTTTCTACCCTCTGCTCTTGTCTGCCATGACCTATCAAAATTCAGCAGCAAAAGATTCTCTTTATTTCTATTGCCACTTCTTGTTGAATCCTGAATTCTGAGATATAATTCATAAGGACCTGGTGCCTGTCAACTTTTAATACTTCTAATTGCCTATCTGCACTGGTATAATCATTAAAGCCTTTTAACATTTCACTTTCCCCCAAGGAAAATGTATCCTAGTCTTAGAAATGTGACCTTCAGCTTCTTTTGTGAATGCTGAAGGAAAGAAATCATTCAGACTGTCAGCAATATTATCAGCTGACCTGTCACTAACTTCCCAGTTGTACTCTTTAATGGCTAGATAGCCTCATTACCTTCCTGTTTGCTTCAGCTTCCCTGGGACAGGGAAATAAAGGTATTTAATTCCCTTGGCGTTTTGTTTCAAGTGCTCATGTCAGCAACGCTGCTAAACCGGCTGCAAGTCTCCATCTTCTGAGCAGGCCTTGGGCCTTGGGGCCCAGTCACCATTTGCGCTTCCCTCATTTTCTGCCTCTCCTCAAAGGCAACCCCTGATTAGGACATCTTTGAGCTACAGAGAAAATTCAATTTTCAGCTGAATATCAAACTACTTGCTTATTTGTAAAGGTAGAAAAATAAAGACACTTCCTACATCAAGGGTTTCAACCGCTGTAAGAATTTAGACCGAGACCCATACTTCACCTGTGCTCTGAAATCAGTCTCAAAATTCAGGTGCACATTTGAAGTTGATCAAAGGCTTCTCAACAAACAACTGTGCAAAGGAGGACCCCCATCAAGCAGGGTATGAAGCTGAGCCGAGCATGGAGCTGCACCCTCCAGCACATTCCCATGCCTGGGAGTGTTGCTCCTCTCAGGATACTGATGGTCACATCAGAAATCTGTTGCTGAGCAGAGGGCTGCAGTAATCCTCTTGCTCTAGGGGTTTCTGTTCCAGCTAATCTTTCTCCTCCAAGTTCCCCCCATACTTCCTCAGCTAGTAGTGAGATCACTCATAGTCGAGCTGATGTAGTGATGCTTAGTAGCTCCTAAGTTTTCTATAGTTGCTGCTCTGTTCAGCACCTACCTTGCTAAAATGTGCAGAGAGAGAGGAAGGCATAGCCAGAAAAGGAATATTTTGAACCAAGCCCTCACAACTGAGAGTGGAGGAGCTCCTCTAAGCAGAAGTCTGACTGAAAATAGGTATGGAGGGATGACAATCTTTGTGGGTTTCAGCCAAGATCAACCAATTTTTTGTTGTTGTTGTTGCCTTTCAGTGGTCTGTACATCTGAGTTTCAGGCAGCACATGGGCTGACTTTATATTGGAACACAAATTTATTTGTCTATCCTACAACAAATGACCATACAACCAGGTGTAAGATAAGCTGTATATCAAGTCTAGCTGTCACCAAGCATTCACTGTTCATTTTAGCTTTCTTGGTTTCTAGTGTCTTTGTCTATAGTGCTCTACTGTATTCAATTTGCCTTATATCCTCAGTATGCTATTTTGAAGCTGATGGGTTGGGTCTACACTTATATTCCTCTTGGCTTTGATTGTTATTTTAATGCCCTCTCTAATGCATTTGTGATCTCAGCTAATATACCGGAGCCCAGATTGTCCCACATTATTTCTTCAACCTCTTCTCCAAGTTACATTTGAAACCAGTCTTGCTCCTTTGCCTGTCAGCTGATGTCCAGATTGAATTAGAAAGCACTCTCATTCCAGATCTAGAAATATATTTCCTCTGCTTAATGCAATCTTGTCTGTGTCTGGGTAATTAAAATCATCTATTACTACCACTCAGGTTCATTTACATGTTTTATCTTTTTACATTTATGCAATAATTACATAAAATACTGTGCTCCAATGGGCCAGCTGGATGGAGTACAAATAGTATGGCACATCTTGTTATGGAAACATACCTCCAGCTATGAACACTGACTGTACCATTTCCAGGCTCTCCTATGAACATGATTGATTCTGCCTTCAAAAATAAATCAACATATGCTTGCATATCCTCTTTCCTCAAGAACTGACAAGAATTTCTGGTGGAGTGTTTCCGAAGATAAGGACCTGAGAAAGTTCAAGAGACCTTGTGTTTTATCTAACCAGCTGTTCTACTGCTCAGTTAAATCAATAATTATTCCTGTTTCAAGATGTCGGAGGTCACTGTACATAGTAATCAGATAGCAGTGACTGTAAACATTATTTAGGCTTTTTCAGTGTGAGGGAGAAACAACTTATTTATCCTTACTATATATTTGTCTCACTATACAGACTGCAAAATTACTTTTGATATCTTATTTTCACTCCCCTCTGAAATTTTCAGCAATTAGCTTTTTTTTTTTTTTTTTGGCACCTCTTCCCTCCTTTCATGTCTTCTCATCCTTTACAATCTTTTCTTTAGTAAAGTTCATTCTCGCATCTCTTTCATGTATGTGCTGCTTCAGCCCTTTCCACACAATTTTGAGAAGTTGAAAACCCAAGCTTTGAAAAATAAATAAATAAATAAATAAACAAACTACAGGAACTGCAGACATGCAAGAGTGCCCAAAGATGGAAAAAGTCGCTTCTGAAAAAATATATTAATTCTTCATAACCCTTGTTTGTCCATGCTTCAGAATTGTTCCTCTTCAAAACAGGAATATGTTTTCTTCTATTTGTTACAATTAATTGTTATTAATTATTCAGTGATATTCCTATTAAAACACATAAAGATGTAACTGTTTGTGCGCTGCTAACAGCAATTTAAGGGCTGGCTCTACTTTGTGTGGAGCTTCTTAGTGAGGTTAGGCTATTTCAGCAATCAAGTGAAGAAATAGATACTAGAAAAATATTAGAAAAGCTTCAATTTCTTGAGCATTACAGTTTCATTGTGAAATACAATGCTATTTTATTTTTTAATGAGAGCTCTTTGCTTTCCAATTTTACAGTTTGAAACATATTTTTTGATACATTTAAAAAATTAGTTCTAATTTGGTTTGACCTGGTACAAAAGGTATGAAAGCCATTGATGCAATCTTAATTATGGAGTTACCT
>JAUBNY010000477.1:578934-591958 GCA_032275445.1 Crypturellus soui | reverse complement strand
GAGCAGCTTCTCATCAGCACATCAGCATCTCTGGTTTTAGTCCTAAGTATGTCTTGTAAATGTAAAAGGCAGTAAATAAAGAAGCAGATTTCCACAGACTCCTTGAAGTGCTGCTTTGCTGCTCCCTCTCCCTCCCATCCATTCTTCTGCAAAATAAAGTTCTATTCTTCTGGATTATAAAATAGAGGCGAATTCTGACCTTGGAGGGAGTATGGAAAAAAAAATCACTTATCTTTTATAATGAAGAAACAAACCTGAGTGTGATGAACTGGGTATTAAAAAAGCAAGAAATCATGAAGACACAGACACACGTTGCAAAGTTTCCGCTTAGCTTGTCATTTGCCCTCAAGATTCAGGCCAAAATACTGAAATTCATCACCACTTTGGCAATTAAGAGGGCTGTTCTGCCTCTCAAGCCAGACAGGGAAAGAAGCAGGAAAAAACTGCAGCAAGACCTTGCATTTTTGAGCTGCCACTGCATTGTGGAGCTGCCTCACCCAAGTTTCCTTCGGATCTGCAAAGAGTAGGAGAGTTCACTTGACAGACGGCGTCTTTTCCCTGCGTTCAGCCTCCCGCGGCTGTCTGCCCTGGGCTGGCTGTCTGGGAAGAGCTGTGCAGAAGTGCCAGCCCATCCTATAACATCCTTTTAATGCCTGCAAGCGAGACTGCTGGGTAACACAGCCTTCTGGAGCCAAGCAGAGCTGTCGTGGGAAGAGGAGATGCAGCTGAAGGCAAGAATGTTGAGGAATATGTTCAGTCATTTTTCTCAGTGCATATTCAGTACAGAGCTGAGATTAAGTTAATAGATTCATATACAGTGGATAACACTGCTCGGCAGTGGTTAGAAAAGTTCTTTGAAAGGGGAGGAAGAAGACAACTCTGCGTATATTAATTATGCAGTTCAATTAATGTTTCTGCACTGGTCTTCATTTGGTTTAAAATCAGCATTACCCTACAGAACTACATGAGCTGCAAACCCAGCCCTAAAGGCCCTTTTCTGCTCTTTGATGCATCAATTCAGTTCTTAGTCTTCACAATTACAGTAGTTATTTATTTTGCAAAATCTATTTTAATTTATCCTTGGAACTAGGGGGTCTCTCAATCTCCCTTACGATAACAGTGTCACATTAACACAGTTTTTAAAATGTAAATTGATCTGCTTTGATTGATTTTTGTCTGACCTTTAAAAATAAATAAAAGTATTTAAATGGTGTAATAAACCACTTCTGGTAAGTCTAATCACTCTAAGGTAGGAAAAATGTGCCCAAATGTGCATGGATTAGCTTAATGATAGAGTGGAAAGCTTAGAAAGTGGCCCTGCCAGTAGGTCCTCAGTGGTGACAAACAAGAGCTTTGCCAGATCTCAGATTTCACAAAGCTGCAGAGCCCTAACGGGAGACGGGGGAAAGCATCCCCTCCTGCCAACACACACACACACAGGCTGAAGGCAGGAGAACAGTTAAAGAACATTATTCTTTTCCTTCTGGAGTATGTTGCAAAATGTTTTGAAAGGGCAAGTCACTCCTGAAGCTCAAATCCCGGTTTTAATATCACTTTTTTTTTTTTTCGGCTGCTAGATTTTCACTGCGATGGCTATTTATAAAGCTGAAGGGAGCTGCGTTGTCCCTGCTGCCTGCCCTTAGTTTGGCTGAGCAGCCCTTACAGGGGGCACATGACATACCCGTGACATACCCGGCTCATTCCCGGGTGCCGTGGTTGCTGTGACAAGCACAGGACAAGCACTGGCCCCATGTCGGACAATTTCAACTTCACTTTGTTCCTTCTCTCAAGCCAAGGCCTTGGAAAACCTCACAAAAAGGAAGGGAAACACAGAAGTCACTAAACAAAAATCAAAATATTTTCAACTATAGAAATGAGAAAGAAAGCAAGAAGTGTCTAAAGAGCCATAAACCAAATGAGTACTTTACCTTGTCTTTCAATCACATCATAAAATAAAAGAGAAAACTAGGAAGAACAAAGAACAGTAGAAACCAGAGAGAAGAGGAGTGAGGGCATTTCAGGTACTTCAGAATAGCAAAAGAAAAGGAAAAAAAATTGTGAATCCTGTGAAGAACTAGGCCAGCCATCTCCACTTTGCTGTACTGAAAAAGTCTGGAACAAACTGTTGCATGGAAGGCAACTCCTGGAAGATACAAAAGTAGATAAGGAACAGCTGTTATAGATTTGTCAGGAACTGACTGTGTCAAATTCATCTACCATTCTTCTTTGGCCAGATAAAGGACTGTGTGAATAAAGGAGAAGCAATAGGCATATTTGACCTTAATAAGGCTTTTGATGCTGCTCCCATGACATTTTCATTAGTAAGCCAGGGAAATACTATCTTGATGAAACTGGTATGAGATGGGTGAAAAAGTGATTGGAAATCTATACTTACCGAGTACTTATCAATGGTTCATTATCCAAATGGAAGGGTGTATTGAGTGGCATTCTGCAGGAGTCTGTCCTAAGTCTGCATTTATTCAATATTTTCATTATCTTGGATGATGGAATAGGAAGTGTGTTTATTAAATTTGCAGAGGATATGGAGCAAGGAGGGACTACAAGTAGATTGAAAATTCAAAATGAGCTTGTCTATTGAAGGAGCATTCTGAACATTAGCTAAATGGAATGAAGTTCATCAGAGAGAAGAGCAAAGTAAAAAATATATAGGCAGAAAAAAATTGATAATGCTTCTGGGAACTGGGAAGCCTGTGACTGGGCAGCAGTGCTATAGGAAAGGGCCGCAGGGCAGACCAGAGGGTGGACGTGAGTCAGCAGCCCAAGTTAGTGTGCTGTAAGAACATCATTTCATCATTCCTGTGGTCTATTCAGCACTAGGAAAGACCCTAGGAGATTTTTGCTAGACAGGAGTGCATTGCTCTGAGAAAGACATTTGTCCAAAATGCAGCAATAAAAGTGGTCAGGATCTGAAAAAACATAAACAGTGGTGTATGACCCACAGATTAGTAACTATTTATGCTAATGGAAAGGATATAGAGGGAGCCAGTAACCTTCAAGCAAGCAAAAGGCTGCTATAGACAGGAAGAAATAGTCTGCTCTCCATCTCCGTGATGGAGAGGAGAACAGTTCAAACTGCAGACAAGGAAAGTTTGGGTTAGGCACAAAGGAAACTTTGTTTTAATAGTATCTACAGGAAAACTCTAAGGTCTAAAGTTTGGACTATTAGGTATTAGGATTTGTGTAGGAATAGATCATCCTGCTAGTGGCATTAGGCAAAGGACCCTCCCTTCCCTTCCAATTTTATTAAGGGAACTACAGACTTCTTAAAAAGACATTGATTGAGGTGATGGGAATGACAAGGCAAGGGCAGGCAATATGGGTGGTCTGAGTACTCTCCGGTGCTAGAACTCAAAAACTCCTCATGCAAAATTTCAAGAACAACAGCCAAAACTCAATTAGGCTGTATGTATGACTGTGAGTCCCTACATTATAAAAAAGGGATGGGCAGGGCAGGAGGAAGGAGAAGGAACGAGGCCTTCTATCAGCTAGAGAGCAGTTTTTCTGATAAGTATGTCCAGGTTTTAGATAAAAAAAACTTGAAGGAAAGCAAAATGAAACACATGAAGAAAGTTTTATTGCAGGCAGGTTGTGATGATTCATCAGACGTCTCTTTCAGCAACACAGCAGTTTTTTTTTTCTCTAAGAAAAAAATGTCCCCTCTGCTTGTTACTTGGGAAATTACTACTTAAGCTGGGCAAACAGGAGATAAAAGCAAAGCATTAAATTGTCGAGGAATGGACTGTAGGGGAGATGGCAGTGGATAAATACGTGAAGTTATCAGTGAAGCTCCTCAAGGATAGATCTGGAGGAAAATTTTTGCTTGGTGGTCTGACTCTGAGAGCAGAAATCTCTGCTGGTGACCCAGAATTGAGAGGCATCATTAAGATACAGGAAAACATAGAAAGCATGAGAAATACAAGAAATATAATGCAGTTTCATAGACAAAATGCAATTTATGTATGTGGAAAATTAATTAGAGAGGTCAATAGTTGGAAACAATAAGGAAGAAGAAAATGGGATATTTCTGAAGAAAATTTCTGAGACATTTCAGGATGTGGATGGGGAAGAAAAGCAGATGAAATAATAGAATGTCTCTCCTGAGACATTCCCACCATTGTGCAAGGCATAGGCAAGAATGCAGCCAAAGACCTGATGTGAGGAGCAGAGGCACTGGACAGATCAGAGAAAAAAGCACATCATTCATGAAAGGAAATTGAAAGAGCTAGATTTTATTTTGCAAAGCTCTATTATCCAGAAGAGTACAGAGAAGGGTGGATAATATAATCATAGATATACTCAGGAAAGGAGAGTTGTAATGCAAACTCTGCCAGGAGATGTAATTTTATCTAAAGGAGATCAGTAATGCAAAAACAAGGGATCATGAAACAAGTTTAGTCTAAACATTACAAAGTTTTTAACCTCTGTAACAAATCGTTCCTATTTAATTTGTTTGAAGTTTGTTTCTGAATGCTACTGTATGCCGGGACAGCAAGCAGGAATTAGTGCAGAGCTGTGCTCTCACGCAGTGCTCACCCCTGTGTGTTCCACCAGTGGGATGAACCCTTGGGTTTGCAGCTCTGAAAGGGTGACTTTGCAAACTGTCACTGAATTTCTATCAGTCCAAAATTCCTTCTTTCTCTGGCACTATCTCAAATCTGAATTCCCTAAGACCTGAAAGGAGGTGGCCTATTTTATATGAATGTAACTTGGGACACTCGGGTCTCACAGCCGTTGTACTTATCAAGAGATGAAACTTCAACATCACATCCTTGACTCCCTTTCTACTCCAGCATAAGAGAGCTTTAGCAAGAGCAGCCTAGTACAAAAGTAGCTATTCTCAAATTAAGGAGAATGGGATAATGTGTTACTTAAGAGCCAGATGCTAGATAAAATGCCAGTCAGAACAGGTCCTGCTTTTTGCTAATTTTGTTGTGCATTGCCATATGCACAAGCACCAGCTTGTTTCCTTTACAAACCTATCACTTCAGCTATTTCCTGATAATTATTTACAGTATACAGTTGAATACCTACAAACACTGCTTACTACTGCCCAATTAGACAGCACAAACTTTTTACACAAGAGAAGAGCAAACACAAAACAAGCACCTAATGTAGTAACGAGCTTATGCTCTACTTCACTTATTAATATGCCTCCAGACATGAAGGCAAACATTGTTATTGCTTAGAGAAAAAGTATTCTGGAGCAATAGTGCCAAGTAAACAGACCAGTAGCACACTTGTTCAGCAAATAAGAAAGGACTTGATCACTGCTGAACTGAGCAGTTGGCCAGAATTCCAGTGGACATTTATCTTGGAAGCATCAAAGAGCTCTCCCGCTGGGTCCACTTTATGCTAAGTGTTTCTAATACGAGGCAGTGCTGGTCAAACACCAGAAATAATTTCCACACTCCTTCCAGAAATCCCAGCCATCTGGTCAGAGAATAAAGGAATTTCATAATGATATGATTCATATTTTATTTCTGTCTTTTTTTTTTACATAAATGCTGAAATGTTTAGTCATTTTTGCTTATTACAATAGCATCAAAGGATATTTAGACCTTAATGTAAATTATTAACTTTGTATTTGGAAATGAATTATTTCATTTTTTTTGCCTATTAGGCTTGCTATCTTACATGCTTAAAATAGTTACAGAAAACAAAGTTATTCTAGTAATACAGTGTGGGTTTTCAACTTAAGTTTGTCATTAATGAACAGTAGAACCTTCAAGGCACTGGGGGTTTTGGAAACTCCAAACTGCGTTATTGATATGGTAACATAGGAGCACACATAATAAGTCAAAAAAAAAAATCCCTTCAGTCCAGCAGTTTATAGGAATGGTCAGGAGTGGATGCTTAGAGAAGAAAAATAAGAAACAGGACAAGAATGAGCTTATTCTTCCCCAGATATAGTCTCTCTGCAGCACCATCCCTCAAAATAAACAGACTAGAATCAAAGAATACATGCACAAAAGTAGTATAAAAAGGATCAAAATTAAAGTCCAAAAACATGAGAGTCAGGAATGTCATACAGTCCTTAAATTAGATCCTGCTGAGAAGCTGATAAACTTAATGAAATGTGAGCTGCGTTCAGTGAGCTAATCTTTTTTTTTTTTTTGCCTTATAATTTTCTAGCAAGTAGCCTGATGCCCTATTAATGATCTACTCAGATTCATTTACTGACAGGGTTCCTGTAACTGAAATCATCTGTCTTGCTCCATGCAAGCCAGAATACTTGGATTCAATTAGGATATTGTCTGCTCAGGGAGCTGGGGAAATAGGTTTATTGCTCCTGAACCCTATAGAATGGTTGTCACCCTTCTTGCAGATTAATAGAGCTTAAAACTATGAGCAGAAAACTGGTCTAAACTTCTGTACTGATTCCAGATACTCCTCACATGCCTCTGCTAAATCATACTTTCAAAGGCATCCAGTGTTGACCTAATATGGAAAAGACATTATTTTTCACAACAGTGTTTCATCATGCATTGTATCCATCCTTCAGTTAAATACCCTGGTTCTTCCCACTCTCTCTGATTTTCCAATATTATCTTTAAATTGTGGATGTCAGAAATATACCTAGTTTTTCAGCATCAACCTGACCAGTGTCAAAGGCAGAGTGAAATTCAACTCGTACTCCTACCATGTCCTTTTGTGCAGCCACGGCTCGGGTTAGCCCTTTTGCCACTGTGCCAGAAGCATCAATAGTTTTCCCCGTTTTGAGGGATTTTTAAAACCTGTCGATCATGAGATTCCAATTTATGGCACCGTTCAATGCCAGTTGGCTTCAATGGTCATTGGATTGTGCTCTGGAGGATTTCTAAGACACAAACAGCATAATGAATTGGAGTACAGGGTCCCCAGAGGCCAGCTCTAAAGCAGTCTTATGTCTTCCCTTGGCTACAAAGCTGTGCTGTAGCTATCTAATTCACTCTGTAGGAGGAACACTATTTTCTGGCAAACTGTTTTTCACCTTAAAAATAAAACATCGTCTTGGCTTCAGAAGAGAAAGGAATTTAATTGGCAAAACTCAGTCAAACAGGCATAGCTTGAATGTGAAAGACTGAACCCTGATTTACACCAAAATGAAGATCATATTTCACTCCTCAGGAAAGGAAAAAAAAGTCTGTTCTGGAGCCTTCCAAGCTTTTCCAACTAGATACTCTGAAATAAAATATATAGGAACAGAGTCTTCACATCTCCACGACCATCTTGTAAGCAGTTATTGAAAGGATGGATTTAGTGAGAAAACTAGAAGCTGCTCATTACGGGATAAGTAAAAGCTTCTTCAGCTGTAGCCAACTACGGTTTAATTTGCACTACATTCAAATCGACAAAAAGCACAGTAGCTAAATTGCTTGCACTAATAATAACCTGCATGTGTATTTTGCTTACAGATGGCCATTAATATCATAATGACAACCTCTGACAGGCAGCCTGTAGTGTGCAGCTATCTTAGCTAGTTTAGCCAGGAAGCATTACCCAGTAGTAATTCTGTGCTGAAGAGATGCATTTAAAAAAAAAGGAAAAAAAAAAGCAGTAATGTGAACTACACTGCATGTGAGAAGACAATAGGCAGCCTGAGATAATTTCACTGAACAGCAACAAACCACTTTTAGGGTGTGTGACCTGTGTGGGACATCTCTCTTGTTAGAATCATAGAATTATTATCACTAGAAAAGACTTAGAGATCATTGAGTCCAACCATAAGCCCCTCAGCAGCATACCTGTTTAATCATGTGTTTTATCTACACATTTCTTGAACACTGACAGGGACAGTGACTCCACCACTTCCATGGGCAGCCTGTTCCAGGGCTTGACTACTCTTTCGGTGTAGAAATTTTTCCTAATATCTAACCTGTTATTCACACAGGGAGGGATGGTGCATCCCAAACATGAGAGAGAGGGAAAACAGAAGGAGACCTGAACTTTGTCTTCAAGTGTATTTTTCCTCCATATCTTTGACAGACTGAATGTACTTTTTCAGACAGCTGGTGTTCCAGAATTACAGTGTCTGGCAGGTGACAACTCTAGTAACAGTTTTCCTCAGATAGGAATTAAAAGCAGAGTCTCTAACAGAACTTCAGTCTCTAGAAGTTTTGACATTTTTACAAGGAAGATAGATGTCCCAGTTCTCCTGTCCATATCTTTTGCTGGTCCTGTGGCACTACTACTGTGTATTGTTAAATATTTGCAGTTTTATTTGTGGACCTACTGTCCACTGTAAGTAAACCTTGTTTTGGAGCTCTAAACTATAAAATTAGTACAACTGATGTATCCACTGTGTTTTTATGATTCCTATTCCTACAAGCTGAGTTCTGTTTTCTTGCTCTCTTTTTTTGCAAAGTGGAAACTCGCATGTTTGATTTTTAGGAACTGTATTAATAATCCCAAAGCAAGAGAAATACCTGATGTTTGTACTAAACAGTTCTTTGCATGCTCTACCCCTAAAAGGCCTAGAAAGCTTAAAGTTAATAGTGTGGCTAATGTAGGCACTGCATGAGAACTTGAGTAAAAAACAACTCTTCTATCTCAGGCCAAAGACTCTGTATGCATAAAGGAGAATAGAGGAGTATAGGAAATTTAGTTTGTGCTTCCCATAATAATTCCGCCTAATCAGCAAGCCTCACAACTCAGATTCTTTCTGAGTCAGGGTCAGTGTCTGCGTGCCCCATAACTCTCAAGTCGCTTCTCCTTTGGGAACTTGTCTGACTCCTTTGAACTTTTCACAAATGTGACATCCTATGGCAACAGATTTTTCTGTGAAACTGCATGTTTTGTGAAGATCTTCATTTGTTTGTACTTTGAACTTCCCTCCTACTGGTTTTTATTATTCCTACTGTTTCCCATACTAGAACTTGCATTGGCCCTCTTGTAAACACCTTGTCTTTTTTTACAGGTCAGGAGGCCATATGTTTTTTGTGTGCTTGATATTCAGGACAATTTATTGATTTGGCTTGCTGTTATGCAATTGCATTATTGGTATATACACAGAAGTTCACCTATTAATAAATATAAACTGTTTTATGCATGATTATCTAGCAATACAGTCCCTTTTTACCAAGTCAGAAGAACCAGAGACAAGCATGAATCATGTCCCCCAGAAGATATTTTGTGCTCCTGATTTTTTGGTGGAATTTAAGTGATCGATAAGGTCAGCTCAAAATTTAAGATGAAAATTGATATAAAGCTATTGAAACCAGAAATGTTAAATGTTGCACCAAATCATCCATTTATCCCAATACCTTGCCAAATCAAAATCCAGGAAATTAAATAAATAAAATGCCTTTTGCACATGCTTCTGGACTGCAGGATGCTGTGAGGAGGATATGCACCCAGCGTGCACTGGTGGAATATGTGTCTTAGAAAATTCTGGAGGTTTATCTCATCAGAATATGACAGCCCAGCCAATTTCTGTTCTCTCCCTCTAATACTGTGTCAGTTCTACTTACTCCTCGGTTATGAGCTGACATCTGCAATGCCCTTTATGCTGTGACACATCACTGAAAAGATGGAAAGTCTTGAGTAGATGTCATTGCCTCTCTTATTAACCATTACTGCTCATCTGAAGCAGCAAGCATGTTTTCTGTCTGTTCACAGGTGTTATTCCCCTTTTATTTAACAGCAATTCTTAGTGCCTTAAAAGTAATCGACATGAAGGATGATAAAGAAACTCGAGTCTCGTAATATGTTGCTGCTTGCTGCCTGTGAACGCACTGATCTGAGCGTTTGGGCTCACTGATGTTTCAAGACACACATAATCAACTCCTAAAGCACTCATGCTCCATTACCGTGAGCGTGGTTTCAAGCTGTAGATTAGTTATCAATGGTGTCTTCCAAAAGGCAAGCTAAATGACATGCCCCATTCCTGGAAATGATGTATTCCAAATATTGAGGTCTAATCTTCCTGGATCCTAGCTATCAGTTCACCTGCCTTTTACAGGGACACGCAGTGGCACTGGGTGGCTGCAGGTCCATGTGCCAAAATTACTTTATTCATTTTGAAGCGGTACTGAGCTCTGGACACTGTGTAATGACCACAACTAGTCAAATATTTAAATACCGATTTGTAAATATTATCCGTTGAGTTTGGTTTGCTTTAAATCATGGCTTGCTGGTCGTATTATTCATGAATGCCCAGATACCCTTAATATATATATGGAAATATGTGTTAAAGCTAGAAGTTTCATGCATTTTAGTATGGAGTATTGTTTCCTTGAAAATTCCTACAGAAGTTTTTTGTTATACAGTCTCCCATCAGGAAGGAAAACTGATAATACATTGCAGAGCAGCCTGCATATGTGTAGGGGATAATATCCAAAGTCATTTAAATGCTGCGAAGCAGCACAGGAACAGAAAATTATACACCTTATTGTGCCCATATTTCCACATAAAACAGATGCTTCCAGTCAGTCTGGAACGATTTACTAATGCAAAAGAAAGGTCTGTATCTTAAAAATGGTTATTTGTAAAGAGTAGAACAAATTATCAGGCATCAGGATGCAGTATTTCCACTCTAGTGCTTCAACTGGGGACTCAGCCTGGCCCTTTGGACGCATCTTCTCCCATCTAATTGGGGCTACTTAGTGCTAAATATCAAGTCTAAACTGTTTGCAGTTAGCTGAGAGAGGGGCAGACAAAGCTCTGAGCTTAGTGCCACTGCAGAATGACCTTGTCAGATCTTCCCAGTGTTTTACTGAGAAACTCACTATTAACAAAATCACATTGGTCCCAGTCCCTTGTGGCTACAAGCCACAGGACACTGCTAGACTCAGTGCAGATAGATTTATAGATTTATTCCAGTTCAGTTTGGAACTGTAAACCTTAAATCTAGATTAAGAATTCAAATGCTTCGCAGCCTAAAATATTTCTGTCCACATAACTGAAAAGCTACTGAAAAAATGAAGGCAGTTGAATTACTCATTCAGGCCTAGATATGGTATCTGCAGGGCAATGAGCAGAAACTGCTCCTGTGCTACCCCCAGTAAAGCTGTTTGTCAAGAAAATGGAATTTTTTATAGCTACTGTAATCTTGGTCATCACTTGTAACGGCAAAAAGAGACCAGTTTTCAAACACCAGCCTGATCTTTGAATCGATAGGATCCCTCTCAGCTTCTGATAGCAACGAAGGGGGCATTAGATCCCCAGATAACATCATTTGCACTGAAACTGTACGAGAAGGATAGGTACAACTGCAACAACACAGAGCTTTCTATTCAGACATAGCTGCTGGTTTCAGGTCCCTCTCCAGGCCACATTTTCTTTTCCATACACTCAGAAATCCTGCGTGTAGCTCATATGTGACGTCCAGTGGAAAGGAACAACTCTGGGTCAATTCCTCAGGTAATATAGATCAATACAGCTGCACCTACTTCAGCATTGCCATCAACTGAGGCTGAAGGTCTGACTTTGCTGACATTTAATTCGTGTGTTTGAAACACGAATATGTGTGCAAACGCTGAGAACCTTCAAATTAAATGTTTTTATTCAGGGGGAAAAAACCTCACTTTAGCAGAAACCAACAACTCTCCAGCTTTCAGTTCTTGCTAAATAACTCAGACCAGCAAATTAATCAACTCTTTTTTTTTTTTCCCCAGGCTTACAACAGAGTACAGTAGATTTACTATAAGTGCTAGATATTTTCTGGTGGTATATGTTTGTATTGGAGGCAAAACATAAATAACATGAAAGTTCCAGTTAATCTAGCTCTGCGTGGAAATATGTTTTTTTCTTTCATGTATGATTTCCATGGCTATACTCAGGTTGTGATGTTTTTCATCTTTTTATTCTCAGTTTAGCACAGCTGTCTGCAGGTGACACATGAAGCAAGTGGGAAATCTGGAGTACATGCCAGCAACAGCAGGTGAATGAAACTAAATCCATTTGCATGTTTGTTGAGGATTTGAATCCTGAATTTCTCAGTGTTGGTCAACCAGTTCACTACTGTTTTCTCTTCAGTGTTTGGTCTCAAGGGTGGTCATCTGTGATACTCACTATCAGGTGACACTCGTTTGGTTTTGATAAAGTCAGAGCAAAGAGATGAAAACAGAGACAGTCAGGAGGCATAAGAAAACCACACGTGGGATTGCCACTGGTCCCATGAATGAGCACATGGGTGGAACAAGCAGATAAGTCCCTTTGCCACCTGAGATAGGCAGGATACAGCCAAGGAAACCATCCAGAAGGTCAGTGCTGAAGCAGCTGGACATCATCATCTAAACCCATTTTTGTGCCCATGCTTTGCATGGTAAAATAACCAAGGTATCCAAACCTAAGATCATTTATCTGTGTGCTCACAAGCTTGGACTAGGGTCCTGATGCCGAGAATTTTATCGCTTTCTAGCCTGACAGTCTTTGCTTTCCTCTCTGCAGGAAAGAGGAAAAGGGGCCAAACACCCTGATACTGCTGTATCTGAAGGACTAAGGGGATGAAGCCTTTGCAGGCTGAGAAGCAAATTTATTAGCAGGATGAAGAGGAGCCATTATGGGTTAGGTGGGGATGAGAGATGAGGTTGATGTCCTTAAGGGTCTGAGTGATTTCTTCATCCCAAGGAATGGAGGACCTGTAATATCCTAATGTCCGTGTTTTCCTTCAGGGGAATAGAAATGCTAAAAAAATTCCCCTGATTGCTGTAGAGAAGATAATAGGGCAATTAAACCTCTCAGTACTATTAAAAAGTTGACAAAGCACCAGGATTAGATGAAATACATCACTGAATTCAGCATGAAAAGAGCAAATAAAATAGAAAAGCCTTTGGTGAAGAATTTGATTGCTTACTAATGGCGATGTTAGTACCAGAGGATAAGGTAATTTCAGTATGTAAGGAAGGAGCAAGGTTAAAAATGGGCACATATCACCTGAATTTCAGGAAATTAGTCAATAATGTATTTCAAGATGGATTGATTTGAAAGGTCAGGCCGAATAGCGACAGTGCTGCAAGTGGGAAAATTAGTGAAACTGGTCAGAAATTGCCCTCTGGCTGGCTGCCAAAGGTTGCAATAATGT
>JAUBNY010000477.1:564429-575800 GCA_032275445.1 Crypturellus soui | reverse complement strand
GTAGCTGAGCTGCGGGATTCAGCAACTCCTTCCTCTGCATTACAGGTCTAGTTTTACAATTGCACTTGCCTTTGTTAGCATGATTTCTCTTCTCTACTCAAAACACCCATCTATTATTTCTCATATTACATAAATTCCATAAAGAAAGAAGTTTCTTGAAAAAGAAACAGTAATTAAATAATTCCCTCTGCTGAAATTTTATAAATTATGCTACTGTGCATGCCCCAGCAGAAACAGTTCAAGTATTAATGACTTAGCCTTTCTTAATCACTTTTTTAATTACAAAAAACAGACAGAGCTTATTATCAACAAATTACTTGCTGTAATTTCATTGTTCCTCCTTAAATCAAGATCACATTGAATGTGTTACAAAAAAGTATAAATAAAACAAATACCAAATACTTGCAGATTTTACATTTGTTAAACACTTGTTTCTTAAGGATGCCCTGAAAGCAGTAATTTTATTTAAGTTATTTTAACTTATTTTTTCATCTTATCCTATTTTATCTTTCCTGCTCCTGGAGCTTCACCCAGTAAAGGTGGGGACATAAAATGAAGTGCTAATCCACTGGCACATTCTCTGCACTCTCTCATTAAGACTGACAAGAAATAATTACCTCATACTTGTTCTCATTAATAGCTAAAATTGTCTTCCACTTTCTTATATTAGCAATAATTTACATTTAGCACCAAATCCATTAACTGGAGCCAGGTCCTCCGGTCAGAACTCTCAGTTTTTGACTTCCCAACTGTTTTCCCCCATCTCTGGAGGGCAAATACCCCCCAAAAATGGCAAGGGGTGCTGGGCTTCTACATCACTAGGGGTGTGAGACCCAGGAACATGTGTTATATAGCATTAGTTTGAACAGGAAGGTGTAAACCCATCTCTGTCTCCCAATCTAAATCCATATTTCTGTTCGAGGAGGAAGAATTAGCCTTTGTTTTGTTGCTACCATAGCAGGGATAAATGGGTTAGAAGCCCAAGCAAATGGGACCAGCTCTCTTCGCTTGTGCCAGATCTACAGAAGGACATGCTCCCAGACAATCCACACCTAAAAAATTCAGTTCTATAAAGAAAGAGATGGGAAAAGTAACACTATTGATATTTTTCTGGCCCTGGACTGGTTTTCTGAAGGAAATTAAAACTTTTATAACATGGGAAGAAGAAAAATGTGGCCTAGGCAGTACCCAAATTGCTGATTCTTCCACAGGCTTTGGGGGAATTCTGGAAATACTGCTGCACTTAAAAATAGACACAACTGCTGCTCTGTAGATGAGAAAAGGCCCCAGAGTAGATGGGTCTATCTGTAAAACTCTGAACTAATGCTAAAACAATAAAATGGCATAGACTTAAAAAAAAAAAGGATTTTTCAAAGGCTTTTGTGGATGAGGCTAAAAGTTTCACAGAAGTGCAAGAAGAAAACCCTCAGAAAAAGAAGAGACAGTAACAGTCTTGTACTGAGGGCCTCGACCTGACAAACTTTCTACTTTTCCTTGCTTTTTGTGCTAACAGGAACTTGGCTTAGCTCCAATCACAATCAGGGACCAGAAATCTCTGAGAGATAAAGAGAAGCTCAAGCTTAACAGATATCTCAGCTCATTGCAGTTCTTTGTCAGCAGACTCAAATCTATTTATCACGACTGAGAAAGAACCATGACATTTGTTTTTCTGACAGCTTAAAATTATTCAGAAAGCCAGCATTTGAGCAAAAAAGAAGGAAAAAAGGTCTCGGGAAGGAAAGCTTCAGATATTATCCCAATTCAAACTGCACAAAACCAGCTTCAGGCATAAGTGCCCATTAAGAGCTATAGATGCCCTTTTTTTCATCTTTGTCCTTATAAAAGCAGCTAAGCTGAACATTGCACAATAGCAATACTTAAAACTGCACAAAATACCTTTCTTTAACCCTTGTTCTCTCATGCTGCTCCAAGTGAACAGGAGGGGCTGCTATCCTGGGCTTTATATGAGCTCTTGCTTTGGGGATGGAGAAGCTGGGGCAGCCCAGGGGCACCCAGCAGGGGTGATCCAGCAACCTGGAGACTGGATGTGGACTAAGGAATTTCCATACCAGCCATGACCCCTGGGTATTTTCCAGGAACTTCTGAAACCTCTGAGTATTTTAACTTCTATTTTGTGCAAAACATGCTGCCTTTTATACTACAGTGCAATGTCCTGTCTAGCGTTCACTGTGTCCCTGCCTCTTTGCCCGATGCTCCAGGGCTGTGAATGTGTTATTGCTCGAACCAACAGAGCCCAACTGTTTTGTGCATCATTTATTCTCTTGAGATTTCTGATTTAATACTGATGCATGTAAGCAGGGTTCAGTGTTGTGCCATGAAGTGGTCTTTTTAATTACTCTCACTGCACATTGACCAGAAAGTTGGCATAGCCAGTCCTCCTTGGAAGTCCCTCCTCTCCTACCAGGTACATTTCAGACAGCCAGGGAAAAATGAGCACAGGCACCTAATCCCAGTTAAAGGCTGAACCAGTTACCCAGGGCTCTGTGCTACCCCAGGTCATTAGAGCCAAAGCCAGGAAAAATTTGCAGTCAGACTTCTTCCAAAACACACCATAACGTACGCAAATACAATGAAATAAAAACAAAAGTGATTTTTTTTGTATTGAAGATTATTTTTGCCTAGCTAAGAGTAAGAATTTACTATCTTATTTCTGAAGCACTAAAAGGTTTTGTTAATTGATAAATAAGATTTAACTTTGAAATTTGAGGATTTTCTTGTGAAATATCACAAAAAAGAAAGGAAATACTGTTATCGTAACTCCTGGGGTAAAAAAGAAAAGAAAAGAAAATGCTGCCACTGTAAAAACTTCCAGGAGATTTAAGTGTGTCTTGGAGACATATCATTAAAATTTGGTTTACAGCTGCTCATAGGGTATTTCCATGCATTGATATGAAAGAAGCTGAAATAACTATTTTTAATTTTTCTTGAAAAATTTAACACCCATTCCTCCCATATGAACATATTTTGAATTTTATTTTTCTCCTCATTATATGTGATTGCTTATCAAATACTTGATGTAAACATATTTAAGCCTAAGGGGTTGCTCCCAAATTAACTGGAGTGATACAGAATAGATTAGGATGGCTCCTGTGCTTGTTTGCAAAGCTGATTTGAGGTTTCTCACTCTAGGCTCAGGTTTGGTCACTTCAGTCCCATGGCAATGTCCCTAATCTCAAATCTTGCAGACAAGAATTTACATGTGAATGTGGCTGACCCATTGAAAGCTTCTTCATTTGGGCTCAGACTTTCCTTTTGGCCTTTGGGGGAGCCAACATCAGAAGAGTTGCAGTAGCAGAAGATTGATCCTGGGTTTTGTGCTAGTGGGTGTTCACGCTCCTTTTGGGGTTGTGTTTTTCTGGTGTGATGGCGTATGCGGATGCTCCCCAGGAAAGGGCTGCCCAGGCCCGGGGAAGGGCAGAGAGGTTTGTCCATCTGTGCCCTGTGGGCAAGCTACAGCACCAGGATTAGATCCAGAGAAGTCCAGGGAACTCCTGTTCCCCAGGCCTCGAGCCACAATTCTTTCATCTCTTGTTTTTAAACTTTCCCATTCCAAAACCTTATACACTCATTTTTTTTGCCCCCATTTTGCCCTTCTCCCTGTCAACTTTTGTTGGAAAAGGGGTGAGCGAGGGAAAATGTGAATGAAGAGGAAGAGGTGAAGATGAATTTCCATATAGGTGGTGTGAATGATTTCAAACAAGCAGAATTTCATTTTGAAGCTCAAAAGCAAATGCCATTTCTAAATTATTGGACTTTGTCTTGGGAAAGCCATTTCTTTGTCTTTCAGCCACAACCAATTGCAGATAACAGCTGAATCTTCCCTGATGTTACTTTGCTAAATCCCACACAGATAAATTCCTTTGTCTGTCTATGACTTAAATATCCCTGTGCATTAATGATGCAGTCACTCTTTATTGCACTATAACTGGTGATGCAGCATAAATAAATAAAATAATATAGAAGAGTCAATCCTGCTGGCCCAGCATCATGTATCAATTTGCACTAATAAGTTAATTTCCATAATTGTTATTCAGGAATAACATAATTTGCGAGAAAAGAGGTCATAATGGTCATGATGCCCTGAGAGGATTCTGCCTTGCTGAAGTCAACACTTTGAAACCTCCGAAGGATTCTGAAGAGAATAATGCCCATAACCCAATCATTCAGTTAATGTTATTACTCATTTATTTGTTTTCCATCAGTGAGATACCCCGTGACCTCCAAAACAAGACCGTGCCTTTGTCACACAGCTACATCACATCAATTCTTTCACTGCTCATCCTGAGTCAATGCTGAGTCTTCTGATGGACCTTTAAAAGCACAACATACATTTTTCCCCTCTACCCATTTAAATAAAATGCAGCATAGGAAGAGACAGTGTTCTTTATGTCTTATAAAACAAATACCCTTCAAATCACTTTTCTTTCTCCAGTTGAGTTTAGTTAACCTTGTGTTAAGTCACAGGACTCAGGTGCAGGGCTGCTGGAATATATGGCCCTGTTGAGCTAACTCAGGCAACACTGGCATTTTTACAAAGAAAGATATATCTCATACAGAATTGCTGGTGAAACTGCTATACATCAGATTAGGATGTCACATGCTACATTTTATTTTGTCACTTAAAATTAAATGCATTTGTAATATGTACAGTAGTAAAATAAAATCAGGATTTAATCCATTTTAGAAACATGTTCTATTACAGGGAGAAATGTGCCTGGCAAACACAGAATGTTATAGTGCATTTGCAGTAAATATTAAAGACATTCCATAGTGGCTTTATTTGTGCCTGTTTGTTATATATGAGACACTGACCTTTCTAAATGTTCTACTCTGATAATCCGGTCCTTAGTACAATGGCAAAATACCATTGTAATTATTTGTTTGTACACTGCGGCAGATGTTTCAGAAGATGTTTTGGCTTAAAAGGAATAAATGAATCTGTAGATTGGACTGCCTTGTTAGGTTCTACAGGGGTGTTTCCTGTGATGAGAGACAGGTAAATGAAGGACTGCTTTGTTAGCTGTTCAAAAAAAAAGTTATGATGAAAAGTAAAATTAAAAAATATATTTATTTAAAATAAAATCAGCAAGAGCAATGACAATCTTTGTTTGTTTGTTTGTTTGTTTTGTTTAAGGGTTTGGAGAGGCTAACAGAAAGATTAAAGTACTTGAAGGAGCAAAGTGATCCATCCTTTAGGTACCTGGAAGCCCTCAGTGACCTCCTTTCCCAGAGGACAGCCCAGTTCCTTGGGGTGATTCTGACTCACCAGGTAAGAAATCTCCAGGGCTTCAGTCACAGCTGTACTTGTGGCAATGACATTTCAAAAAGCAGCTTTTCCCCTGACAGGGCCACAAGACTGAAGAAGATGCTCCATGTCATTGCCTCAAAGACTCAGATCTTCATCCACACTTGGGCTTTTTTCTCTGGGACTGCCTCTGGTTATAAGGCAGGTATTGCTTAAGCTGAGCGGAAAAGTTACGTTAAAAGAATTGTGTATGTGCCTCGCAGAAAGGTGCTTGGAGCTAAGTGGTTCAGTACAGCTTACATGGGTGGCACTGGCTGGTGGAACTGCCTGATTTATAACCACCCAGAAAGCCCAGCATGTGCCGTGTAGCTCTTAACTCTGTGCCCATAAATCAAGGTGGATATAAGAAAACCCTGTTTCCTATGAAAAAAAAAAAAATCCCTGTGAAAAATAAATATGCTGTCAGATAAAATGCAAAGCCTGTGAAAGTTGTGGAAGCTTACAAAAAAAAAATCCCCCAAACCCACCAAAAACCCAACAACAACAAAGAAACAACCAAACACACAAAACAACCCACTGAATCCTACTTGTTTGTCAGCGTCAATATTCACTATTTCTTCCTTTCTGTCTAGTTTTGGTTTATATTCTGCTGTGTCACTTGCATGTTGCTGCTCTGAGGGCACCTCTTTGTTGTTATACAGATTTTATACAGTCAGGCTGTGCTGTGATTTTCGGAGAGACATTCAGATCCTCTGTGGCCCACATGAATTTTCTGGAGCAAGACCCTGTCTTATGTACCCCAAAAACTGACTGCCACCCAAAGGAAACTGGTGGTCAAATTCAGCTAGTGCTAATGCTGAAGGAGACCTGCGCCTTTATAAAGGTTCGTGAGAAGATTTTCTGCTTTCAAAATTTTATTTCTCAGCAATTAATCTTTTAATTATTCTGGTCAGTAAATAAGTTTCCTATAAAGAGATGGGGAAAAAAGGATAAGGAGATGGCTTAACTTTTACAAGGGCCTTGACCTCCCCTTCCCTTTTTTTGTAGATACAATTGATAGCTTTTTAACAGTGCATTAATTTACTAAAAGCATGGGCTTGCTTTGACTCAAGGACACAGTTGTTTGTATTTCTTGCTTATTTGATGTAGCTCATTGTCTAACTCCCAACCCTCCTCCTACTAGAACTGGAAAGGCTGACCACATTAAAAAGGGAATTACTGATGTTAAAAGCATCCGCCTTGCCATTCAGAGCTGTTCTGTTGTTCACACAAATACACAATTCCCTCTAGTGGTTCTGGGAATTGTGCATCTCTGAATTGATGGCAGAATGGACTGATTTTTAAAAAACAGAGTGAATATGGAATTCTTTCTGTTAGCAGTCTCTTGTCATTAAATATTTCTTCTCTTTCATCTACAACAAGCATAACAAGATAATTCTATTTACCATTCCTCACCAAGAAAAGTAATTAGAATGCAAGGTAATTTCCATAAAATGCATTATGACTTTAATATCAGTAAAAGCCACTTAAATATTAAACGCACAGAAAAAAATATTAGCTAAATTATCATAGAATAATATGATCAGGTTTCTTTAGGAGAAAAAAATGATAGATGTGTTTTAATAAACTGTGCAAAATTATATGTATCATATTCTTGCTTCCTGTCAATTTTATTTAGAGTTAAATGCCATTGTGATAATTAGTTGGGTTTTACTGTGTTCATTAAAAGCTTTTCTAATGATCACATAGAGGAATAAGTAAAATTAATTTCTTTCTTTAAACTCAAAGACATTCATCAAATGAATAAACAAAAAGCTTACTCTGAGGCACAGACACACTATCGTGTGGTTTCTTCCAAGCAGATAAGCATGGAGTGTGAACACAATATCAAGTCTATGGAGGTTTTCGTTCTTCACCCACGCTAGCTGGATTTATAAACAGGAGCTCTATGCATGAAGGAGAGAGATAGTGACTCAAATCTGGTAGTTCTCAATTAAGCAAAGATTCAAAGACATTTCTTGGAAACCAGTGAAGCTTCCCCAGTGAAAACGCCATCTGATGGGCATTTCCAACTCTTGCATTTGTTTTTCAGAACATGCAGACCACATCATTCCAAAAATTTCTAAGGCTTATTTTCAGTCATAGTAAAACATTTTGAGATGCCCTGTGCTAGTAAAGCCTCATTTCATGGCTCTCTAGAACCAGAAACAGGTTCCCAAAGAACTTTCATATCTTATGGTCTTTGGAAAAAAAGTTATAAATGCTAAAGACATTACTTCTGCTTGTGAGAAATTACATTAGAAACAGGACAATATGAAGAAAAAGAAACACGGAATTAAAACATCCACAAGTATATAAATACAAATTCAGAGCCATTTGAGTTTTTTTTTTTTATATACAGAGATGGTGTTATAAGAAAATATGTCTTTGAACTAATCAGTGAAGTCAGTGAATGAGTCCAGTGGCTGAGACTGCTAAACAGAATGAGTATGCAGTACGTTCATGTTCTCCCATTCAAAATGCTGCCAAAGGCTTATGGGAAGCACCACATCTCTAATTCTCCTTGTTATCACAGGGTTGTTCTGTTCTGCACTATAGACCTTTTTGCTCTCCCTTGTTAGAACTCCAGAGAACAGCCTCAATTACAATATCTTTCCGAACAATTTTCCCAAGAAAGATATCAAAGTTGAAACAGGTAGGATCAGAAATGAAACTAATAAAAATGGAGTTAATCATGTCACCTTAATTGAAAAGTAGTAATAAAAATAATTGAGTTTAATACATAATTTAGATCACTGCTTGTTAAGTTAATGCATTCTGCCTACTCTTTCAAAAAATTATTTATTTCATGTACAGTTAAGATTTCATTTGTTTCTATAATGGAAAGCTCTCCAACTGACTTTAATAAGAACAGTTTGTTAAATCAGATTTTGAATTGATGCACAGATTTGAAGTTCATATGTTAATTTTTGACATGAAATACTTAGCATTTATAGCCTACTTTTAAGGTGGTTGAAATTATTTTCATGAGATTTAATAATCATTGTTGTCTTATATTACAGAAATTAAATTGGTTTTCTCTGCTGTCCTGATGAGAGGCAATTTGCCTTATGATTATTTTATTTTACTTTAAAAACAATATATGGTTTCTTTCACTTTTGAATGGCTTTATTCATCAACTATTAGCCACACTCCGGTGATAAAATTTATGTTTATTTTCTTCTTTTTTTTTCTGAGGAAAGCTGAGCAGCTCTGTCATTGTTTAGTTACATTTTCCTTTACTGCCCCTTCTGATGCAGTGTTGCTGCAAAGCAAAAAAATAAGTGATTCTGTGCAGAGAAAAAGGTTTCAGCTGAAATTTCATCAAAACAAAATGGTCAGATTCCTATCATCGAGGCTGTCTCTAGACACCTAGGCAGCTCCCAGGCCCTTCCAATCCAGTGCAGAAGGACTCTACTTCAAAAGACTGTTTTTTTGTCCTAAATGAACGAGCTGACTTTATAGAATATTTTATGTCATTTTGTAGTTAAATATTCTACTCAAGAAAGCACATGCTTAACTTAAAACATATTATATTCTACTGATGGATGGAGTTCAAGAGCACACATAAACCTAAGGATTCTTCATAAACAGGAATGTGTGACTGCATTCAGGCTTCGAGAGCAGCCTGGCACGCAGAAGTGCAAATTCTTGTTTTAACTGACGCTGGTGCTCAGCATGGCCATGGTCAAAGCGGTGAAATCCCTTGGGTCCCAGGTGTTCCCAGCTCCCGAAGAAGGTGAGACTCTGCCATATCAACACTCTGTGGGGCTTAGCAAACCAATGCTTGAAAAATAATGTCGGGTCCTTTGTGAGTAATTAAGATATAGACGCATAATGGACATCATCAGTGCATGCACCTTCCTGTAATGTTTCAAAGGCAGCTGTTAATAAAACTTTTACACTTCCTATAGTTGAACTCCATTTTCACTTCCAGAATATGATCCCATTCCTACAGTGATCACATGTTTAGGTTTCCTTTTTTTTCCTTTTCTCTTTGCCAGCTGGGCTTTCCAAACTGCTTAATTCCCCACCAGCACCAGTTACTTCTGCACTTCAATTACTTTGACTGGAAACTGGGAGATAAGGAGCCCATGAAAAAAAAAGGCCTATGAAGCAACCTCTACTGAAGTTAATGAGACCTCTCTGTGGACTAACTGTGGTGAAAACTCTTCTGAAACCACTTGTCTTATTAATTACAATGGGGTGGGTTTCCTGATGATGGAAATATGGAGTGACTGAGAGCAGTCCCCAAAGAAACCTTGTAAGGACACACAGGCCTTGCCTTTATGTTGCTCCAGTAGTGCTTGTGCGAGCATGGCAGTTCCCTTGGGCAAGTCTACGCCATTCACCCATCCCATTCTCGTTCCTCGTGTAATTTCTAGTTATTCCATACATAAGCCTTTGTGCTTCTCTCTGTGGGTGCAGCACTGTCACTCGTGTGTAAGCACAAGCTACTCTCCACCTCAGTTGTCTTTTGTTTTACTTTCATTAATGCTGCAGAAAGGCAGAGAAGGGAGAGGGAAATGAGCCACCAGTTCAATAGTTCCATCCCTGAACATTGCAGTAATGTGCCTTAAAACACATTTTCTTGTGGTTTGTCCCAAGTCATTCACAACAGCTCGGATGATGGGGCTCTCCTGCAACTTCCCTTGGGAGACGATGGCACAGGAAAACAGAATGAGTTTTATCGATATTCAAGAGATCTTTTCTTTTTGCTAATTTAATACCATTACTCCATGTTTCACCATAATAATTTTCTCCTCCTCCATGACGCTCTTGTCTTCAAAACACTTGCAGACATTTATGTTCCCTTTTAATCATCTCTTAGCAAAGATTTTGCTTGTTTTTAGGGCTCTTCCCCTCCTTGCATTCTGTCTGAATCAAGCCCCTCAGGGTCATACTCATCTTTTCATCCATAATTGAAAAGACAACCACTCTATACTGTAATGGGTGATTTTTTTTCTCCTTTTCCTTCTCAGTTCACGCAAGCTATACAGATCTTCACTCATCTCTCCAGGCTCTAAGACATATTGTACCACTGAATTTTAAGTAAAACTACCAGACAAGATCAATGAGCTATTCTACTTTAAAATCTAGGGCATAAATTGACCATTTCTTTGTACATATTTTTACCTTTCCAGCTCTTCAGCAAGATGTAGACCTATCCAACATCAAAAAGTAAAAATGAGCAGCTAGATTCTTCTTTTACTTACAACAGGGCTTCCCCCACTGAAAAAAAAAATAATAATAATGCCATTTGCACAGCTATATCTCACAGCAGAGTTTCAGGCCAGTGGCTTTTAGCAAGGCTTCTTTTTCCTTTTTCACAAAAGGTAACTGTCATTCCACGGCAGGGAATGAGCATAAGGCATATGCACCACTTTACGCCTCATTTGTGTCCTTAAACAAAATGTCCAGGATGCAGAAGCAATGTATAATACTTTGGAGGAAATTTTGCACACATGGTGCTCTCCTGCTGATATGGCCTCTGGAGACAATTTCAGTGCGGAATTCACTGGGTGAAACACTCTGGCCAGTTTTTTGGGCACGAATGTGGATACTCACAAGGCAGCTTTCTACCCTCCCCATCATGAGTCTCTGAATCCTTGCAAAGATGCTTCAACAGATGCCTCATTCTTGTCTGGGAGAAATACAGTAACATCCCTGCGGATGTGGGAGGGATGCAGCTTTCCCAGTAGCACATAACACTGCAGGGTAGGCCACCGTCTGCACAAGACATGCAAAGCGACAGGCAAAACAAGCAGTGAGTCACTAAATGAGTATGAGCTGGGTGCGGGGTAGGCGCCAGCATTTTCAGGAGAGAATTTCAGCCCAGCTGCTGACTACTTCTTAAAGGAGGAAAGGAAAAACTAGGTATTTTATTTGCATCTGTGGGCAGAGAGAAGGATCTCATTACAATGTGACAAGTTTCTGGTCTGAGTGATACCGCACATGTAATCTCATTATCTCTGCTGGGGAATGGCAGGAGTATTCATGTTAAACAAGATTTTATGTGTGTAGTTCAGTCAGTGAGGACTAATGGATTGATAATGGGCTGTTTGT
>JAUBNY010000477.1:511139-523432 GCA_032275445.1 Crypturellus soui | reverse complement strand
ACAATGGGAGCTTTTCCCATTGTAAATAACTATTAAGAAGGTACAAATTAATAATTAAACTAAGGTGATATGTCTGCCCTGGACAGAAGGGCGGTTGGGTCCAGAATGTGCTTCATTTCCCTAACTTAAGGAAATTAATAGGGTAGATCAAAAAAGTATAATTCTCTACTCTGATCTAGTGATTTTTTTCCAATTTAGCAAAAAAAAAATTATAACTCAATTTTTTGCCAAAATATATTGTGTATATAAAATACAATTTATGTATATATATGCAAATGTAAAATTTGTTTACATATTATAAAATACATGTAATATATATTGAAATAAAAACTAATATTAAAAGTTCTAATTATTCTTGTTAATTACTTCTGTGGCTATTCTAATGGCATTTTACACACACAGAAAAAACTTTCTAAGAAATTCTACTTAGATAGAGGATGTTTTCACTCTGACAAATAGCATATTCATAATAATAAAAATCTAGAGACCTTTTTCTTATAATTCTTCACCTGATTCAGTGTTGAAAGCAATTGGATATCCCAGAGGCACTAGGTTATCCCCAGCTAGCTCTCATAGTTGTGCTGTCAGGGAGATGTCAGCTCTTTGGGGGCACAGAGGAGGTGGCAGCATATTCCAGGTCTGACAAAGTAGTAAGTTTACCATGTAGAGATGTCAAATGAGCTATCTGCTGAGGGAAGCAGATGGATGTTCCTTCATCTCAGCAGTGCTTCTCCTTTTAAAACAACGAGGAATTTAGCTCAGAGGCAAAAGCTTCTTTTCCTGCTTCGTAGGTATTTGTTCCCAAACCACCGAGAAATGCTTTTATCTTCCCTGTGTGATAATTATAGTGCATCAAGAGGCCAAGAAGGCGCTGAGCTACACCTGACTTGTTGGTGGGTTTTGATATTTTAATGTAATATCTTCCATTCTTGCTTTTTTTCTTTGTTTTATCTCTGCCCTTTGAGTGCTGTCATCTTGGGTGAAGTATTGCAGAACAATAATATTTATTTGTACAGTGGAGGAGCTCGGCTCAGCTGATCCCTCAATCTTCAGAAAGAAATCCTGGAGAGCAAAGAAGCCAAACTGCCCCTGTAAGTCCGACCTGTCTCCTGCAGCCTCTGGAGACTGTTACGCTCTCCTGTCTGTTACCAATATGTTACATTTCTCCTCAATGCTTCCTAGCCATTTATGTTTCCGAATCCATGTGCAATGCTGATTTCCAGGGCATAATCACTGCACCCTCAGTTACAACCAGTGCGTCAGTATATTCTCATCAGCACCTCTTCACAGGGTAGCAGTAACTCCCACATGTCATTGGAAGTACTCACACTGGCAGTTTTTTACACCAGTTTTCTGGTCACTCACTCATCCTGGAAGCTCTGCTGAGATGGTCCGTGTGAGCTGACCCTCACTCTGCAGCTCGCAGCGTGGAGGCTCTGCACCAGCGGCAATAGCGTGGTGGTCATCACGCCACCACAGACCGCAGCCCTAGCTAACACCTGCTGCTTTTCTGCAGCATTTACCAGCCCAGCTATATACAGTAGTGTGGTTTGAAGCTGGGAGGGGACATGGGCTGTTAAAACACAGTTTCATTCATGGTTTGTGATTGCTAGGTGGATCAACCACCTCTTGCATTGATGATACACCAAAGCGGTGGTGCCTGGAGACAACTGCTGCATCTGTCCACAGTGTTTGCAGGCCCGAGTGCTGAGGAGTCCTGACCCAAATGCGGCTGCTTTTGGTGTCAGAACCTCTAATTCCTCACAGAACCCCATCTTCTTGTGGGTATGAGAACCCATACCCACCTGTCAACTTCAATATCAGCAGAGCAAGACAAGGACCCTGCATATCTGGTGAGAGGCGTGAGGAGAGAGCACCAAACAGACAAAGAAGCACAAGTGCAGTGCTATGCTTTTCACTTGCAAAACAAGCAGAGCATGACAGCTGCTTGGCCACTGCCAATTGTAGGAAATTTAGCAGAAAGGAACTGTAGGGCTTTGGAGCTAAGCTGACCTGGGCCACTCAGTCATAGGGTTTCTTACCCCAACAGCAAGAAAAGTGCACAGGGCTACTCTTATTTCCTGTTTGAAGAAATTCTAATTATATAATTAATTTTAAAGTACTATTAAAGATGAAGATGTCTTCTGGTGTCTGAGAAAATAATAAAATTGAACAGTTTCCCAGTTTGTCTATAGGGTTATTACAAACACTGGAAAGACTAGCTTATAGGTTGTATATAGTGTATAGGGTGTAAAAGTGCATATCTAGACACCAGTGTAATAAATCTAGGTACAAAAATCAATGTTCTTGAGCTGTGCAGCAGCTAGTGCAAATGTTGGTCACAAAAAAAAAAAGAAAAAAAGAGGAACCATGGTCAATACATCAACATGTTTAAGGAAACTTGATCTTTCCGGGAAAGAAAGAAAAATATGTTAGAAAGAAAAATGCAATTTCAGTTAAAAGTATTTATTCCTTCTACCACTATTTTCATAGAATAGCAGATATATACATAGTTTTATGCATAAATGTTCCAAAGTATTCCAAAAGGTGAAGTTAAATCTGTAGGAAAAATCTGCTTAAAGATGAGTTTTACTATGAGAATATCTTCCTGATAAACCTCTCAGTTGCAGGAAATATCTATGTGATAAGGCCTGCTAACTGCAATGCACAACCTCTAATGAGCCAAGAAAAGATTGTCATTTCCAGCATGCAGCTGGGAACCGAGGTGGAGGGAACAGAGATGACGTCCTGATGAGCAAAGGGACCAGAGGCCCCTTCCTTAAATATGTGCTGGTTTACCTCAAAAGTGGCCTGAGGAGGAAGTGACGGGAGGGATTGAGGGACATTGACCCATTATGGGGGAAAAATGATTGAGTTCCCTGCTCTGCTCAGGCAGATTCAAGCCCTTGATGCTCTGTAACTGCTTCAAAACAGACCACAGATGCAGGTATCCCAGATCATGAAGTGATGCTGACCAATTTTCTCTTCCTCACAGAAAGCTTTGTGTGTGTAAGAAATTAGAAATCCAAAATGAGGAGCAGGAATAAAAATGCATGTGATTGTCCCCGAGCAAAGGTGAGGAGTGTTTAGAAATGAGATTAGGAAGTAATTTGTGTATTTAATCCATATCCATATCAATGATAGGTATCCATATACCATGTTAACAGTCCTAGCGTACAGTTAGAGTTGGTTAGATCAAATTTTTTTAGAAAAGGGAAAAGGATAAGGACATCAAGCTGTGTTTAAACTCATGAGGAAGAAGCACTTTGGCTGTGTTAGTGAGCCAGACAATTTTGGTTCTCACATCACTGCTCATACTGCTAGCTATTTTCTGAAGCAATCAGAAATGCTGTTGTACCATATTAGCTTCTCAAGACAGACAGAGTCAGCTGGTTTCTAATTATAAGATACAGCTTCTTACTGGAAGAAGGAAATGAATTTCTCCCAAGCAACAAAACACTGGGCTTGATCACTCCTGTTCTTTGTAGAGTCCAGGAAAGCACTTTTGCACAGATGAATGTTTTAGGCATGTCTTCCGTTTATATTGAATTGATGTGGCATAATCCCATTAGGCTCAGATTTGCTTTCATGGAAGTAAAATCAGAATTGTGCCCTCCATTGCTAATGTTTTATGGGTTACTTATAAACTCATTTTGATCTCCAGGACACGTACCTTCTTTGCAAGTTAATGTGGCGTGTTTCAAGGATAAGTGAACAGAATCATGATATTCACACATTTCTCCTGAGAGTTGCCATATCAAATAAGAAAATAAAGACCCGTCTCTAAGTCCTGAGGTCAGTGACAAGTAAATCATCAAGTTCAGCATTCCCTGCTCTTGTCCATGGTGTTTGCCTTTTCCAGAGCAGACTCGTCTTGCAGAAGCATCCCAGTGGATGTCCCTGAGACTTGGATCTGATCCATAACTGCTTAAGCTACACCTGTGAATTAAAGCTGCTTTATACACAACCTCTAAAAGACACTAAACTGCAGCAATGCAAACAGATGATGGTGTATGATGACTCTAAATTACAGTAAAGTGATCCATGGAGGTGGAAAAAACTGCTATCAAGAGAGTAAGTGAATGCCAAAGAAGACGTCAGTAACCCTGATTTATGTGCTTTGCTGATTTACAGCTCTTCTCCATGGGATGCAAAATAGAGCCTTGGACTCACGGGACCAAACCACCTGTACCCTGATATGCATAAATATGGGAATAACTGTCTTGGATTAGATCAGTGCTGAATCTAGACTAGTGTGCAGTTCAGCCTTCCACTCCCTGCAGCGGGCTTAGCTGACCTTATTGAAATTCTCAAGTTAGAGAGAATCCCCATACTCTCTCCATCATACACAAAGAAGATGTTCCTACGCTCCGAGCAGTCCTTGGGACTCCATTGTGCAGCAGGCAGAGGACATCAAGCTCCTGAGGCTGATTCGACTTTGCGCCTGGACAGCCTGTAGATAAGGCTCTGGACCAAGAGAGTTTGAGCAGCCGGGCTGACTTCAGGGTTTAAAAACTCCACTCTCACCTGCTCATTAATAATCACATCTTCACGAGCATGCCAACACACGTGCTTTGATGGTGACTGACAGTATGCAAAGCAGATTCACTGCCTGCATGTTCCTGTGCCAGAGAACAGTCTCTTGTGGCTCTTCATCCCACTACACTGGGCCTCAGCTTGCCCACCGTGTGTCACAGCCCATGGAAAGCCTGTGTTAAGATAATCACTTCCCTTTACCAAGCAGCTGAGTTATGGCTGTGGTAGAATGACCTCTAAAAGGAATTTATATCAACCCTTTCTCCATATCAGGCAATTTAAATGTTTCTCCTTGCCTAGTTTCCCTTTTAGGATAAGCCTTGCTCTTCCCTTCAATTTGCGTGCGATGAATGTAGTAATGCATTTGGAGTCTACTTTGCACGTACCATGCCTATCTCATTTCTTTCTTCCTCCAACAATCAGCCTATTTAAAAGACTTATAGCTAATGTTTGAGACTTTTCAAAAAAGCAGCGTATGCTCCTAATTTCCTCTAATAGTCCATTTTCATTCAATTTATCTAGTTTTCTCCATTCTCTGCAGACTAAAAGATTTCATTTATATTCAGGTTTTCCTTGTACAGAGAAGTTTATTGGCGGGGGGAGGATAATAACATCTTTTAACTTCAGGCAGTTTGTTTTAAAGAATTATTTCCATTAAAAGAAGAAGAGCACAAATGTCTAAAAATTCTGTCTTATTTGTGCATCATTTAAATGGAGAAATGTCACTCTTCTATTATGTTAATGATTTTTAAAAAGAGGTGAAAAAATTGTACCTGTGAAGAGCAATCAAACATCTCTTCTTGCAACAGAAAAGACATCATTAGAAAAAAGAAAAGAAGAGACAAGTATGTATTTAAATGAGTGATCCAGTGTGAGGATACATGAGAGTGATTTGTGTCTTCAGACTCTGCTGTCATTCAGGTTATGCCTGATGAGTATTTAATTAATGTTCACAGAAAAAAAAAATCTACTTGTATTATTTTATTTGGGGATAGGAAAAGCAATAGCTATTTTTAAGGGACAGAACAGTGTTTTTCTTTCAGCTTGTAGATGCATTGATACTTATAAATCCTTTCTAAATGTACCATTATAATTATAAATCTTAGGCTATATTTTTCATTAGAGAGCATTAAGGTAAATATTCTTTCTAAGAAAAGATATATTTGGTATATAACTTTTTAACGCTGACATTTAAGTACTCACTGCAGTGTTGCAGCTGTTCAATAACATTATTCTTATTATTTGTTACTTAGGGTTTGCACTCCTGAATGAACTGTTCCTTTGCTTTAAAGCAACAAGCGATTTGATTTACCCATTATACCTAGTGGGTTATTACCCAGCAGAGAAAGTGGAGCCTGGAGGAAACGGCATCCTGTCATTTTCTGATCTACTCTCTGCAGTCCTGTATCCATTTCCCAGGAGCACAGGTTATATCCCATCTCCCTATCCAGGCCTAATGCAAGGGAACAGAGGATTGCTGTGCAGAGGCTTCCTCGGTGCTGTGTGCTCCAGCACGGCCCGGCTGCAGGATGACAGCTTGGCAGGAAGGCAGCCCTGGCACCCATCCCACCTCCCTCTTTACCTCCACTTTCCCCTCCGGAGAAGCCTGATCCCGGCTCAGAAGGAGTGCTGCTTCCCTTGCAGAAGCAGACCCAAGCCTCTCCTGCTGCCTGGAGGGCACGCAAAGCCCTGGAAATCACGAGGGGTCAAGGCTGGATAGAGGTGTTTGTTGTACAGTATAAAGAGATCTTTGGTGAGAGCAGATTGCCACATTAAGACTGCTAAAGCTACAAGGACCTGTGTCAGCTGATAATAGATTGAAAGTAAAACTTTTTTATTTTGCCATCGTAATGTGTGCTGTGTGTTAGACGTTTCACAGGAACCTGCCTTAGGAATCCTCAAGAATTAAATTTAGCAGCGCAATAAAACATGCTTAGCTTTAAAACACACACTCAGTGCACGGGAACCAATCATGAGTAAAATGACTAACCTGTTCTGAGCCCCCACTTATCATATTCAATGTCAGAAGACAATCTCCAACATACACTGTGTGTTAATGATCAAGGCTATATGTAAATGTGATACCATGAGCAGAATAGCCTATCCTCAATTAATGTTGGTATTATATATCTTACTAGCTTTGATTAAATCACCTTGAGGCTGACCAAGGCGAACTGGAGGATTCTGAGCCTAAATGCAACTTCAACACAGCTTGTAAGAAAAGAGAAGAGCAGAGAAGCTTAATTACTGTGCTTTAATTTTCAGTTGTCATCCCTTTCAATACTGCAGTTTCCATCTGCAGAGCTCTAAGTACTTTAAAAGTGAAAGAGCATAACACTCATTTGACTTGTAAGTAAAGTCAGAGCAAAATCGATCACCAGTACAAGGAAGTGAAGTGATTTATGGAAAGCAGCACCCTGCTCACAGCAGAGCGCCCTCTCCCCAGATGTGCTGGGCAAGGGGGATGCCTCCGTGCTCACCCAGGAGCAAAGGAACGCTAGAAAAGAAATCAGGGAAACAAAGCTTTTTCAGGTAAATTTCTCTCAAAACTGATTTTCCTAAGCTCAGTATTTGAGTTCTTAGCAATTCTTTAGCATGGAAAGTAAGCAAACCAAAAAAGCCATCAAGACTCCTGGGAGAAGGATTGCCTAAAGTGAGACTGTCCTTCCACCTTTCACAAATCATCAGACTACCAGGGACAGCAGAGGCTGTGGAGCCTTGTTTTGGAAATTGTTTTGTTCTCAGCTGCTAAGAAAACACAGATTTTATTCCAAACACTAAGTGTAGCTTTTAAATACAACTTGTTTCTTCGTATTACAACTCACACAGTCCCAGATGGTACCCTGTACGTTTTCATGTTACTTAAAATGCTAATGTATTCCAACTTCTTCAGATGTTGTTTAACACACACACGAGCATGGCGTTCACCTTAAATGGGAGTGTGAATAAGGAGGAAAATCACACTCTGGAATCTCGTTTATATCGTTAAATGCTGCCACTAACTCCCCCTCCTACTCCGTCTACTCCCTTCCCCTCCAAGTGAGAAAGAAATGGAAGAATAACATCACATGGTTCAAGGCTCCTCTTTAGCAAGCTATAATTTAACCTCAGGTTATCTTGACATTCGCATGCTGAAGGGAACACTTAGTGCATGTCATTGTGTGAGAACAGCTAAATGAGAACAAAAATACAGAGAAAGAGGTCAGAAAGGAAAGAATAATACTATAAGCAATTTCCACAGCACTCCTGCATGTGAAGATTTTGTAACAGGTTGTGATGTGTCAGTACGTTTGCTCAGGACACCCAACATTTGGAGAAATTCTAAAATGGAGCACTAGCTATGGGTAAAACTGCAGGTGTTTGGGAATCTCTGTAGATGGAAGGTGTATGAATACCGACTCAACATACTAACGATCTGGTAAGGGATGGAAGCAACCACATTTCTCTCTATCCACAGACCTCACATTTCTGAAAACCATCACATCTTTTGGGGCTTTTAGGTATACTCCTCACTCGTGCATCCAAACTCCCCCCATCAACGTCACATTGATAGCACAAATGGAGATAATACAGATATTGCACTGGTAGAATATTTTGGCAACGGTCAGTGGTTTCACTTTTCTACCCCCAGTACCTCACTTCTAGGAGAAAATGACTGCAAATGAAAAAATGCTTAATTGGTGAACAGTTACCAAGCACCATGGCCATTTCCTAGGTATGGCCTAGGCAAATATGGTGTTAGGAGATGGTAGCCAAGAGCATAAAGAGCTCTCAGACAGTTATAGACCTCATGTATTACAAGGAATTGGGCAATAGTGAAGTGTCCCCACAATCTGTCACTTCGTAATGACTCTTCCCGCCACACTTCCCTTGTATATAAGCCTTTATGCTGTTTGGAGAGATGTTCATGGGAGGGCACTGAAGTGGTCTGCAACAAGACATCAACAGCAAACCCTGGTTCCATTACATTCATTAACATTTAATTTGTGAGAAGCAACAGTCTTTTCCCTCTGCTCTTCTTGGATGCATCTGTGAGAATAAATGTGCAGGAACCATCATGCGTTGTAGTTTGATGATTTCTTCAGCTTCTGTTTGACATGCTGAGGAAGACGCTGTAAGAGATAGCAAGTGACGATAGGTAGGTTGTCTGTAAAGGATGACTGTATTATAAAAAAAAATAAAAATAAAAAGTCAGGTAATTATTTTCTGTGTTCTTTATAGCCTCCCAGGAGTAACAGACAGACACTCCCCCTCACACACACTCTAATATTTCACTTATCAAGGACATAATCCAGGTTATTTACAGACTGTAATGAGAGTGCCCACTTTCATGTCACCATAAATAAGCAGGTAAAACTGCTGAGTTTCAAGAAACTCATCTTGATGGCCTGGAAGATATTATTGTTTTAATAAAAAAGAATGGCATGTATAATGATTAAATTTATATCAAGTGCACAACCAGGTTCCACTCAAGGAGAAGTCCACAGGCCTTTCGGTACAGATTGTGCCTTAGAAAACTTGTCCCTGATTTTCTATAAAAAGTGGATGTTTGCTCCGATGACATAAGGAAACACTTCCTAGAGGCAGTCTGAAGGCCAAGGGCCATCTTGTCCCAATGGATTTCAGTAATTTAATGTTTTGATACTCCTCAGATAAGACAACCCATATCAGATACTCTGAACTGTACGAGCCATAGAAATGATACAACTTTCTTAACAGTATTAGTTCTTCTTGGTAAAACCTGGTCACTCATATAGACATTTTGATATATAATTTAGGATTACCTATCATTCAAGATGCAATCATTTTTCCACTGGATGAATGAATGATGGCAGATTAGAAGAAAAGATTATCCGAATCTAAACAAATTACCACCACCAACAAAAACCCTCAAACCCACCAACCAAGCCATTTCATTATTTTTTTCCCCTCAACAACTTTCATAAATTATTCCTGTTCTTGATGCAGTAGTCTTGATATATTTTCAATATAATTTTCAAATCTTATGAGATTCAGGAAAAATAGTTGCATTTTGCAGGGCTTTGCTAATATGGTGCAATTTCAGAGACTAATCTATTCCTACTACCAGAAAACATCAGCTTATTTTAAGTCTAGTTTTGAGCATCTTAAACTTTAGGAACGCCTGAGTACAAAGACTGGAAATGCTAATTTTCCACATATTTCTATTTGTTTCTTACAAAAACTATCATTTGATGAAGTACACAGATTCACTAACTAAATAATGAGAACATCATAATTTTTTGGGGAGGTGGTTTTACACAAAATCAAGTTCTATACAAGGACCAAACATGGAAAACTGAAAACAACTTTTTGAGATGGGGAAGCTTTTGGGGATATTGCTCAGAGACTGAACAGTAGGAAGAAAAAGAGCTGTGTTTCATATCAGTGCATACCTGCTCAAAACATCTTTGTGTAATCACTGTCCTTTGAGACAGGAATTGCTAAGAATGGTTTTGTTGTGCCAGGAAGCCTGTTTGATTAACATTGTCGTGTCATTCTTCTTAACAAGGGTTTGAACTACTGCTCCTCCTTCTTAGGGGAATTCTTTCACCTCAAACTTAGAGGAGGTTCTGAGGTCTGGGAGAATGAGAGAGGAAATCTCCACTCTGCAACTTCAAAGTGCAGCATTCTGCCACAAGAGCAGGAGGAGACTGTGGGTCCTAACACTTGTTTTTCCACCTTCTAGAGATTAGATAGGTCTAGTGTTTATGTATCTTTTTTTTTGATTGTTTGTTTTTCAAAAGCAGTAATTAGCAGACACGAAACTGAGAGCTTTCTAATCTGCTTCCCAAAAGCTCCTGTGACCCTCCTATTCCATAGGAATAAACATCCTCAAATATATTCACACTGAAATTCCACCCACTTCTGGTTCTCACACAAGGCATCCCATCTTTTGCCATCCACTAGCTTTATGTAAGGTCATAACTTATTTACATTCAAACAGGAAGTTGTTTATAGTGCCTATCACTTTCCTCTGCACTGGTGTCCTTATTCTCTTCCTTCAATGAAGCCTTCCATGAACATGTGTTCCTGTAAATAGCTCTTCTCCTCACAGAAATTTCTGAAAAAGTAATTGAAATTTTCTGCCTAATTTTTATCCATGGCCTGGCATCCAAACTTCAGCAGAATTCCAGGTGAGAAAATCATTAGAGGATTTTTACATGTCTCTCATCTTCAGGACAACATAAGATTTGGAGAAATTTTTTGATTAAAGAGGGTTTTCTGTTCTGACTCAGTCTTTTTAGAGGAATTGCTAAAAATTATTGACCCTATTAATCCCTTGTTGAGAACAGTCTTTAATTGCTCTCTACTACTCACAGAATGAGTTGTTAAACCTCTGTTCCTTGCCATGCCATAAAATCCAGACATCAAAACCAAAGTGTAATGGGTCTGCAGTCAGTCTCTCTGAGAACAGACTACAAAAATTCTCAGGGTAGCCTCTGAGCAAGTTGTTTCTTTTTTTTTTTTTCTTCTTTTGGGGATTTTTTTTCAATATAAACCATATGCTCCTCACTTTTTTTTTATTAACAGTAAAGAGAAAAAATCTTCTCTCAAAGTGCTCTGAGTAACTCATCAGAAATGCAGAACCTTCAAAAAGCACTTGTGGTTCAGTCAGGTTTCTCATGCCCGTCTTGCTAATTATCCTCCATCAGAATTCAGACCTGAGCATATGCTGAAAATGTGATTCTTGAAAGACTCAGCTTCAGTTTTGGACACCTGTTTTCCCAGCTGACCTCTTTCGTCCTCATGTCTTGTGTTCCTGACAGTTTCTCCAGCTCTTAGTACTTCATTAGGTGATACGTGCTATGCTGTGAAGCCTTCTTCAACATGGAAAAAGCTATCCCCAAGCACGTGGATTTTCCTAAGTCTGCTGTTGATCATACACCAGACAGATGAACTGAAGAAGCGAATGTGAGCCAAACCCTATTGGAGAAAGAATGTATGAGCAGCTTCTCTACACGACACCAGCAGACAAATGGAAGCAGGAGTCAATCTCATGGCCTTTACATTTTAATGTAACTCTTCTACTGCTAAACTGGAGAAAGCCACCTTGACCAGCCATAACTTGTTCTGACATCTAAGATCTGAGAGTAAGTTCAGATAGTGCCTGTCTTAGCCACATCCCAGGTTCATCCCAGGGTGAGATCTGAGGCAGCATCAAATACCAGCCTTGCTTGGTATCTGGAAATACGCCTGAAAGGTCTCTTTATCTGCAGCCTCTCCCCTTGAATATGTTCGTGTTGTCCAAAGGTGTGTTACATTGGCTTGCTGTGCAATTTCTTGAGAAAAGCTGTGCAACATCTAGAATTGTGGAGGTCACTTGACACGTGTAATGTATCCAAATCTTCAAAAATATTTTAAATAGTAATTCAGTATAAATTAATTCTCAGACTGAGACCAATAGAACAAGGAAGCAAATGGAGCTGAACACCCATGAGCTACAGAGAGAAGACAGCTACCTTCAGCATTAACTCTGAGTTACAAGGGTGGCACAATATTGCAAAGAATATTTATAGCACAGAGATATTTTGGCACCATAGCTGTGTGCCTCACTCTGCATTTTAAGAAACAAAGAGAGCAGATGAGAGCCAGCAGATAAATGACTGACGGAAAGAGCGTCCTTGTGGCAGTGTGGTAGCTTGGGTAGTAACAGTAGTGAAGACACAGCGGCACAGACCAGCTCCCAGATATCAAGGACCTGAGGTGATCTGGCAGAGTGGGAGCTGTCCTTCTTC
>JAUBNY010000477.1:499390-511039 GCA_032275445.1 Crypturellus soui | reverse complement strand
AAGACACAGCGGCACAGACCAGCTCCCAGATATCAAGGACCTGAGGTGATCTGGCAGAGTGGGAGCTGTCCTTCTTCAGCACCACACATTAATGCTAGTGGCAATATTGCTTTCCTTTACACTTGCCTGCATCCTTCTTTCTGGATATGATAATCCTCCAACTTCATTGTAAAGCTTGGATTTGTGCACCTGAAAATGATGCACCTACATTTCTCAATGACTTTCCTGAGGCAGAAAAAACATATGCTGTTTAGAGACTGCTTCAAAGTTGAAGATCACCCCATGTTCAGCACATTTCTGCTTGCTGATGGCACTACACTACAAGAATTTAATTCTGCCTCAAATAGATAGTGTTGCTGACAGTCATGCCAGAGCTTTGCAGTCTCTTTTTCTCTGGGTTTGATGAAGATTAGAGCTGGACTCAAACATGTTACACAACCCAATGTTGATGACCACATTCTTCTGTGGTAGAGTTACCTGAACAGAAGAGGCAGCCGCCCAGAGATTACTCCATGCACCCACCTCCCCTTGGAGATGCTGCTCAGCACACTGAGCACATGTGTGCTTGAGTAGCTCCCCCGGCAGTGGGCATTTTTGGTGCATCTCCATCCTTAGGTTCTGACACATTTTGGGTTGAATATACTATTTTTTTTCAGCAGGGGCATTGACCTAAAATATTGCTTTGCCTGCTCCCCTCAGTTTTTGCACAGGAGGAGCCATTTTGTATGTGGCAACCAAAAGCAGTAATCTTAGCAATCCTGAAATGAGTTATAAGGAGCACCGTGGAGCAAGCTAGAACAAGGACAGAATGGGACAAGGTGACTTTTCAGTTGTATCATTTCAGAGACCCAAACTTCCTTCCTTCCGTGCAGGGGCTCTAGCTACCACTACTGCTCTGATGTGATTTAATGGGATTAAATGGTTGCAGAGCCGCTTGACACTGAGATGTGGAACTGCAGGTGGAGATAGCTTGCTATTGCCTCCAGCTCAGTCCTGCAAAGACAGTGTGGTCCATTGACGACTAGATTTAGAATTTATTACCCAGCAAAGGTGGGTCCGGATGTATGAATAGTTTGAATGGAGCTATAAATATTATCCATTTCTATCCAATTCCAGGATTCCCTCATCTTTGGTCATTGGAAAAGGAATTTGCAGAATGAGAAATCAATTTCTTCTTCACTTTTGCCACGTATAAAGAAAAGAAATGTCTGGCAGTGTTTGCTAATGACTTCCTAGCCCACCCAGATCCAAGAGAGATAATGAGCTTTCCAAGGCAGCAGGTAATTCCTTCTTACACTTTCTCTCTTTTTATTTTCCTTAAATGCAGGTCTGGCTGCAGCTCACAGAAGATTAAGGTCCTCAGTCTGATACTAACCTACACAACACTCACAGAAAATACAGTAGGAAAAGAATTTTTCTTCTTTTTCATCCTTATTAAATACTATTATTTAATTTAGAAGGCATATCAATATATTAATAAGAAAAGTATATTTTTTAATGTCATCTGTGCAGTCACCCTCCTAGACTGATTCTACTTTGAACTCCTTGTATTATTGGTAATGACTGAAACCTCACATTGTAATTTATCAACCAAAGTCTGTCTCAAAGAACTTTCTAATTAGTACTACTAATCACTTATTCCTTCGCAGGGAGACTAATGCATTATTACAAAGACTTGTGAAATACATCCAACAACATATACGTCTTGTTAAAATGACACTCAGGAGATACCATTACCCACATCCATCAATGACACTTAATCCATCACATGGAAATACTGCTTAAATACTGCTACCGCAGTCAGCTGGGTACAGGGATCTTCAGTGAGGACTGCTAGGCACAATGTTTCTTGCTTATGGGTTTGGCAAGCAGCCAACTCTCTTACATCATATAGTAATTAATGTACCTTTACTTGGATAACAAGAAGTTAGAGAGGCAAGTGGAAAGTAGCAGCAGAGTGGGACAACTGACAAAATTAGCTGCAGGAAATCTATTTTGTAATAAAACTGATCATAAAAGTGAAATGTCATTTAAATGCACAATTTCCATGGAGAATAAGTTTTTATGTCTGTGTGCATCTTTAAGGTGAGGAGGTTTATTTTTCCCCTCCCCAATACTTCTTTCATTTAAATGGGTTTATGGAAGTCCCAAAGAATATACACATCTTTAAATCCAGGTAAAATATTTTGCATTTTACACACAACATATTTTTTTCTTTTTTTTTAATTTTTCCTTTTCTTTTTAATTCAGGATGATTCAAGATACTGCAGTCATTCAGTTGCAACAAATATTTAGATCACATGAGTGCAGATAATTAACAATATACATAAAAAAGAACAAATCATGTTCTTTTTAAGTGGAAGAAAAAAAAGCCATTTAAAACTGATGAATTACTGATGGAATACGATTTAAACTGAATGTTACTGATTGCTTTTCCCTTGTGTTTGCATACAGACCCAGCAATAAAGTCAACTTTACATATACAAAGGCACATACACTGAAAAATCTCTAGAGTTAACAGGATACATTGCAAAGTTCCTCCTACTGAAGTAATTTAAAAAGAAATACAGATACTTTTAACATGGCAACCATGAAAAAATCTAGCATGCCTTGAAATTAGAATGGACTATGAAGAGAAATGAACAAAATAAATAAATAAACACAGACTTAGTATTTGAACCAGAACAAGACTTTTCCCAGGCAACTTGAAGGGGAAATCTTGCTGGTAGGAGCCAGATAAAGTTAGATCACAGGGGTAAAACCTGTTTCCTCCTTTAAGGCAAGGAGAATTCCTAAAGATCCCTTCTGACCAGATCTCAGCAAGTAATCTCTCTGTGCACTGAATTTTTCTTTCTTTTTTTTTTTAATTTTCATCTATTTCTTTCTAGTAATAGTTAAATTGTTTGTACTGCTAGTTTCTCTATTCTGTTTAGAACATAGTGATAAGTGATTTTCCTTCTCAGTGAAAGGAGAAAATGTTGTTACTATACAAAAATCCTCTGAGTCGGTCTATGGTCATATTAGGGATGAATGTGACCTCCTCAGTGTCATCCTGGTATAAACAGGACACTTCAAATTAGAAGTCAGTACAGTTCATGGGACCTATAAGAATGAAAAGCAAAGAACTCCTCACTAATAAAACTCTTCCACTGTGTAAGTAAGTAAGCCCAGAAAAGTCTAATTCCTGCTCATAATATCTCAAGAGGCTGCAAAAAGTCTCTCATGTGCAACAAAGTGCTCCAGGGATTGCAAAACAACAACTATGAATCTACAAAAAGTGGGGCTTAAGAAAATCAAAATGTGAGTATTACAAAGAAAGGCTGTGCAGATCTACATCTGAGAACACCACCCATGCTCTCCCAATGGGAAGATTCAGATGCAGAGTGCAGACCATATGATGAAAGCAGCTCATCACAAGCATCCCAGTTATTTTAATTATTTCCACAGCTGCGGGGATAAATCTGTAGAAATGATAAAGATAAAATAGCAGACATGGGAGGTACAAAATCAACAGTAGCTACCACAGATGGATGAGAGGATAGTAACTCTGCATTTTTGTTCTTTCCTATGGTGACCAGTCTGGATCAAGCTTAGCCCTTCAAAAATATCGGGAAGTTGCTTAAATTTTCTGTTAATTCCCCTCATTTAACAGCACTTCAATCCCACCAAAATTACCATATCTTCTCTCATTATACTCTCTCCTTCCTTGCCACTTCTGGCTCACCATGTTCTCTCCTGCAGAGCAGTAACTTCATGAAATCGGTTTAAAAATACTGGTTTTGCTCACTTTGGGGATAATTTAAGAGAAGCCTGACCTGGGACCAGACTACATGGCCACTTTCCTTGTGTCTTTAGAGCAGACATAAATTTTCCTCCTCACTGTGTGCAGACTTTGTGTGCATTTAAAGCAAACAAAGGGGAACAGATTCACATACTGATAGGCAGACCTGAAAGAATGCAGAGAAAAGAAGTTCTTTCTTCTTAATTAAAGCTGAAACTCACTTCCCATTATGAGCCTAATTGCATTTCAAACAGATGCACTTTCAGTCTGTGCAACTGTTCTGGCATTGTGAAAGACTGAATGAAGATTGTCTTCAGCTACATAAAGGTTACATTAGAGCCAGGCATCTTTGGAGGAAATTTCCCTGAACATCCTCCAGCCTGACAAGGGAAAACATCCGTGAGCAGCCGCTTTTTATATCAGATACATGTGCACATGAGATAAGTCAAAATCTCTGTAATTCACTTATTTTAATTGTGCTAAGACTTCAGAGACGGGAAAGAGAAGGCACTGATAAGAATCATAAGGCAATTGCTCACAGGATGAAATAGCCGCACAAGAAATTCCTATGTCCCTTTAACATAAAAGTGGATGCGTTTAAGAAATATAAAGAAAAGCTGTGCAAAAAAATACAGAGAGCCAAACCCTCAAGGCCCACTCATATGAACTAATACTGAGAAAATTATGGATCCAGTCTTTCAATCAACAAGCATATTGACTGGAAAATTTTGAAAAAGCTCTTGGGGAGTTCCTTCAGCAATGCAGCTGGAAAGAATACATTTTCACCAGAGCTGGTGTTGTCAGATACTGCCAAATGCCATTTGCTGGTACTCTGCTCTCTCATGCTGCTGTAAATTTCAATTCCCTGAAAATAAATGGTTTTATACAAAAATAAAATGATTGGGAAAAATTATTAAGGGATCTTAAACCTACCTAAGTGCTGTTGGAAATACACTTGTGCTTTGTCTGTCTAGTCCCTTCACTTTGCTTATTTTAAGTACTGTACTGCACAGACCCTCATGTTCACAGCATTGCAGACTGGATGTGAATGGCTGTGCATGGAGGGAATGGACAAACAGCTTTATTGTCTCAAAATACTGTCCAAATACCACACCACTAATGCAGAGGAGTTATTCAAGATGGCTAGAAATCCATGAAAACTTTGCTGAGAGGAAATGATAAAAGGATCTGTTTTCAAAAGAGGATGCAGCAAATAGACTTGAGATTTGCTGCTGATTCACTTTTGCATGCTATTTTTAAAATGTGCCTTTCTCTTACATCAAGATGACCCCTGCTATACACGTCCATGGACACTATAGTGGAGATAGAGGGCTCAATACATTTCCTCTTAGTGACCTCCCACTAATCCCTAGCGTGTGTTTGTGCATTCACGAAATGTGCCATGAGGTGGTTATCAAGATGGAGAATAACTATGAGTAGCATCTTCAAAGATCCTGACATCAATTCTGAGGCTGAAAGCAACATAGTTTAAGAGAGAATGCAGTATTTTTAGCATCATGTTCTTCAGACATTACAAACTGACTCAATATCATTTATTACAACAGAGTTATGCAAATACACATCAGATGTAAGTGCAGATCAGATAACTTTGGGGTGTTGAGTAGAGTTTTGGGAGTTGAGAGAGCATGTGATCTGTAATCTGAAATCTCTATTAAAACAAACACTTTTAGACAAACAAAAGTTTATGGTTCTCATCTAATGTGATATAACTCCTCTGCTTGGGGAATAAAGCTACTTGCGCCATGCCCTTAACAAGCCCTGGAGGAAGAGGGAGGGTTCTGAGTATACCTACAAATGCAGTCACTTCCTCTGCAAATACAAATCTGAGCATATTTATGCAAGATGTGGTGGGCCACACTTTGTTTTGCCACTGGTCTAATTGTGCCTTCTGAAGACGTCTCTCTTAAAATTCATTTCTTGCCTTGTGGACCACTTACTGGTGTGTTTTTCGCAGTGACTTCAGCAGTCACATTGTTAGATGGATATAGATAGATAGATGCTGTCTAATTCTACACCTGAAGTTATACTGTAGCCAATATGAGATCTAGCCAGTTTTATAATTCCCCCTGTATGTTATAAGGATTTGCCACATATTTTAACGTAAGTGCTACATATGTCATCAACTTTGTGGTAAATATGTCTATTTTTCCTCCTGGAATTACAGAAGGGAGAAGTTAGTGTCTGGTACATTCCATTATTTATTGTCTCAATTCAGTGCAATTCAATATATTGTGTTAATTTCCTTTTCCTTTTTTAAAAGAAATAATAATCTGTCATTGAGGTTGTAACAGCTCCAATGTTAATGGAATTGTATGAGACAATGTCATTGAAATTGGATCGGTCCAAATGGAATCATTACTGTTCGTCCATTGAGATCTTAATGGCTCCATCAATCGACATGTATAGGACAGAGCCCAAGGTGTTTTGAGGAAGCTTTGAGGTGCATCTAAGTGTGCAGAGCCTTTGTGCACCTGGGAAGCACAATAACAGGAAATCAAAAGTACAGTTCCAAAATCTCCTAGAGACTCATTATCTGCAGATCGCACACACTGGAGGCTCCTTTAGAGCCGGCACGGTCTGCCACAGGAGCGTATGTAGTTCGTGAATCACTGAAATAGAAGGTAGGACTAAAACTGCACGTATGTGTATTTAGGGATCTAAATCTCTGTGGTGACTTAGGGTGCTTAGAAGTTGCTTAGGAAGTTTTTTAGTAAATTGAAGCACATATCTAGTAGTTTATTTCCTCTGCTTAGTATTTCACCCTTTTTAATATTGCTGCAAATTCCGGCAGGCACCATTTTTCAGTATTATTTCCCAAGCTTGAGTATGTTGGGTGTATTTTTATTTAGGAGGAACACAGTAAAATCATCTGAACTCAGGGAATTTTCTGCCTTTGCGTTCTGACTGATGACTGCAAAAGAAACAACTTTTCTATGTTTTTATATGTTATCCATGGGAACTGAATAGCATAGACCTTTGGGCAATTTCCAGGGCGTATGAGTCCAGGACAATGAAGTGTACGAATCCCAAGACATCTATCTGTGGCATGGTTTTGCTCTCATAGGAAGAGGACCGATTGCTGGGAAGTGCAGACGGACTCCTCTGACTCTTTAATGGAGTGATAGGGAATGTCTGAGGTTCACCAGAAAGCACTTTTTGCTATAAATTGAATCCTATTTTCAGTACTGTTTCCAGAGATCTGCAAAACCAGTCTTTTGTCTTGTCAGCCTTTCTTAGAGAGTTATGAGTGATTTCTTTCTGCATGCAATGCAGGAGATTTCTCCATGAAGAATGAACATGGGCATCCCCATTAGTGCCTGGTGGGAATTTCCTTGGCTGATCACATCATTGTCTTCCTCAGCAGTTTTGATCATAAGGATGTTTCTGTAGTAATTTGAAAAGTCATGTGAGAAATGTGAAGTGATATATTTTGGGCTACAGATAATCACAATTTTATTTTCACTGAGACAAATTTTCATTTTCAAGAAAATTAAATTTTTAAAAAATAAGTTTAGCTTGATTTTTCGGTCAGTATTATAAATTCACAAGTTGTACTCCCTTACTGTAGAATATCGTCCCACCTCTTTTCCTTAGAAATCCAAGAAATGTAATCTGTTAGTTGTGACATTGTCTCCTTGTAGTCTTAGTGCTCTCAGTGTCTTGTCTTTCTCTTTTGGACTGAAAAATAAAACAGATAATAAAGAAATAAATAAACATAGAATAAAGAAATAAAGAAATAAAATTAAAAGTAAACTTAAAATTAAAAAGTAAAATACTTGTCATGAAAATTTTGAAAGAGACAAAAATCAAAAGCTCCTATTTTTTTTATTTTTTTCTTATTCTTTCCACACAGTTGATTTGCCATAGTGATATTGTCTCATATTAATTCTTATTATTAATTTGTTTGCTTTCCACTTGCCTAGTGTCAGGGAAAAATACAAATATATTTTTTTTCAAGGACAGATGTGATACAGGTCCTCATACTCAGCTGGCTCCATCTGTCCACCTAAGCCAAGTATTTCCAGACCTCCAAGCTGCAGGCAGCAGGGTTGTGCACTGCAGTGCATCACAATCCCGGTGGTTTGTTCTGTGTTTTCCACTACCCAATAATCACTCTGCATCAAATCCCACATCCTGTCTTTTTGCTATCCAATAAAGAAGGGAATGAACTGGGCTTTACGTATGACTGTAAATACCTGTGATCAAAAGGAATTCCACTTTACTCTCTAAAGTAGACTTATCATGTGTATATCTTGTCAGTCAGCATTATGGTACATCAAGGATAAAGCTTATGTTCTTACACTGACATCTTAAGAGAGCACATGTAAATCTCCTTGTATGGCTGGCCCAGAAAGCAGGCATTAAGTAATCATTTTTTCACTCCTATGCAGCTGTCACTGCTGTTTCCAATGCTCCATTTGTAGTTCATTGCTTGATGGTATTCTCTTGAGTCTTAGACTGACCAAAAAGGACAAGACAAATAACTTGAAAATTAAAAACACATGAATTCCAGCATCTTGGTATGTGGTCTGACACCATGATAGCATCTTCAATCCTATGCAGCTAATAAAGCCAACATTATTGTTGGCAAAGCTTCAGGAACAAAGCACAGACAATAAAGGGGCTTTATTCTCATTTAACTCACAAATGGAAAAGAAAATTCACCTTCTCTGTCATCTTGTTTAAAGGGGAACATTGCCTGGTGTGCATGTGTGAGAAAGAATGAGAGAACGTGCAAGACATAAAATCTGAAAGGCTGTTTTGGAAACTAACTTTTCATCTAAAAAAAAAAGAAAAAATGCAGTATGAAAGCAAACTGCTTCAGGCTGGAAATGCTGTTGGCAGATCTCGTGAGGGTTGTGGTCCAAGTGCCATGTGTACCCATTTGTCTATATAAAGATGCTTCTTTTCTCAATCAACTTCTGCCACCCTTGAGCCAGCACAGCCTTCTAGTTGGATGACTGAGAGCGTTGTGGGAGTTCAGCTCATGTGTTCGGTCTTGAGCAGCAAACATGGATTAAAATAACTCTACTTTCAGCAGAAATTTCTCAGTTCCTTTGCAGAGTTCAATGGGACTTTTCTGATGCATAAATTTTACCCATGTAATCGAGTTGACTGTTAAGCATACAAAAAGGAAAAGGAGGCCGCTTGTTGCTTCTAAGCCAAATTTCCTCATTTTTGCTTCCCCAGTTACTTCCCAGACAAGGCATAATTAAGCAGTTTTGTTTCTCATGATATTAAAACTAAAGATAAAGCCATTTCAGCTATTTCTAGGCATTTTTAGGGTTATCAACAATTCACTGGTAACAACCGAGATACTTAGAACAGATGGTATGTGATTCTAGATTCTGTCACATTCCTATAAATGTATTAATTTACTGTTGAAACAAAGTAGGTTTTTATGTCATTCATGAAAGGAGAGGATGACATGAAAAAGATTGATCAGTGATGACAATGTGGGTTTTTTTTTTTTTTGGTAAATGCAACTTTCCACAAGTTTCACATTGCTATATTCACCAGATCTGCAATATAGTTAACTACAAATTCTTTTCTATGGTAATCAAGCTGCTACCTTAGTAACACTGTATATAAAGTCAAAATATTAATCAGTAAGCCTTTCTTTATTTCAATATGTTCTCCTTCAGAAGTAATCCAACTGGAGCCTTTTCAACCGCATTCTAATTTATGAGCCAGCTGGAGCACAATACATTTTTAATAAAAATTAGGTACAAGCAGATACAGGGGATTAATAGTTGTATTATAATTTTATAGTTTTCAATATACGCTGCCATAGAAAAGACAATCAAATATGGGGTCCATCTCAAGGATATAAAATGCGGTATTTATTTTTAATGGAAAGAGAATTTCATGAATTACTGAGCCATGAAGAACTGATGAATGCACTCACTGAGCAAAACAAAGGACAACTGGAGAGAATAGATTTTTAAAACAAAAGATCACTCCTGTTTACTTGGGATGTAGACACCTCTGAGTGTGCTTGAAATCTCAGCTCTACCAGTTTGCCCAGATTCAAAATTAATCTTCTCAGTAGCCTATATGGACTGGAATTTTTTCATGTGTTTCTGACATACACTAATTATCAATTTATTACACATGGGAAAATAGGAGTAAAAGCAGTGTTTGTAAATTGATTAAACCATTAGAAGAATTATATCTTTCTCAGATCTACTTTAAACTATATTGATATGACCGAGCAGTGGAAGTGAAGTAGCTATAAATTTTGCAATCCTTGCAAACTTTTAAAGTATGCATTCCAGAAGTTAATATATTGTACACGTCTTTCTGCAAACAGCTAGTAAATAACAATTATGTACAATTCCTACAGTCTTAGCAACTCTGTGTAGCAAGAATTTTCCCTTGCTTGCTAAATCCTGAAGTTCTTGTTGTAATATTGCTGCAAGTATCATTAAATCTTTCTTAAACTTATCATCTGATGTCTTCTTGATCCAAGCACCTTCCAGTTATATGATGAACTTACTGAAGAATTGCTCATTGTTCAGCGTTTAATCTCAAATATGATCTGGCAATTGAACCCAAGTACATCAAAGACAGTTCCCAGTAAGAAAAACAAATCTTCCAGAAATGGGTAGCTCTCTTCTCCAGCAATGCTAATTATGCTGCAGCAAACTCTTAAATTTCATATATGCTGTTACTCTCCAGGGCTGGGATGTAACATGAAATTGCTTTGATGGGCATCCCAATGATATAATTTTTTTTTTTTCCTTTGGAAAATGAAATGAACGGGTAACAGAGGGCAGGAAATCTTCAAATACAGCATGCCAACAATGAAATCTTTGAAGGAGTACATACTGGCAATGTAAAATCTCCACTGGGACCATGCCTTCATCAATTCGAAAGGGAGACTCTGAAGGCTTTGAAGAAGCCCCCTCCTTCTGAAGAGATGGGAAATCTTTGAAGTTATTAAGCATGCATTAATCATTTTAGATAGGTAAACTCTGGAATAAAGCTGACCCCAACCTGTAGTATTCCTTCTCAGCGCTTTACCAAGAAAATCATTGCTGTGGAAGAAACTGCCTTCCAATATCAGCGCTGTGTTATGCTTTTGGAGACCAGGAACTGACAGCGCAGAGTTTTAGCTAGGTCTCTGCAGCTGACTGCTGGTATACTCCCAGTTTAGAAGATACATCATATGTGGTAAAATATTCCTCTTTTATATGCTCTCTTGTTCACATTTTGTACACACCTGCAGTTTTTGGAGGGGTTGGCAATATGTTTTTGCCCATGCCGAGGCCTGACTTTGCAGGGGTTAACGATGGGCAAAACCCAGGGAAAGCCCAGGCACGTCTTTCTTCAGTGCTCAGTATACTCAGTTACATGCAAGACCTAACTTCAAGACCTCTCAGTCCCACTGCCAAGGCTTGGATGGAGGAGGGCCAGCTGGGGCTAAATACATCCAGAATACATTGCTGGCTCCCATAAACTAATGGAAAAGGGAAATCAAGAGCTGGTTGCAAATGCAGAAGTGAGAAGCCTTTAACTTCATCTTTTAGTAACATGCTAAGACTATTCCTTATAGACAAACTGGGATATGTGAGTCAACTAGGTTCCTCTCACGAGAGATACTGTGATTCTGAGATGTTAATCCACCAATTGCTTTAAGTGAAGCTGCTATAACCTTTCATGACAATGGCCTTTCGGTGCCCACGAGCTCTGTTCCCACTAAGGATGGGGCAAACAGACAAAAAGAAGTACTAAAATGGTCATAAATGATCCATAACGTCTATTCGGTGCCTTTTCTTTCTACTCAGTGTGAGTCTGAAGTGATGGAGCTTCAGCAGAAGACTGAGTAAGGGAGATCCTTCCTC
>JAUBNY010000477.1:403341-418487 GCA_032275445.1 Crypturellus soui | reverse complement strand
AACGCTGCTTTTGTTCCCTGCTTGCTTCCTTTCTCTAACAATCTCTCTCGAAGTTTCCTTTGGCACCACCAGGGCCATGTCCAGCAGTGGATGAGTATTTCCTCATCCGCAAGTGTTTGCTAAGGCTGCAGGAGCACAGGCTGCAGCTTGCAGGCCAGCAGCACTCACGAATTCAAAGCTGTGCCTGGCACAAGGTTCAGTTCTGTTCTCTTTGCACTGGCTGGCAGATCACTCTTGACAAAATCTATAAAAATACAGCCCGGATATGGGCTAGCAAGATGCAAAGTGTTCACTTCTATGATATATCCTTGCCCTACAGGCAGATATGTCTGAGCTGGGTCTTCAGAGGCCAGTGCTGGCAATGAAAACACAAAGGTAGCTTTTGTCCAAGAGGCAGAGCTGCCTACAGGTAGTGCCCCAGGCATCCAAATGCATCTCCCTGTGAGCAATGCTGGAGCAGCACTAGGATGGGTGCACGAGTGGGACTGCGCTGCCTGTACAACTGTGTGTGCTCATGTGCTTTAGTGCTCAAGTCTTAAGAGGACAACAGGAATATTCATTGGCTTTGAGCACTGACAGAGTTGACATATTCAGTAATATGATCTTACAGCCTCAGGGGTCTAATTCACAAAGATGCATCAGAAAAAAATAGTCCTATCTAAATGACAATAAATTTTCATTATTTCCATCTGGGTTCAGGGTTTATGTGGGTTCAGTGGAGCTCAGACAAACTCAGAGAAGAGAAAGCTGGATGGACTGATACAATTCAGCCATTTTTTTCTTAATCCCAACAGTTACAAAAGGCTTCAGGACACCTAGGGTTTGAGGCCTTTGTATAGCTTTCCCTTTGCAGAAATAATAACTTTTTCATGATGAGCAATAAGGCGAGAAGTCGAGTCAGGCTTTGACATGTCTTCATTTGAAACTATCTATTTTGAATTTAAAATACAAATGTGTCACCCACTATCATTCTGATTCAGCGTTTACTGAGGTCAGTGTAAGCATTCACATTCATATCAGAGGATGTTATTCAGTCCCTGCAATCCCAGATCAATGAGAAAAATGTAAATGTACTGGAATAGAAGCACAACCTAGTCTGACCTACCTGTGCAATAGCAAATTGGTCATAGAAAGCAGAGTTTTCTAAGTTCAGTTCAAGATCTATATCCTGCAATTCTTCGCAGCTACCCAGAAAAGGCATTTGAGAGGGAAAAAAAAGAAGAAAGTTATTTCAGAGATTCCAAACAGGCAAAGCAAGTGTAAAATGAAACGACATCTTAAGTGTGTTTCAAACAGTCACAATGACATATTCTATCAAGAGATATCTAACAAGAAGTGGCTTGCTAATTTTGTCTAGAAGTAGGCTAAAAGAGGCATATGATTACTTAAAAGTACACATATAATTATGTCAGTGCTAACACCAATCTTCCATAAAGTGGCATTATTTAAATCATTATGAAAACAATTTTCCTACAACTTTCTTATCCCACTCCCCAAGAGCCTCCCGCATACACACACGTGGCATCACCCCTCAATGACACAAGGTGCCCGAGCCTCATTACCTTTGACATCATCAGGAAAGCCTCAGAAGGGACTGTGGGGGTGTTTTTGTTTCAGATGTTCTCGCAAGGAGACGATAGTCTGATGCTGAGATAGAGGCTGCCTACAGATTTTACAAATAACTTGGATATTTACTGGTGTTGTGAAAAAAAATCCCAGGATTTTGAGGTTGACTTTCTATCTCTTGGTTGATATCTGCAGCCTCTTCTCTGTCCTTTTCAGTGCTGTCGGTCATCTTGGATTCTTATCCGAATATTCGATTAGATGTTTTATGTAATTGAGATACAATTTTTAACCGAATATTCGAATAATTCGATTAATCGTTGCAGCCCTAAACAGAACATTTGCTATGGCATTTTACAACATATGACAATGGGCAACAACATAAATGTATGCTTTATGTAGTACTACTGTTGAATATCATATGACATAAAATGTCACTTTTTCTTCTCTTTTCATTATTTGATAGAAAAAAATCTATCTCAATCCATCATCCATTTCCTACAGTAAGCATAAACATTGTGGAACAGAGCTTTAGCACCTGTACCAATTTAGCACATGTACACCTTGTGCATTTTAATAATGTACTGGCCAGCTGCACTTTGTGCTCATAACTGCTGAGGCCCTCAGGGTGTCCACAGCACCACGGAGATCAGCATCTCTCTGCTCATTTTTGGATGATGGTGCATGGTGACACAGGGAGGACGAGTGACTTGCCTGGTGTTATGCTGTGGGTCAGTAGCAGAGCCAAAATAGCAAGCTAGGAGATTACCAGTCCCCTGCCCTGGCTCACCAGACCACTCTCCCTCCCTTCATAGAGCATTTCCAGACTTCTCTCCCTTGCTCATCTTGCATGTAATAAGCGCAGTTTCTAGCAATGCTGTTCATTTGTGCATATATCGAAAGGAGGAAAGAAAGAAAGAAAACATATTCTTTAATACCAACCTATTTGGCATGCTCCCTTTTTCGGTAATTGCATCACACCACATGTTAAATCCTACGCTCACTATAGTGCTAGCAATAAATGTGATAAACACCACAAAGGCGCTGATCAGCAGATTCAGGAAGGCATAAAAGAAAGAGCTGCAATAAAAGGAAAGAAAAATGTAACTCATAAACAGCTGAAACACAGCATCAGCAATCTTTCTAAGCAGTATACCCTGGGCATAGTCAAAGATACCAGTTTCCATTCAAAACACATCTGCTTTAATTAAGAACACCTAATACCATTGAAAAACTATGGATCATATTATTGTCATTTGTAGGGTCTTTTGCTTTTTATTTTTTACAGTAAGAGGATGAGGATTAGGCTTTAAATCACAAATATTAAGCAGCAATTGTTCCTACACATCATGGCTTTCATTAGCTGTAATGATGAAAATCACCATTGCTAAAAAAATAAATGTTATTAGCTCAAATTATATAGTAACTGGAGCTAAAATTATCTCATGACTAAAGTGATAATTGGGACAAAAATTGCCTAAGAGAAGGAAACTAAAAATAAAACAACACAGTACTGATAGCTATAATCATTTTAAGCAATGTAACTCATGGTACTGACATCATAGGACACAAATTTCGGTTTTATGGGCAATTTGCAGAGCAGTCCAGCTTCTCCTGGGTTATCTGTGGCTTCAGTACGTTACTTTTTGCCAGATGAATGTCAATGTAAATCGATCCAGTTAGTCTTCCCACCCAGGGCCAGCTCCAGGCACGTGGCTTGTATATGGGGTGGGATACTTGCAGTGCTCCCATAAGCCCAAGCAATTGTCCGCTCGTTCTCCAAATCTGATGCTACCTGAGAGTCACTAACACTCTAGAAGGATGAACTGAAGCTCACTGAGAGATGAACTGTTTGCTGCTTAGCTCTACGACATAATTCTTGTTACTTAAAACTTTCTAAGCCTTTTTTTCCATTCATCTGCCCAAATTCTTTGCTTTACAAAACAGCTTTAAGTGGCGTTTGGAAATTTTCATAATCTGAAAAACAGATCATGTTTTTATAATCCAATTATCTATGCTATGTTGGAGAAACACTGGCAGTTCTAGGAAGCAGGTCATCCTATCTAAGTTAGATGGTAAAGGCAAATACAGCAAATTGCCCCTGTCATTATGCTCTGAGTAGAAGGATTGTCCTCACTTTCAAGAACAAAAACCTCTATCATTTCTTCTCCCTGATGGGTCATTAAATGAAAATCTTAGTGGCTTTTTGAGTAAGTAAGTGATTGAGTTCTGTGAAGGTTTAAGGTTGAACAAACCTAATTTCTACAGTTGCTATACATGGTTAAGACATATGCGACCTTGGGAGGACATCTATAAAATGAGATAGGAAACTTTTAACACCTGGGCTATCATGTTTGCTCTTGGGTCAATGTGGCTACAGAGGGCACGTTCCAGGTTCCCTCCTAATGTCCACTCATCCAATACCAATACCTGATAAAATAAATCATCATCCACAAGCGCATTTACAGACTCAAGTAGGACCTACCTCCCAGGGACATCTGACTACTGCCTGGATGCTGAGGTGAATCCTATTCTTGTCTTACAGCTTCATGGGCCTTTGACTACACCAGTTCATGACTGCAGAGTGCCAGGGCCACCCATGGTTAGCAGAGGAAGAGAGCATCTGCGTGCTACAGCTCTGCATGTTCACTGACTGCACTGATTTCACACCTAACCTAGGTTTCATTCCAAGTGTTGTTAAAAAAAATAGAGAGATAATATTACAACCAATAACAGCTCTAGAAAAGAAATGGTTTCCAGGCCTATTCAGGACTATGCCCTATCATGGGACCTCCAGTCCTTATTCTAGTTCCTACCCTGGAGCAAAAGACAGGCACCAAGGTCTAGAATTTGATCTTCCACCAATGAACTAAAGCCAAGTGTTGCACTTGATTTACACGAGACATATAAATAACAGCAGAGATTCCTTAGGCAAGGCCATGCTGGTAGAAAATCAGTGCTGATCTGGCTCTCTGTCTCACAAGTTTTCTATTTATAACAGAATTTACCTGAAGAAGGGAGATTCAAATGTGTTAAGAAGTTCCTTGTTCAATTCAGATCTTCCAAGCTAAGTTTTAATATGGAAATAAGCTTCTGCTCTATACTTGCTACAATAGGTTTAGGATTAGGCAGTGCAAGAGTGGCTGGAAATAGTCAGAGAGACAACACTACATTCAATCCCCAGTATCACCAGCACCAGGTTATTGTATGAATCCAGACACTGGCGAAGCCAGGAACTCGAAGAATCTCTACTTCAAACAGGCCAGGAGGCAAATGACTGACTCTTGCCATGGCCTCAGAAATAAGGGGAAAATGGCTTTGCTTGTCCAGTCACCACCAGTAACTGCTCCTGCCTTCCCACCTCTGAGTAGCTGGATGCTTGGAGAGCCCTGGCTAGGAGCACCCGCACCCCTGGTTATGTTTGCCAACAGTTTTGCCAAGGGTGTGAACAGGTCACTGGAGAGCTGAACACAGAGCAGAGCTGCTACCCGGACCACCAGGCCTTTCAGGTATTCTTGCTTGAGTCCTACACAGTTTAGTTTTGCTGAAAAAGATGACTATGAGTCAGTGCAGCCCTGCTCTTGTCGCAGAGCTTTGCACTCATGTCGTCATCAAGTGATAATCATTGTTTGCAGTAGTTGCCATGTCCACCACAAAAGCAGGATAAAAATAGGGAGAGGGGAATCACCAATTCCTGTTTCCCCCCCTTCCCCATGGAAGTGTGCTGCTTCAAGGCTTTTCCTTCTGATCAAACAGCATACAGTGCCCAGGCAGGAAGGCCCGTGTCCTTCTGCAGGGCTGTGCATCGGGGTGGGAGCACCACGACCGAGGACACCTGGGAGCACCTCGGCGGACGCAGTCCCACACCCACATGGCCACGTGGGAGCATCCTCACCTTGCGGACGGGCTGTGGATGACAGCTCGGGGATGCGCGTTGTGCGTGTGGGACAGACGCGAGCAAGGCATCCCCTCACCCCAGCCCCAGTCCTGGGGACCAGCATGCCCGGGAGGTGCAAACTCCAAACAAAAATAATCAGGAGAGAGGAGGGGGAAAGGCTTCCAGGCCCTGCTCACCTCTCCTTCCCCAGGCCAGCCCCCTGCCCCCCAGGGGTACTTACTCCTCGTGCCCTTTGCAGAGGAAGAAGAGGGTCCGCCAGGCCTGCACTGTGGCCAGCAGCAGGGAGAGGAGCCCGGTGAAGATGCTGAAGCGGCAGGCGGCCTCGGGCCCCCACTCCTGCACGGTGAAGCGCTGCCGCTCCACGGTGAGGTTGGCGTTGAGCCACATGCCCTCGGTGAAGAGCAGGCACCGGCCGTGGAAGTCGTTGCCATTCTCGGAGAGCGGCACCACCACGATGAAGCTGAAGAGGAAGGCGAGGAAGTAGCAGATGCACTGAGCGAAGAGGAAATTGTTGAGCGCCATGTCCGCGGCGCTGCGCCGGCAGCGCGAGGAGGAGGAGGGGATGGAGAGAGGGATGCAGGGAGGGAGGCAGCCTGCAGCAGCAGGGGGTGGGCAGGGAGGATGCGCAGTGCAACGCGCAGCAGAGGCGATGCAAAGCAAGGAGATGAAAGACGCCCTCCGGGCACAGCTGCTGCCTTTCCCCAGCCAGAGATGCCCCCTCCGCCTAAATACTGAGGACTGCGGGGGCCGGGGTGAAAAGAGAGGAAGGACTTACAGGGGATCTCTTTTCATAGGGAAAATCAGAGCTGATGTGCCCCAGTGCCCAAAGGGTTAAATATTCAGAGCCTCCCCAGCAGGGCTGGGTACCTCCTCACTCGAGCATGCTCCTAATCCCATGGGGTGTTGGCATCACCCGCCCTGGTGCCTATGACAACCCTCCTTCCAGAAGAAAATTAATCTCTCACTGACTGCCGGATCCCAGAAGGTTTTGGCCCATTCCTAAAAAAAATATATATATAAATAAAATACAGCTGGGTGACTTTGCGAACATTAAGCATCCCTGACTCTACTCCTGTCCCGAAGGATGTCTGAAACCTTCAGAGCACAAAGTCTGCCGGGGTGCCGTGTCCTGGTGTCCTTTGCATCCTATATCTCTTTTCCCCAAATCCACAGCAGAAGCCATGAGCAGGGAGGAAATTAATCATTCCCAGCATCTGATTCCAGCACCACTGTAACCCTCTGGGGCATGGGACTTCTATGCCAGCCACCCTCAAACGAAGCTTTTGGCCACCAACCCAAATAGAGGCAATAAAGGATAGGGTGCCCAGGGACCCTGGAACCTGCAGACCCTGTGGTTTCGTATCTAGCCCAGATGGTCCATCGCATATACTAGAGAAATACAAGACATGGCAAACCAGAAAGCTCACCAGAGCTGGAATAACTTGCTGATCCCCTGTAGCCTTAGGCAGATGAAGTCTGTGTGAGGTAAAGAAAAATAACCCTGAGCAGGATCAGGGCAGAGAATGGGCTGATTCCCTCTCATTGCGTTTGTACCACCACTCCCGGGGCTCAGCGGTTTAGACAGCACAATCACACAGGTGAGGCTCCAAAACATGGTAGGTGACCAGTGCTCCCTTGGGCTGGATGTTATGTGATGGGTGTCAGAGAGGAAGCTACCATGAGCAAAACCAACGTCAGTCACCATCATCATCCATATCAAAGTCATTTCTAACCTAATTTCCTAATAAGATCCAGTCTGAGCTCAACAGCAGCTCTTGCATCACTTCTTAATCCCAGGTCTACTGCTCATTTAAGGCACAGCAACATTTCCCAGGTAGTATTTAGAGAAGATGAGGACACTATTTTGATTTCCTCTTAAATCATTTCCAATGATTCTTATCATGAAATCTTTATCTGTACAGAGAAATATATTTTTTTTGTTTGATCCTGTTTCCTGAATAAAAAGCTTTGTCAGCATACTCCCGTCTGATGTAATGTGTTAGACCATTTTACTGATCCTTTCCTAACTCCAATCATCAAAGATTGTATTTCAGATTTGAAAGATGAGTTATAGAGCACTGGCCTGACCCTGCGAGAACAGACATGCATCCTAATAGAAAACATTTTGCTGATGTTCTGGAGTCCAGTATTAAGGAGGAAAGATTATTGCTCTTAACCTTACTTCCAAGCAAAGCCTGATTCCCAAAGGATTTTGTCCTTTATCTGGCAGGATACCAGACCTAGACTGAGATGGAAAATTATCTTCTTTGAAACCTGACACAACAGATTTGCCAGATGACAGTTTCTGAAGTGAACTTGGGAGGTCAACATAAACATAAAAGCTGAGTTGTTGCTTACAGCATAGCCCACAGAAGAGACCAGAAGATGCCCAGGGCACTTTGCCTGGGGAAAGCCCAATGCTCACATATTACCAGCAGCAACTACAGGCTTCTGCTGCAGGACACTTGCAGGGCTGAAAAGTGGGGGTCACTTGTAGAGCATGTAGAGTTGTCTTTCCTCGTAAACAAGCTCAAAGCTGCACTTATCTGAGAGTTGCACAAAATGCAAATAGGCATTTGTAGTTGTTCACAGACTTGTACCATGTAGCTGCTCCACTCGAGTGACTGTCAGTCCCTGATGCGCAGCCCGCTGGGTGGAGAGACCATGCAGGAGTGCGCAGAGAGTGAGGTCCAAACCTGGCCCGGGAAAGAGAGTACATAAATAAACAGATCAGAGAGAAATTTTGAAACAAAAAGATGAATGTCTTTCTCACAGCACATAATTAATGTGTGCAATTAGTCTTTGAACTCAACACAGAGCCCCAAAATAAACATCAGAAATAAAGATTAGATGAGTTAATGGGGGAAAAAAAAGCCTATCCAGAGCTACTGAATGCACAGGGAGGGAAGAAACTTCAGCTCAGGAAGTCCCAAGACGGCGGGTTGCTGGTCGGGATCACCGTTAAAGGGCTGCCTTCGTGTGAGAGCCTGAGCTGTGTCTCCCGCAGGCCCAAGGGGACCCCGTGCTGATGTTAGGTGAGAGATGGGTTACACGCCAGTACAGAGGGCAGTGTCCAAAGACCATAAATTCTATTTGTCTGGAAAAAAAGTCACAGAAATACAGCAGGCTGTGAGATCCATTGCTAGCACCACCTTACCAATGAGCAGAAAAGCAACACAGTTAAATCAGGATCACACACTGGATTTCCCTGTATTCTCCTCTGTCCCGTATCTCCATCTTGCTGCCTGCCTAAGCCCCTGCGGATCAAGTTACACTATGAACAGGACTGACATGGGATGAGTGATGGGAGCTGTGATTTTGACTGCACCGCTCCCTGCTCCCGCTCAAGCCATTAATTAAGCCACGTGCCATGAGCAGTGCTCTCAGGTTGATATTTGTGAGGCAAGTGATGAATTTCCTCTCCTCCTGATAGCTCATTAGGACATGTTTTATTATGGGAAAATTTGCTGAGGAGTTAATTATTCAGGTAAAGGCACTTTTTGTGAGCAACTTTATTTATTTATATATTTCTTTTCCTTTGGCTATATCATTTGCACAGTCCAAGAAAAATAACGGCTGCCTGTTTCAAAGTTGGCTACCATCTTAGTGTTGGTGATGTATTGCTTAACCTGCGGGGAGAGGTTCTCCGATACCTCTGGAGAAGGCTGCCTGGAGATCAGCCTATTTGTGCTGCGGACAAAAAGATCCGATGGAAATAGCTGCTCTGGAGCCAGCTCATGTGCCACTTGAAGCCACCTTCTCTTCTCCTGCTCTGCTGGAGCCAAATGGCTGCTGGGGCCCATTTCATCAAATGGTTCAACAAACACAACTTATCCATTAAATATGGCAACCCAGCTCCAGGATCTAGTCTGTTTTATTATTGTATTAATCTATTACCATTATTCCACAAGTCTTGACCCATAATATTTGTCCTCTGAGGCTAATGGAAAGGACACAGGCATCCCACATGTCCTCTTATGGCAGTTACCATAAGCACCGCTTCTGGGGAGAGGTTTCTCATGGTAATTACTATATTTAAGAAGGTGGCTGCCACTAGTTCTGAGGGATTATAGACAAAGTACCTACCTGTCAGCCGTCTGTCACATCCACATTTCTTCACAGATGCTACAGCGTCATGAATCACTTAGGGCATCTCATCTGAGAACATCCTGACATTTTGCTTTCTTTTTGTGCAAACATTTTTAAAGGATTTTTTTTTTTTTGCAAAGAGAGCTTTCTTGTCTGAAAGGAGATTATAGTCAGAGAAGGTGCCATATTGATAGACATTAATAGGGCAGTTATTGGGAAGCAACTGAATGTCATTAATGCATCCAGATGCAATAGCCCCTGCATTTTGAAATCCTCCCCAAAAAACAAATACACAATTCTGCTCACATTCTCAACTGAGCAAGGCTGGTCTGTGGTGAAAATATAAATTAAAACACACACACAAAAAAGAAAGAAAATAAAAGATGCTTGAGCTTTTCAGAGTATGATTAACCCTAAGTTTTGAGCCATCAGTGCATATAAAACTTCACTCAGCATTGTACAGCCTGGTGGAACTAGAGCAGCTAGAAGGGTGATGGTCCCAAAATTGCACACCTCCTCTCCTGTGCTCTTTGATGAGTCACAGGTAATAGCAAGGGAAGTATGAACTCTAGCAATCCTGTGATCCCAGAATTTGCATTTAGCTGCATTGCACAGATGAAGACTGGGCCAAAAAAACATGTTTAACAAAATAGAAAGAATGAAAACAAGGAAAAAGACGAGAAAAGACAGATTAGTAAATTAAGAACCTACAGAATATAAACACTCAAAACGCAGACAGATTAGAAATGCAACTCTGCACCACTTGGGATTAAAATGGGTCACTGAGTGTCACATCTGCAGCTTAACCCGTGACCTGCAAAGCTTGCAGCATCACGAGCCCCTAAGGCCAGGCAGGCATTGAGCACTTCTGACAGCACCAGATCTGCTCAAAATGCCGCACTCCAGCGTGTGGGCTTTACCTATATGTAGATATTAAGCCTCGAAAAACCCTTGCATGTTTATCAGGGTGTTTGTCCCAGTGTTCTGCTCTATGCCAGTTTTTCTACCTGCATTACCCCAGACAGTCACTTGGACGCCCTGCTCTCCTTGGTAAGGAGTAGCTGTTCTGTGCTGTGTTGGTTGTAGGGGCACAGAGTCAGGCCCCCAGCTGGTGTAATGGGACTGAATTCCACTAATATAGGCTAAAATACACGGACTGACACCAAAAGGGAGTCGGGTTGCCAGAGCTTGGTGTAGTGGCTGCCAAGTAAACACGATGTTGCTGTTTCTGAAAATGTTCCTTCTGAAAATACTTTTTTCCCAAAGATCCCTAAGAAATGTTTTCCAGGCCTAATAAGTCTTTGAAGAAGAATTTCAACCTTTACTGCTTTTGGCTTTCTTTGTAATTCCACTTTTATGTGCAGCCATTAACTAAATTGTATCTTAAGGTCAAGTCACTTCCCTAGGAAATTCTCAGGGTCAGTAATCAAGGGTCCATCACTAAGTCAGCTGAAAAGCAGCAAAGGAAATCCTTCTTCTGTAAACCACACTGTGTTTTAAGATGACTTATCATTGTGGCTAAACAGGTTTTATGTCACAGGGGGAGACATATAGCAAAGTATCTGCTGTTCAGTCTAATTAAATGCAAGCTCAATCGTATTTTAGAAAAAGGAGAAAGTTGAAAATCCTTGTCCAAATAACTTGATGCTGCAAATTAGTATATCCCCATCATTCTTAATGCTACTATAGTAATTCATCCTGAAGGAGGTTCTGACCCACCTATCTTCAGTAGTTTCTTTTCTATACCCATAGACATATATATTAAGAGCAGCTAACGGATAGCATGCCAATTAAAAGCATGTACTTGCTTTATGTGTGACATACTGTACCAGGCATTGATTTTTAATCTGCTCAAACTGGTATTTGTCATGCAGGCTGGAAGTCTGATGTGAAAAATAGCCTCTTTATTTTCCATGACAATTATTAACACCAAGTTAGTCCTCAGTGCTCGTGCTGGAGGCAACTGCTCCTGCCAAAAATAAATGCAACGACTAAGCAGAGAACCAGTTTGCAAAATTAAATTCTGTCTCAAAAGTGAATAAATCAGGATAGAGAGGCAGGTGTTTAGTTCCTGGAGAGAGGAGGAACTCCACAGTGACCACTTACCTCTGATGGGACAGTGAGCAGGAAAGAACCTGAAACAAGAAAACAGGCTTTGCGGAAGCCTATGGACAGGATAGTGCAACTGTGATGGGGAAAAGACAATTTATATTAATTCTGGAAAAAGGAAACAATAATAATAAACAGGAGAGCAAATAAATACTGGGGTTACTTTAGGGCTGTGATTCTCCTAGCATGGTACACATACCACAACAACCATGCAAGAGACTTGAAAGGAGTGTGCAAAAACCCCTGGACATCCAGGTGTGCATGTGGGGGAAATGGCTGACTGGGAAGGGAGCCCTATATGAGCCTCCAAACACATCTTCCTGAGACCTCGGCATGGCCTGGTCCCATGGAATGGGATATGTGAACCTGGGAGCATGCAGCACCTACCTACAATCCTCCTAGTAGCTGAGGTTAATGTTGCCACCACTCTTCATATCTTTGCTGTCGACGGTGACACCCAAGCACATTTTCCTTAGGAATCCCCTAATTAGGGTATAGACACCTTTTTGGGGACATATGGAGGGTCTCTGTCCTCAGAAACGTGCTCAGGGCTATGTCCTCATGTTCAAAAAACATGGAGATAGGACTGTACCTTGCTGATAGAGTAAGGCTAAATTACAAGATCCTCACGGGTTCTCCCCCACTCCTCCACGTCATGTCACAACCTCCACTCCACAACCTAAGGACATGCACTGTCAGCCAGAATAAGTCTCACTAGTGAGGTCCCCCTGAACAGGCAGCAGTGAAAGCTGAGAGTCAGCCCGTATAAAATACCACACATCAGATATAGAGGGAATAAGGTGTCTAAAGCCCTCAAATCACCTCAGAGTACACTGTGGCCTCTCTAGTCACAGTGCTCACGTGTAAGACGGAGCTGAATGTTTCTCTGCTCAGCTCTTCAGCTGCAGGCACTGGTGCCAGCCCATTCACAGGCAGCTGGAGGTCTGACCTGGTACATCATCTCTCACGGCTGCTGAGAAAGGAGAAAACAAAGAGCTCTAGGTCATAATATTCCTGTCTCGCTGCAGTTTTCAACTCAGTGGTGAAGCTACACGAACCAGGTTGTTTTGCAAATCTTCATTTCCACACTATAGCTCAAGTCAGAAGTATCTAGCAGGGGAGTTCGCTAACTAGCACACACTGACTGGCCTCGGTTTATCCTGCGCATCATTGGTCCTGGATTTTCAGTGTGTATCGTCAGCTGTGATTGAATTTAGTTATTGGTAATCAACAGAAAAATGGATAGACCTATTTGGCTTTGCAACACACAATAAGTCCATGGGCTTTCTGAAGGTCAGAGGAGCTCCAAGTGTCTCATATCATTACTACTTTCCTATCACTAGCCTCTCTTGCAATGCTCAGAGGAGTCTGCAAAATGCAGTTCCATTGGAACTTTAGAAACATTACAGGTTTAACTAGTTATTTCCTTTCTCATTAGTTATTTGTTTGCAATGTACTGGGGATCAGTTAGAAAATTACATAGTGGAGCTAGTAAATCTCTGTAAAGGGAGGGTAGCATTTGCAATGTATAAACACCACTGCTGAGAGAAATTCTGAGGTCTCCAGAAGCCACTAGGCAGTTGATGTGCAGCTGAATCACGTGCAGCCTTATCTGAGCTAAGGGCCTCGAAGATTCGTGGGCTGTCAACAGAAAAAAAATGAAGAGCATAAATAAAAATAGATTAAAATAATGATTAGCAAATCACAGATTGATATGTGAGCTATCTACCTTGTAGATTCAAGCACAGAGGCCTCCTGACACTTTGTGTCTGGAACACCTCCATTTTGCATTGATCAAAGAGGAGCTTTGAATACTTGTCATAGGAGATGAAACATATATCTGTGATTTACAAAGGAAAAAGGCAACAGCAGCAATAATGAGACATCAAAATAGATCTGAATGTCACACTCCTGGGGGCACCCATAGTGATACCTTATCTTGTGGCAGAGATGAAAAGACAGGGAATACAAGCTCATTATTGCAACAATTACGTTAATAAGCACATGAAAAGGGGGTATAATGGTTGCAGTGTTTGGGTTTTTTTTTTCCTCTCTCCCCTTCTTTGTCATGTTTGGTATTCACTTTTCTTGTGAATGATCAACAATTGACAAATAATGCCTTTTACTAAAACTCATGGTATGGGAAATATTTTTCGAAGTGCAGAGTGATGTTCAGATGTCTCACTAACAGCATATCTGCAGACAGCAATGGACAGATGTGTCCATCTCTGATCATGCTCTGAGCTTTCCAGAACCTAGACACATTTATCTAATATGTTTATGTGACAGTTTTCTGCTAAGAGATGCAAGACACGCACACCAGGATACATTGGAATTATACACATTGCCGGGGAGTTCATGTCTGCCTGTTTCTCTCCGTGATGCTATATCCTAAAGCAGATATATCCTAATGAGGAGGGGGGAACTAAACAAGCTCCAGAAAGACTCATTTTCAGGGACCTTAGTTTGGGAGTAAAAAAATATGATACTCCAAAATCAATAATTTTTCTTAAATCATTTATCTCCACTGTTTCCACAGTTATCAGCTGTAGTTCAACACAATTCCTGTGGGATCTCCTGTCCTTATCCAACATATATTTGCAAAAATGACAAAATATAAGAATAGGGAAGGGAATAGTGGAAGAAACTCAACAAACAGAACAAACATTAGTAGCCCCGCTTAAGGAGAACTAAAAGGTTTATTTAACATCAATTTATTCTGATGCAAAGATCTGCTCACCTCATGATCCTACCTTCCACAAAGCAGAAAGCCGGCTCCACACAGAGATCCACATGTTCATCAATGTGGTGACATCAAGGAATACTGCCAGTACAATCAGATGAAATACCCTTGTCATCTATGTCAAGAGACAAAAAATTACACACAATAGCAGAGACAAACAGAAATGTCTATCAGACTAGGGCTAATCCAAAGAAACTCATCATAACCTGAGAAGAGCCAAATGCAATACAACCAAAATGACTGCACGGTCACTCTTTGGTTGTTGAAGCTGATTTTGGACCCTGAAACCAGGATCAAAAACGGAGGGGTTCTACCCTCCATCCCCAGGCATCTTCTGTCTGCTGTGTGGGCATACCCAGAATATCCCAGCCTGAGTGCTGTGAGCACAAACCAGCCAGGGCCAACTGGTCTCAGGGCCAAATATTGCTCTCTGGCCCTCTTCCTTTTTTTTTTTTTTGGCCACTTATTTTCAAAGTGACCTTGGCCAAATCAATTTATTGCTATCTTCCCCACCACTACCCACCATCTCTTACTTGATTTACCTACAGTGCCAATATTTTGTGCTATGCAAAACCCAGTAGAGTAGGTGGAACATTAACTTCCCATCACAGCCTCACTGTTGCAGTATCTTGGTACTGACCCCAACCTCAATAGGCATCATGTAAGAGAAGCTGGCAAGAAAAAGCCTTCAGGAGGAGCTCCAGCTGGGGTCAGCTCACCCAGCAGCCCCAGCTGAAAGGGAAT
>JAUBNY010000477.1:338103-349663 GCA_032275445.1 Crypturellus soui | reverse complement strand
ACAATTAACCCATGTGGCTGCAGTTCCTGCTGCTTTCACATCGAGCCTTACACAGGAGTTTAGTGAAGACTCTATAGATTTCACCAGCCATGTATCTGACCTGCTTGGTGTGGAGGCTGAAGGCATCACTTGAGCTTTCCCATGGAATAGTCAAAGCTAATATTTACTATAAGGGAGAAAAAAAAATAAAAAGACACAGCTCTCCAAAAGCATCCATGCACCAGTTGGGGTCTGAACCCAGCATCACTTCCCTCTTCCAGACAAGAAGCGTAGTCAGATGCTGGTCTTCTGCTCTTCAGTGACTCATCCTGAGTGACCACATTGCACTGATACCTTCTGCTGGAGAGGGTGATGGAGCTTCCTCTGGGTTTAGCAGAATCCCGCCAGGCCAGTCCTGCAGTCATTAGTGCAGTACGCAGCAGCAAGCGCTTTGCACGATTCCCTGCTCTCAGTGGTTCTGGCACTCCCTGATTTTAATCAGAGCCCAAATCCCAACACCATCACTTGATCTGTAATTCTGGAAGTGGCCAAGAATCACAGCTTCCTCTCTGACTTTTTGGCAGTGTAATCTCATCTACAGTAGTGAAATCTTATAAACTTTGTTAACTTCAGTGCAATGACATAACCAGATGTACCCAACTGTGACGCCAGGCAGCATCTAACCATTCATTTCATACACTTCAGCAATCACATCTCAGCTTCTGCTTCCCTTTTTTTCACTTGACACGGATTAATCTCTTTCCTATGTCCTGTTCAGATTAAAATGTAGGTTTCAGCATAGAATTAAAAGAAAACTGTTTCTTTATTAGGTTTTCTTGATGCTTGCATATTTGAGTGGGGTATTTTTTCCCCAGGATTAACCCAAAGAAGGCAAAGAGGGCAGAAGTTCACAATCCCATTCCCAGGCCAAAACTTGGAGACCTCCCCTGCCCCTGGAGTGACACAGCAACCTCCCACATGGCATCCCAAGCCATCCCGCTGCCTTGAGCCGCCTCCTCCCCCTCCAAGTGCCTGACTCTTCTGGCATTTCTTCTCCCCTCCCACGGTACAAGCAACCCAAGACCTTTCTGTGCCGTCCCGATCTGCTCCTGGGAGAAAGGCCAGGCTCTGTTTTCCCCTCCAGAAGGCACAGCCTCCACGCTGGGGCTTTGCAAGGAGCTCTGCAAGGAGCATGGTATGGACACATGTAATGCCACCCAACAGCATGACCACAGCTGGCTCCTCCAGCCTGCCAAAGCACATGAGCAGCACTGTTGAGCTCATCTGATTGGAAAGCCTGATTTCCCTTCTCTCTCCCCTTCCAACCATCAGAAACTCTCCGGAAGAGGGTATCAATTTGCAGAACTACCTTGTAAAATGGAGGTGAAATTGCACCAGCTCGAGTCAAGCTATGGAGGAAGCAGCTTTCCCACAGTGAGACCGCCACATCGCACACAGCAACAAGGCTGGCGCTCTGTGGCCTGCACCCGGCCACATCCTCGCAGCCCCATTACCGCTGCTAGCCTGATATCAGCTGCGCTGTGTGATGCACATCTCCTCCCCTCGCTGCACAGCAGTACCGGAGCTCTCCACGGCTCCAGCCCAGGGTGCCATGCCACCACCAAGCCACAAACCACCCAGCTGCGCAGCAGCACGGGGCTTCCCTGCACTCATCCACACAGCGACGAGGCAGGCCCAGGGCACCTTCCCAAGGTTCAGGACAAGAGCCACCACCTTCCTGGTGAGCTTTCCTCGGATATTTCCAGCTCTCAAGACACGTCCCATCCAGAGGGTTGATGGTGGCTATTTGTGTCTCAGCTGCCATCAAGCTCCTTCTGGGCTAAGGCACTTAAGTATTTATATGCTCCCAATGGTTTTAATTTTGATTAGGCAAAGGAAAGCTTTCTCCTCTTTCAGGCCCACGGGAAGCTGAGCTGAGTGCAGGAGCAGTTTTTGTTTCATTACTCATGAGTAAGGCAAGTTTGGGCTCAGCTTTCAAAACATGTGTCTCAACAGCGCAGAGCCATTCAGCTCCAGTTATTCTTAGCCCCCAAGTCACTACAATGAAAAATGTAATTGAAGCAATTTCCTACAGGAAACTATATTGAAATGCCTGCATTTATTGTGCTGCTTCTGGGGATGAGAAAAGTCTCCTCATTTTCAGGACAAATAACATGCTGTTTCTATAAGAAACCACTTCAAGGCTGATTCTTTACAATCTTGGAGATTCTGGAGTGAAGAGTGGGTGCAAGGTGTTTGTAAGGGTCCCTGCCTCCCTCCTGCCATCCCGAGGTCTCTGTGTATTGACGGGGAATTCATAGCGTGAATAGAGCAGCTGCACCAGACACATGGGATCCTCCCCACGGGGAAAGGGAAGAAGCCAGATGAGTGAATCTCATGCCCAACATGGGAGATATGACGGTTCTGCTGCTCTGACTTGGTCAGAACATAAGTATCTATATTAGGCTGGGCTCAGTGCAGAAACAGGCACTGTTCTGTCAGAGCTATTCGTGCCGGCCAGAACAAGCTAGTTCTGTTCCCCATTCATTTCCAGGTTCATTCATGGAACTGGAAAATATAGCTCAGTGCCTACACATCTCTCTGGCTTTTGTCTTCCAAATTTCTCAGATAATGTCACAGTGAAGTTTTGGGACTCCTTTTTTTACAAAACCTACTGAAAGACTTAAACACCAGTTTTGTTAAGTTCTGCCTAAACTTATTATTAAATGAACAAAAACTGAAATTAGCATAATAACAGAAGATCTCTCTCCCTGCACATTTTCCTATGCTTATGGCTTTAGTGCCTCACAGCTACACTGCTTTTGCTACATGGATATTCAGGGAGTCCACAGCAGTTCCTGCAGTATCAGTGGGATCTGGTCTAATTTCCTATGGACAACTCTTACAATTTTACCAAGGAGAGAGATCTGCCAGACCGCAGCACTTCACTATGTCTCTGCTCAGTTTGAACACACAAGCTTTGGTTTTGCGACTATGAGTAAAACCTGCTGGAATGACCCATCTTTCATCTCGAGCTTGGCCTTGTGCAGAGATGATTGACTTATCCAGCCTCAAGACACTTCACTGCACAAAACCCAGCCCAGAAATATCTTTTCCACCATGCATCAAACAGGCAGGTGAAAGGAAGGAGATGCAGTAAGAAGGAAACAAGCATGCTAATAGCAGAGAAATGAAAGCTAGACAGTGCCTTGAAGGCCCATCCTCAAGCAAATATCCTGCCCTACCCTAAAATAACCCTCGCGGGCCTTGTGACTCAGAGGATCACCATGAATCACAGCTCTCCAGAAACATGGCCTGTTCTCTGTGCAGATCACTCCCACCTAACTGCAGGAAGGGTCACGAAACTCCATATGCTGCCAAGAACCCAGACCTTTCAGTCCCTTGAGCCAGGATTCAGGTCTAAATACACTGCTTCTCGAGTTTAATGAAACCCCTCTGGGGCTAAGTGCAGCTGTTACATAGTTGGAAGGAGGAGAGGGTTTGTTATGAGTGGAAATATCCACTACAGTAAGCAGTGCAGTGTGGGAATAGGTCAGTCCTCCTTATCCCACTCAACCAGTGCCCATCTCACCCTACCAGTACCCATCTCTGAGCCTCTGCCTCAGATCTACTCTAAGAACTTAAGGAAATTCAGTTAGAAGTTGGTCTTTTCTTTAAGTACTTCTCTGATGAGTAACCATGTCATATCAGTGGCTGAGTCATAACCTTTGTGTAGAAAAAGCAGCTATGGAAACACCCCGTCACGTCAGCTTTGTGACTGCAGGGTTCAGATGTTTCAGATAAAGCAGCTCCTCTATTTCACAATTAGTTCAAAACCTGTCACAATCCACAGATAAATGTTTTGAAAATGTTAGCAAGTGATCAAATGGTATCATAACTGCAAGGAACAGGAACAGAAGTGCACACAGTACGGCGGACTGGTTTCACTAGCCTCGTGCTCCATCATCCCATGGGAACACAGAAGATCCTCGCAGCAAAGTATCTTGCAGACTCTGCTGCTGTCTTCCACTATAACCTTGAAAAAGTCAGACTTTCAAGGCCTAGCACCAGTTTAGAGCTCAATTTTTAAAACAAATCCGCTCCCAGCTTACTGAACACTTGTACAAGACAGCTCATTTGCCTGATCGGGGTTCAGATGGCAAGCGAGACCTTTTGGAAACACAGTCCCTATTGCAGGGAAGAACACAAGAGCTGTTACTGTGGGTCCATCTATGGACCTTATACACTATGGGATTACATCCTACTTTTAACAGCGGTGAACTCTTAGGAAATAAGAACATGACAAAATGATCCCAGTATTTTTCCAATCTATTTGCAGTTTATGGACTTTCTGAGTCAGAGCTGGTATTGAATCTTTGTGTTTAATAGCCCCAGGGGACTTTTATTTCTTGACTTTGTCTAATTACTCTCTGAAGTCTTTAAAAATTCTTTAGTATCTACATCAGAGCAGTTAACACTGCAGTTTAATGCCACATCATGGGAAGAAATGTTTTGTTTTGTTTATTAAAATACTGGGTTGTTCAAAAAGTGGGTTCATTCTGCAACCCCAGGTTCACATTTTTGGGGAAAAATGTGAATAATTTTATTCTCTATTCAGCTTCTCCTTTTCACTCATGACTCTTCTTCTGCTATCATGGATTCTTTCAGTCTGTATTGACTTTTCCAAGTCAATATAAGCTCTTCTCACATACAAGCTGTCCTATTCTTGTTGTCCTTTTACTTCACCTTCATTTTTGAGTAGGGCAATTAAGTGTTCCAGGTGTGCACTGTCCCAGATGTGAGAGCAAAACATTTCTAGAATGGCTTGTTTTCTGTTTTGTGTTATCTCTCTGTTTTAACAATATGTAGTATTTGATTTGCCATTTTCTCTCCACTGAGCTGACATTTTCATAGGGCTATATGTGATGAGTCTAAACTCTGATTTCCGAAAGGCAATAGCTAATTTTAGATCTCACCGCTGGGCTGGTTAGGATCGTTTTGTTTTCCTTAAGTACATGAATTACATCTGCTATTTTACCATTCAGTCAATGAACATTATGAGATCCTTCTGTTATTCTCTGCTATCAGTAATAATTGTCATTATTCTCAGTAAACTCCGCATCATCAGGAAACGTTGTCACTCCCATAGTCAGACCTCTTCCAGATCATTTATGGTATATTGAAAGTGAATTCATCATATATCACTATGGCATTTTATTAGTCTGAGCTGAGAAAACTGATGAAGTATTCCTACCTTTTGCTTCCTATGTTTTAACAGTCATTGATCCGTGGAACTGGCTTCCTTTTGATTGGTTGATTGGTTGTTTCTTTTATATTGTGACAACTAATTTAACATTCTGTTACTCTTTCCTACCAGTTTTCCCAGATTGTAGCTGCCTAGTTTCCTAGATTCCCATCCTGAGGCACCTACTGTTGAGATTTTCTGAAAATCTATTCCCCCGCTACTATCCGTCTTCTTGACATTTGAGGAAATATTCTTCTGCTCATTCTGGATTTGTCTGTAAGTGTTTTTTCCTTACAGCTTTTGAAGGCAGAAACCGCTTCCCCAGAGCATTGACACAATGACTAGCAAAACATGTATTGTGCAAAATTAATACAAATAGTAAATATTAAAATACAATTAATCATAAAGGTCATCTTATTTAAATGACACAAATGCATAAATGCTGGTGGCAGGCAAGTGTTTTTGCATTCAGATAGATACCATGTACTGAGTCATATGTGTCATCTGCTGTCCTGCTAGAACAGATCTCTCTGTTCTTGGCCCAAACACTGAAACATAAACAAAAACTGTGAAGTAATTAGAAAATTTGTATGTATTGTTATGCCACGTGACATGCATGAAAGACAAGTCATTCATGTCAAGCTATGATAATTTTTACTGAAAAATTCTTGCCTAATGCCAATCAGTACTGATTGTGGTGAATATATCTAAACAAAAGTTGTTTCACCCAGTAAAACAACTGATGATTTTGAAAAAGCCCCACTCTAGTTGCACTATTCTCTCAGTTACAGCAATTTTTAAGAAAGCTCCGCTACAGCCATTTGGGCAAAAGCTGAAATAGTGACTTTACAAATAGACCAGATCTTAAGTCAGGAATTTTCTAGCTCTGCAGAACAGCAACCCAGATTTTGCTCGCATTATAACCACATAATGAACTGAGCAAATGTATGTTATGCTCCAAAAGAATTTTGCAGGCAGGTTATCAAGGACTATTACCAACCTGCACACTAGCATTACTTTAAGTGCTTAACCAGAAGGTACTACTATATTGTCAGAGCTCCTCAGGCATCTAAGGATGGACCACAGAAGTCAGACTATCCCTCTTTTCCATGGACCCAAAAGCATAGAGAACACATCCATATACCTATCTTAGCATGGGGCTCAAATCATCTGCACAGACCAACCTCTCCAAGCCTCCGTGCTACCTGCTTGCTGACCATAAGCAGCCTGCAGCACAATCCAGCCAAGTCTTTAGGAGAAACAAAAAGGCTGGACAGGGATAGGAGAGACAAGTGACAACCAGTTTAGTATCATTAGAGAATTTTCCTCTGAAATGATGGGTGAATATTTGGTTTCTTTGATACTGCACTCAGAATTGAGAGCTTTTTCCCTTCATGGTGAGGTGGACACCTGCTTGGCTGGGAAACGGTAGAGATACAAAATGACCATTCCCTTGCAGCTAGTGTGTTAATGGGCAATAGGCTGACTACAGCCTCACAGTGGGTACAGCCGTAGCCCTATTACAACCAAGCGTGATGTATGCATGTACAACAGCCAACAAATATTTCAAGCTATTGTAGAGTCACATTATGGGTCAGCCTTTGTTTTGCTGAGTGTACTAGCTTTGAAAAAGAGCCTTTGTAAATGAAAATGGCCTGATGTTTGTATCAGTTTCCCTCCTAAAAATGAAAATTTTTTTTTATCCTGCATTTCTCCCAAAAGCACACACTAGGCCTAAGTCTTGCTCTCACAAAGGGGCTCTGTTTGGGTGCTTTCGGTTAGAACACTGATTTTATTTATCAAAACTGAGCATGAAATTTGGTGCCATGTCAGTACTAAATATGCAGATCAAGTCACTCTTCAGCAAGCTAGGGTGGTAGGACCATAAAGGAGAAGGTGGCATCATCTACAGTGGCACTTGCATCCTTCCATCAATTTAGGCAATCCCACTAAGTCAGGTAGCTTAGCAGAGCATCTGAAAATAGTAAATCCAACTCCGTACTCAAAACCAGAACAAAGACTTTCTGGGCAAACAGTGAGTCAGCCCTCTAAAGACATCATGTCAAAGGATGGATACTGAAATGGCTCTGCAGATGGTGGAGAGCTTCAGCTGCATATGAGAAGCGAACTGGAATAAATCCCAGGAACATAAGAACAGCTGTGCTTGCACACGTCAAAGTCTGCGTCCAACTAGCCCCACATTTAGCACCCAGGAGTGGCCAAACAAGATGCCTTGCAGTTGCTAGCCCTGTCTAACTACAGGAGATGCCTGTAGTTAGAATGATAATGTGTAATGATACCTCTCCTCCCTCCCAGACACCTCCCCAGCCTCCAGCATTTTGTAACTTAGAGACTTCCTGAGCCAGAGGTGGTATCTTAATAGCTCTCAGACCATTTTTCTCCCATGAATTTTAGCAACCACCAAATCCTGTAGCAGGAAGTTCTACAACTTAATTTCATGTGTGAAGCATCTCTTGTTGCTCATCTTGAACCTGTCTCAGTTTCCTCTGAGGTCTTCTACTTCTTTTGCTGGAATATAATTAAATAACTCTACTGTAATTTGCAGGATCAAACTACTGTGCCAAACAATCTGCAGGGTCTAAACCTTTGCAAAATTATTTTTCCAGAATGGTAACACTATTTAATTTTGCCATATCTGCACATCCAATGTCATAGGAAAGGAAAAAAAAAAAAAAAGCAGGAGCTGTGTGGGGTGTCATAAATTTCGTAATTTGGTCATGCGTGGTCTCTATAATACATGAGCACTATGCTGGGTGTTGTTTCTTCCTGCAGCTCAAAATCAAAGGCAGGAGGAAGGAGTCTGCACTATACGATACAACCAAACCTACCTAGCCTATCAAATAACCTACCCTCTCTCTCTAAATATATGAAATACTCTATCAACAGAGAATGCAAAAGGAGGTATTAAGCCACAGTGAGTCTCCATAAAGAAATGAGAGATTGGCAGAGCCTGATGGTTAAGTAACTGATATGGAGGAACAAGGAGGGAAGCACAAGAGGGGTGACATCCCAAATCATGCCCATCCCATACTGTACAGCAGCTGTCCTTGCCCAGTCCCCCAAATCAGAGGGTAAGAACATATATCACAACCCTTCTTCATACCATCAGACTATTAGAAAAAGCTTTAAATAAAATGAAAGCAGAATTTAGGACCAGACCGTTTCCTGTTCACTGAGTCCAGCTTCTGCTATTGCAGGCAAACCGCTCATCCATTGCTTTCCATAAAGCAATGAAGTTCCCTTTTAACTTAGGCTAGGGTTTTTTTTTACCTTTCATCTCTTGTCCCATATATCACTCTTCTGACCATTGGAGAACCTCTTCCCACCTTTGGTGTAAATTTGCTCACTCCTCATTTATCCCCATTTGTTCGTGTGCCAGTATAATTCACAAGCTTGAAGAGCTGCTGCGATTTGTTCCTGCACCTTTCCTGAAACACTTAGATATGATCACATCGCCTCTCAACCCTTGTTTTGCTATGCCACATCAGGCAAAGTCTTTTAATCTCATGTGGTAAAACAGCACTATCATTCCCCTTCCCAGCATCTGTTCCAGCTTAAATTCATCATTCTGGGAATTATCGTGAATTACACACAGGGTTTCAAAGGATGCTCCTAGCTGAGTTATTAGCAGCTCTGGCGGGCTGGACATAAAAGCAGAAGGCTTTCCTGCCAGAGCTATAAACATTTCCAGGCTCCAGCAGACTCATAAATCTCTGTGCAGCCGGCTACAAGGTAGGGACAGGGAGCCACGTGGGGTGTATCCATGCGGACTGACTGCCAGGCTGGGCTCCCATCAGCAAACGGGATGTGTAAAGGGACTCTCTGGGAATATTTACTCCTGAGTTTTTAGCTGTTTTCCTTAACAGCAGCAAGGGAAAGAAAGGGCAGAAAGAGCCGTGTACCTGGAAGAGCACCAGGAATGCTGAGGAGTAAGACAGATTTATAGGAAGGCCAGAGCACTTCACCCCAAAAGTATCTTCTGTTAGGCCACATTCTGAGTGCACCTAAATGCATCACAGCCCAGAAGTTAAAAATTTATTATAGAGGAAATATATTCATTAACCCTCAGTTGTAGTAATGTAAATTATGTAGAAATTTGTTGGGAGAGTGTGGGAGAGGAGTGAAGATTGACTTTAACGTCTTTTTAACTGCAGTGGACTTTTGTTCTGGAAGCTTTTAGCCTCTTTAAATTTGTGTTTGAGATGCAATCACTGTTGCTGTGGAAATAAACATCATGGCACATAAAAAGAATGCTATCAAGTGGGGAGTAAGCAATGGCAGCAGATGAGCTTGCAAAACAAAGGACTCTCTCATTCTCCAAGTGTTGTGTCTAACGAAATAAAATATGAGGCAGAGTGATGGAAAATATCTTAGAAAAATTGACTGTACTTAGCTGCATTATATAATAGGACATCAGTGAGTCTTTATCTAAATTGCACATTCTGAGGCATTTCACCATTCTCTGTCTCCAGGCTTCATAAATGTTTTCTTTTTTCCTAAATGTGCCTCCCATTACAAAATGCGTGCCTAAAATCCTTGTGTATGTGCGTACCCATTACCAGCGCATGAACATCAGATTGCTTCCCTGTGTTCTTGCTTAATCTCCTGTGATTCAAGGAACACTGAAAAACAAAGATTATTGTGTACTTGATATTACAGATAATATCCTGGCCTTGGAGGCTTTTGTCTCTTGTGTGGCTCCTCCTCCAGCAAAATTCAAATGTTGCTACTGCTTTGCAACTCGAAATCCAAAGGACTTCTCTTCTGTGCCTGTGCTCCCCTGTGACCACAAGGGAAGAAGTCAAGATCTCCTCCTGTGCAGAACATGCTCTTAACCTAAACCGTTGCCACAATTGAGTTCTGCTTGCGTCCCAGAGGGGACAAAACACAAAAGCAGCTCTCGTCATGAGACCTTGGGACTACAACTCCTACAGCTGTGCAGCAGTGACATGCTCGGTATGGCAGATCTCTATCTAAATCCAAGCTAATGATTGAGAAGGGGAATGTTTGCACGAACACTGATGTCTCACAGACATTCCTGAGCTCGTCTGCAACTACCCGCCTCCATGTCAAAAGGCTGAAATGTTTCAGTGCTGCTGGGGCGTAGAGCACAACTGTGAGTAAAACATGGAGCTTGACGTGGATCCCAGAGCAGCAGGGAGAAACTAGCTCTGAGGGCAAAAGCAGATGCAAATGTTAGTCCACGTAGTGAGAACTAAGACCAAGACTAGCTGAGCTGATGCTTGTTCATTGCACTAAAAAAGTTACTTGTTAAGAATTCAGTTCAGCCACGATAACCATCCCGCAGAACTTCAGCATAACACGTCCCACCGCCGGTGGTGTTTCCTTCAATCCTGTGAAGCAACCACCGTTCTTCACTGTTCCGGTGAAGCTGTGAGACTGAGCAACCAAGAGCCAGCATGCGACCCTGCACTGTTTGACGAGAAGGCACCAGTGGGGTCAGCAGCTCTGATTTGGTGCTTGGGGCTTCTGCTCCCAGCTCCTCTGCGGCCTTGCTGGGTGAGCCTAAGCAAGGGGGCTACTGGTGAAGACCTCCACCACCAGCAGTGGGTACTGCCATCAACTTTTCTGCCTGAATCAAAGCTAAAAAATGGCCAACTGCAGATTAGGAGAACACCGCTCACTGTCACAGAGCAGCCGGATGTAAGCAAGGAGAAGGTGGTCCATGCAGCAGACTCCTGTTTGCACATTGAGGATGCAGCTGGCAATGGTATGACCACGCAAGCAGTGAGGCACAGCTCACATCTGTTTCAACATTATCGGTGCTCAGGAAGGGCCAAGGCAGGACAGTGAAGCAGCTATGAGCAGGGGCAAGATGAATGTCATCTTTCTCATGGAAATGGAGCTACAGATAGACATTCAATAGTGCACTTCGCAAACACACCCTTTCCAGGGCCGGCTCTTGCGAGAGCTTAGTCTGCTTTCCAAAGCTGGGAAGTTCCCAAGTGCAGAGGCAGGTTGGGGAAGTAGCTCAGCTCCTGCATGCCCTCAGCCCATCACATGTGCATCCAGCCCTGGACACACATGCGCAATGTGGTTTTATCCGAACAAAAGAGCGTTTGTGTGCTCCCTGCTAACCCCCACACTCATATCTGCTTCTCAAATACTTCAGAAAGGATTTTGGTGAAAAAGAAGGCATTTCTACGGCGTTTCATTTTCTCCCATTACCCTCCTTTTCTGAGCTTTGCTCTTCACTCCTAAATGACTGAGACCCTTCACAGGCCAGAAGTTGTGAGTGCTGTTTTATGAGCAACGTCTAGGGTCACATGCACTTGTCTCCCTCATGCCCAGATC
>JAUBNY010000477.1:300464-314278 GCA_032275445.1 Crypturellus soui | reverse complement strand
TTGATCTTCCAAGCACACAGTTAATCACTGTGACGAGCTTCCTCTTGGAAAACTCTGGCCCTCATTAGGCAAAGCATGGAGAACTTGCATGGATACGTATCTCAGTAGCATGTGATAGTGGAACAAGGGCCTTTGGGTGACGGCTGACTCTGCTCCTCCTCCCTGCAGCTCCAACGAAGAGGTGGCTGCCATGGTCCAGAATGGGGACAGGACCAAGTTTGATGTCGAGGTGCTGAAGCAGTTGCTCAAGCTACTGCCTGAAAAGCATGAGGTCAGGACAGATTTGTGATTTGCTTAATTTGCAGAGCTGTGAATGCAGTACAGTCCTGCAGTCTTGTTTCTTTATTTCTCATTAGATAGAAAACTTGAAGGCCTTCAAAGAAGAGAAATCAAAGCTAGCAAACGCAGATCAGTTTTATCTCCTACTCCTTCAGATTCCCAGGTAAGGAGGTTAATCACAAACAGTGTTTGCCTCTAGCAGTTTAAGTTTCTTTATAGGACCTCACAAACAAGTACTGATCAATATACATAGGAGACTCCCTCTTCCACCTTAGCATCATCCCTTCCCTGTTACCCTTGGATGAAAGGTGATTGCTGCTCCAGCACCTTCTCTCCTTTAGAAATTGCAGAAGCAGATGTAGGGCCAGATCTTCACAATGAGGCCATGTAACCTATTGAAAGTCATGGTGGAGCTTAAGGCAATGGCAGGATGGGAAAACCCAGCTCTCGCACTATGGTCAGTCTCCTTCCTGCTGATCTTACTGCTTCAACAGAAACTACATTTCAGTGACAGGTTCCCATGGAAAACTGTGCCTCCCTCCACAAGCCACAGGGCAGAGCATTGATGTGGACATGGCTGATGTTGTGCCATGGCCATTGCAGAGCTGTCACATTTCTAGAAGATCTAGGAAGAAGGCCACCATGCTGGCCAAGATCACGATATCTTAAAGTGCTTAATCAATTTCCTTCCTTAGCTATCAGCTGCGGATTGAATGTATGCTGATCTGTGAAGAGACCAATGTTGTGCTGGACATGATTCATCCAAAAGCTGAAGTCATCCAGAGAGCTTGTGAAGGTAAATGATGTGACCTTAATTCTTTATCTTATTTACAGCAATAAACTGCAAGGTGCTAGAAAACCTCTGCTAGATAGAGAGCTTTGCAGTGAGGCTACCCAGCACCACAGCTGCCCTCCTGCTGCAGTTAGTCACTAGTTTACTTTAGAACAAGGGATGCAGCTCTAGGTACTCCCACTGATGGTCAAAGCCCTTTTGGGGACTAGAGATCACTTTCCTTCACCCTCTGTCCTGCTTTTCTGCAGCAGCTGTATTTCTCTGATTCACTTCCAACCGTGAAGCATGGGAAGCTCACCAGCCCTTTCAAAGGAGCTGAGTACAGACAACAGAACTGGCCCTGTTACAGCTGATTCATCCAGTATTATTTGCCACATGGAGATCTTCATGCAGCAATTTCCCCTGCTGCCACAAAAGCATATCCTCAACTTCCACAGAAAGCAGCAGTTTTCACTGGCTACAAATGGAACCAGAAGAGAAAAAGGTTGATATTTTGGACTATGAGTGCCTAATGCTGAAATGGAAGCATCTGAATACATGGAGCGATTACACAATATGTCTCTGCAATTGGACAATAGATTTCTGCTTGCTGTGGTCAAAGCTTCTGGTCAAGAGCAGAATGGAAAATTTAGCTGGCAGGGGGAAGAAGTATAAAATACTTCTGGACAGTTTTATTCTCAAGATCATCCACCAAGAGAACGCAAATGTATCTTACAATGATTTCTAGATTTCAGATCTGTTCATCCAGAAGTCTCTCCTTTGGCTTATCCTGGGGGCAGCATGCACAGAGATGCCTGCCTGAGAACTGATTCCAGCCCTTCAACAGCAGCAAAGGGAGCCTCCTACCCCTTTCTCAGCTTTGTTAGGAGCTGAGAAAGAAGAACCCATCCTGAAGAGCCAGTTCCACTAAGTTTCTCCAGTTGGAGTTACAACTTCCTGCTGGGATTAATTGAAACTTCCTCCAAATTTTCTTCCAAGCAGTCCACTTGTCCTCTTGGAGATGTTGCTTTCTCAAAGCTAAATGTGTGAGAAACAGCGCCACTGCTGCACCCTGTCTTAAAAACAAGGGCAGGGATGGTATCCTTCATGCACTGATAAGCACCTCAGCCATGCAAGAACAACAACAGGGAGAGCGTGTCTGGTTTTATCAGCTGGCAGCTGTTCACGAGTCTGTCAGACCTGGCCTCAATGCACAGCTGAATAGGCTCTGAGTCTTCTAGGATTCAAGTTTTAGCTCAGTTATCCTCATCCATACCAATATAAATCTGAGATACTTCCATAGAAGGCAGCAAGTTAGTGACTGTTAGTAAAAAGATTCCAACTCCAGGTTATTTTCCAATAGTAATGAGATATCAAATATTAAAAAAGAAACAAGCAAAGGTCATCAAAACTTGTGTGAAGCCCAGCTAGTTAAGTGGAGTTTATTTAGAGTGAGTTCCAAGTGGGCCTCTGGGTTGCAAACCTGAAAAATTCCTATTTTAATCCATCTTAGGGGACAGTTTTGTTTGACCAAGGCTTTTAGTTAAAGACCTGTTTTGTTTTTCAGATATTCTGAACAGTCATCGTCTGCCACTGTTTTGTCAACTGATTCTCAAAGTTGGAAATTTCCTGAACTATGTAAGGATCTTTTGTCCTGCCCTCCCCCAAGTCATTGTGATATGTGGATTATTCTTCTTTCGTGGCATTGTAATTTGGATGAACATGGGAATTACGTTTGCTTTCTTTCTGTCTTGCAGGGAAGTCACACAGGTGACGCTGATGGGTTTAAGATCAGCACTTTACTCAAGCTAACAGAGACCAAAGCAAACCAAACCCGCGTGACTCTGCTCCACCATATTCTGGAGGTACCACTGCCAAGTCCTGGGCAATAGGGAAGGGGGAGGATTTTACCACAGAAGAACCATTCCTCCTACTCTGCTGTCGGTTAATGTCACACACTTCATATCCTCCCTGGAAAACTGCAGCTTTGCAAGCTGAAGTCACTCAGTTAACTTGGGCTAACAGTCTCTATCTGTGGGCATTATTCAGCTTAAAGGGAACTCGTGCCAACACTTTTGTCCTGTTTCCCTTTAGCATCTTTCATGACAATTGCTGGAACTTCCCCTTTTCATATTTCTACAATCTGCACATCGCCAGCTGCAAACCACAGAACATGTGGCTACCTAAACCATTTGGCTGATCTGTGTTGCTTCAACTCCCCTGCCTTTTCAGTGCCTCTCCCTTTTCCACCAGACTATACTCGACATTTTCATGATCCCCGGAGGGCCCATGTCTTTCTTATTCCTTGCATTGCTGTTTTTTCTCTCAAATCCAGTCATGTATGGTCAAGCTCCTATTTTAGCTCGTTAATAGCTCAGCATGGAAGTTAGGCAAATAAGAATCAAGCCCTTTTAATGCCTTGCTGGGACTGTAGGAACTGCCAGACTCCATCAAACCGGAGCCCTGCCTCCTGCCATGGCCAACTTTAGCCCAAAAGAAGAGAGCAAGAGAAATGCCCAGTAAGATAAAACAGAAGACAGTGGCAAGTCAGCTTTCTTTTAACAATGAGTATTTCTAATCTTTCAGCACTCATATGCATTTTTGTAATCAGGGCATTATAATGCCTTGCCTCTCCGAACCTGCAGTCCTCTTTTGCTCTCTGAGGCAATCAGACTAGAGAGGGGAGCAGTAGTGGGATGTAGGCCAGGCATCCTTCCTCTGCACTTCTGCCCATTTCTCTTCCCACTTGGCTTCCCCTCTCAACTTATGCCATTCAGTAAATAACACTCTTTCTCCTCCTTCAGGAAGTAGAAAACAGCCACACAGACCTACTGGAACTGCCGAAGGACCTTGAAAATGTTTCAAAAGCAGCAGGGTAAGCAGTTTCATTTCCTTCAAATTAAAAATCAAACGAACAAACAAAATCCCATGCACATTAATAATGTATCAGAAATTAGGACACACAGCTGGTATAGCACATTAATGAGATAGCATCTTATTTAGTTTTGACCAAAAGGTTTGGCTGATGAACGCTGAAGCCACTATAATAGTTGTACTACAGCTGACAACACTTAAGGATGAAATTTGCGTTTCATTCAGCTAATACTGTTCATTCGCAGGCCTTTCCAAATACTGCACTGCTTCTGTGTTAGCAGGATCTTCTAAAGTCCAGCTACCCAGAAGCAGTTCTGAAGTGCCTTTAACCAGCATGTTCTGAGAAACTAAGCTAATGCTGCTCACCTTTTCAATGGGTGGACTCTTTTTGGCGTCTGTACTCAATACATGAAGCTGTAGGTAGACCTGGCTCTGTTTTCATGAGTACCATGGCAGAAGTAATATTTTCCTGAGTTTTGGCTGCATAGAAAGTTCAGAGCTCAAGATCAGGCAGCTCTAAAGTTAGTCAGTGAAGTGGTGGGAAGGAAAGGATAAACCAAGCCACCAGCTCTGATGAATTCTCTGTTCAGTCTGCTGAAGATATTACAAAGTGAACTAATGAGAGACTCTATTTTTTTTCAGAATTAATATTGATATCATACGCTCAGAGTCCAGTGCCAATTTAAAGAAGTTGCTAGAGCTACAGCGAAAGATCTCATCATCAAATGAGGATGTGAAAGAACAGTATGAGAAACCTATCCAGGTCAGTGAATGGAGTTCCTTTATGTCTTCCACCATGAAGACACACACACACAAACACACAGTGCTCTGTACATAAGATGTAGCTGAGGAGGTTCATGAGGGGCTTCCAGATTTGAAAGTAGCCTGTGATGCACACAACCCATTTGTATTAATTTTCCACCTCTTGATAGGCCCTGGATATCTTTTGTTAAGGCTATTTCTTAAGAACTCCTCCTACTCTCCAAGTCAATCTTATTCATTCTCAGTGTGGATTTCCAGAGAAAATCCTCTGTCTTGGGATTAGGTTTGGCATTAAGCTTTCCACATCCTTCTAGGGCTCCATATAAACTGGCACAATTCAGTCACTAGAAGCAAAGGCCATTTCAGTTACTTGCCCTGCATAAGCTTGGCTACAGTTGAAAAGCAAGGCCGCAGAGCCCTGCTCCAGGTTCTTACACTGTCATCCTTTTTTCTTTAATTGCCCTTCACTCATTATCCTCTGAATGGCGTTTTACTGTGTATACTAAATTCATTTCAGGATAGCATTGATGCTTCCAGGAAGCTGGAAGAGAAATTTGAAACCATTGAAAGGAAGAGAGAAGAACTTGCAAATTATCTCTGTGAAGACCCAAGCAAGTTGTCCTTAGAGGACATGTTTAGCACCATGAAGACCTTCAGAGATCTCTTCATCCGAGCCATCAAGGTAGGCTCTTGCACACACAGTGCTGCACATCCCCAGGACTGGTGCCTACCTCTGCTCAAATAAATGGGGGTGGGATGGACACCTGGGCCCTGCAGGGGAAGTAGTCTTTCAGGAGGTAGCCAGACCCCAGCAGAATATTCCCCATTGATTCCTTCCAGCTGGAGCTTCTCTCTGCCTTGTATTAACCCCATGGTAGGAGGGACCCATGCTTATGTTCTCAAAGTGGTGCCAGGGCTTGAATGGAGCCAGGACCAGCTCTGCTGGCTTTGTTAGGAAGGTCCAGCTTCACAACAGCATTTCAGACACAGATTCTGGAGTTTCTGATTTTCCTGCCACTTTGGCTTTGGATTCACAAAGATCTTCTGGAGTCAAATGCATAAGTTTTAGAGCATCAGGATTATAAAACTTAATGCTTACTTCCAAACAGAGCAGCAGACTTTAGAAAGCGTATGCAAAAAGGGGATGTGGTTAAAAGGCCACAAGTGTGAAGCAAATCAGGGCTTCAGTGGCTTTCACATTTTCCTCAGCTAACCAAAGGATCTGCACTTTAGTGGCTGTGTTAGGCAGATCGCTGCTGCCACCTGCTATTAGGAATGAGCATAGAGTCCTGGAGAAGCCAACAGTCTCCCTCTCACCCTCTTGGAAAGACAGTACAAAATCTTAGGACCCATTTTTATTTACTAAAGAGACCATCTTTCTTTTCATTAGCTTTTCTACCAGATGTTTAGCCAATCTTCTCATGCCTCCTGTTACCTCACTGCAGGAAAACAAGGACAGAAAGGAGCAAGCTGCGAAAGCAGAGAAGAGGAAAAAGCAACTGGAAGAAGAAGAGGCTAAGAGACAGAAGGGAGAAAATGGAAAAGTCAGTAAGTGTCAGAAAGGGTTTCATTAGAGAGAGATGGACATGTCATCCAAAACTGGCTACAAGAGCCAATAGGAGCATTTTTGTGTTCTTGTTTTAATGTACTAGGTAGGAATGGTAATTTGTTCTGTGGCTTTCTAGGTGCTGGCTCACTGAAGGCTTTTAGCTGTTTTACAGCCATAGCTAAGAATTGCCTTTCTATATTTACAGCTGGGTTAAGAACTTCATTTTTCTGATTGAACAGAGGAGGAAAAATCTCAGATTTTCAGTTATTTGAACTTTTTTATTTTCTTACAAAGCTTTTGAATTCCAAATCTAACAAGAGACATTTGACTTTTCCCTCTGAAATTCCCAGTAGTCTCACCCCAGTTTAGCAGAGATTGCACAAGTTTGAAAAATATTGCAGATAACTTAAATCTGCCTTTCCGTGGTTGAAAATGAAAGACAAATCTGAAAAGTAAAACTGGAAGTTAAAAAGAAAAATCAGGATCATTTTGACCCTATCAAAAAATAAAATAACAGCCCCACGTACATGAGTAGCAAAGAAGACATGTGCCATGTCAGGTGCGGACAAAACCAAGGTGCACCCTAGATCTGCTGAACCCTGGAGCCTGGCTGTGGTCCTGCAGGACCTCCTGCCCTGTCCCAGGGCCTGGTTTCACAGCCAGGCTCCGTCTCAGAGCTTCGGCCCCGGACAGCAGGTAGCAGGCAGGACGGCATCACTGCCTGGGCAGAGCCAGCGGCTCCAGCTCATCGTTAACGCTCGTCTCTCTCTCCCAGTTAAGAAGGGAGCAGTGAAGCAGGAGGACGTGTGTGTCATCGACGCACTGCTGGCCGACATAAGGAAAGGCTTCACGCTGAGGAAGACGAAGAACAGAAACGACGTGGATGCGCTTCCTAAAACCTTGCCAGCGGAGAGCCCGGAGGAGAGCCAGTCTGGTAAGGACACAGACTTGACTTTATTACCTGCAGCTACTCATTCCCATCTGCCTCTGAGCACGAGCCAAATACACATGCAAAAGTTTCCAGCATTTGCATTTGGGGCATTTTGTTTAAGGAGGCTTTACAACTAGTGCAGTGAAGAAGTGGAGCAGAGCTTCCAGAATTAGCAGCCATACATTTAGCATGGCATGGCCTTGTGCTCACCCTGATAACCCCTCTGAGAGGGGCTACCATGCTGGTGGCACCCTGTGCAGGAACCCCTCTGAGGTCAGAAGCCTTTCCAGGTTGACTTTGACCATAATTCTGCAGTTGTGCTTAATTATGTGTTTTTGCTTGTTTGTTTGTTTAAAGGAAAGGGCATTAAGGATCCACAAGCTACAGGAAAACAAATCAATGATAAGAAGAAGCCAAGCAGCAATGGTCATCCCTCAGAAAGCACCTCCACTCCAGCCACTGCCCTTACGGAGACGGGTAAAGATGCTGCAGATGCCTCAGCTTCTAACCAGGTGTTGCCTAAAGAAAATGCTGAAGGAAAGTTGCCACCAGAGTGCCAAACTGAAGGCTCATCTGCAAGTTTGATGGGAGCTGATGGGGCTGGTCAGGCAGAGCAGGGAGCAGGCAAGCAGCAGGCAAATGGCCTGCAGGAGAGCACCAAGGGCGGCACCTTCACCTTCTCTCCCACCAGTATGGGCACCGGGATAAAGTTTGGGAGCAGCGGTTTGAGCACTGCTTTGAGGGACCAACTCAATGGGTCCATCTCAGAACAGCAGGATGGGGAATCCCATGCTAATGGCACGGAGAGCTTTAGTCCAGCTGGTGAGCAGATGATCCAGCCAAGTGCGAGCGGAGGAGATCCTGGCAGTGCTCAGTCCACTCCCTTTGATGAGGATTATCAGGCAGAGTTGAAAGAGACAGCAAAGGAAAATGAAGACCCTGGTACTGACTCAGTGTTGGACACTTCCCAAGAGAAGTCCTTTTCGGAGGAGCCAGCCACTGATTCTTCCTGTTCAGCAACACTCCCCCCTGGACAAACTTACAGTGACAGGGAAAAGCAAAGAACATCTGGGAAACGAAAAAAGAAGAAGAGGCACAGCAAAAGCTACACAGGTAGCCTATTTATATATAGCATTCTGGGACTGAGTTAAATCAGGGAGACTTTCTAGTATGTTTTTATATATCTGTTCCTCCCCACTTAGAGGTCCAGTGCTGTCCACAGGAGGTCCCCTTCCCCTCAAGCAACTCTGTTCGATGGAGTTGTTACTTTCTTTTTTTAATCTGAAAATGCTTTAAAAAAAACCACAAACATTGCTCATTCTCTTGACATTTATAAGTTGTTTATAAAAGGGTAATGATGAATCAATAATTAAAAAGCCCATTACACATATGCAATAAAGATGGCAATAAGCACATCTGTCATGAGCACTAAAGACAGCCACAAGCCACGGTTATGTGCAAACAAGAGCTCCATTAGACTTCAAAGCAGTGATTAAGAGCAGTTAATACTGGGTGCTTAATCAGCAATCACCCCCTCTCTACTATTTATAAACAGATAAAGCCAGCAACATCAGCACTGCTGTGAATTTTCCCTCCCGCCTCATTCCAAGTGCTTTTTGCCTGCATAGGAGAGACACTTGGGTCTGTCAGCCTTTTGATAGATACATCATCATCTGAGCATCTACCACACAGGAGCTTAGGCTTATGGCGCTGGCATCCCTCAGGGCCATAATAATTTCTGTTTCTAAGCAGGCCAGTTTCCCCTACTTAAAACAAGCTACAGAACAGAAGTGCTTTCCCAGAATGTGGTTCCCAAACTTTCATTCTCCTGAGGCTTTTTCTGACATGGGGATAAATTTCTCCTATCTCTTATTTCCCACCTGTCCCCATTTCTCCTTCCCTGGTAGCCTCAGGGGCTCTCCCTGCCCTGTAGCTTCTCTGTTCCAGGAACAGCAGGAGCACAGAGGCTGAGGATGGTGGGAATTTTTTGCCTCGGTCTTCCCAGGAGGTGGAATCAAATGCGGCAAAGGGAGCACCCTGCATCCCAGCCCTCATGGTGCTTTCCTGTAATGAGCATTTCTAGCTTAAGGAAAAACCTCCCCACAAAAGTCACAGGGCTCCCTAGACACCCAGGGATTGCATTTAAGAACCTTTGTGCTGCTAAGCGATGGGCTTATCTTAAGAAGTTCCAAGTTGTTACATTTGCCTTGCCGTGATCATATATATTTAGTGTTTTTCTTTCATTTAAAAGCAGAGGTTGACACTGATACTGGAGATAATAAAACAAAAAAAGGTTGTGTGGTACATTGAGGTATGTAACATTGCAAAGGCATTTTTGTAAACTAACCATAGCGTTGGAAATTTACAAACTTAATCATTACTTGGCGCATCAGCTAAGCTTTTTGTCTTTGTGTCTAATCACAAATACATTCAAAGCAAATTTGTTACTCTGATTCTTACTCTCCAGGGGGTTGATCTTGCGTTGAGTGGAGTCAGTGCTGCTCTCCCCACGACGCAGGGTCATATCCCACACGTCTGTCTTCTGTGTCACCAGCAGCCGACCTGCCTTTCCCTGCAGATAATTATGAGTCATTCTAACCAAATGAATCCAGCTTCGTGTGATAAACAAAGTCTTTGCTTTGATCCAGTTATTTTCTCAAAAACTGTAAAAATGCAATTTCAGGACACACGTCTTGCAAAGAATATTTGGGTTGCTTTCAGGGCAGCTAGTTTCTACAGCACCTAGACTTTAAATACTCAAACTTAAACTTTCTATAGTTTAAGTATGAGTATTTGATATATGGAATAAAACAATGGATCTAGAGAGAAAAAAAAATGTTTGGAGCAAGTTACCAGCTCCAGCTCAAAGCCAAGTTCTGTATCAGGATTCCTATCTGACACACCAAAGTAATTAGCTGAGCAAATAAACCATGTGCATTCATACAGCTTTTAGGAGTGTGGGGGAAGGAAATAATTTTGTTTAGGGAGAAAGAGAAAGAGAGAGAAAGAGAGAGAGAGAAAGAGAGAGAGCAGGAAAGAAAGAGAAGGAAAAAAGAACATGTAAACTCAGTTTCAAATAAGGACACGTGGTACTGCATCCCTCACCAATGTTGGAATTAGGAACAGGCAGTCACTTATCACAAGAAAACTTTGGGAGCTCTGTCCACAAGACTTTTATGAAAATTTTCCTGTATTTACAGGAAGTGACAACGAAAACAAGAAACAAAAATAAATTGTCCACTGTACTGAAATTGCATAGTTACAGATTGCATAGTTACTTGTTGCCCTTTCCATTCAGATGTGCATCTCCTATGAAACGAATCAATGATGCCAAATCTCTCGCGGTCTCGTTTCGTGAACAGAACGTCTTTCCTCCTCAGCATCCCTCATGCCCGAGCACACGTGCCAAGCAAGGCCCCCTGCCTCCATCCCCTCTCTCAGGAGGCTGGAGTGGAGGATAATGTTGTCCTGACTTTCAGCCTGATTTCTGGGAACAGAAAGTCCACTCTGTGCTGGGGAGTTGCACTTCACTTCAAAAACACAGGAAAGCAACAGAGAGGGAGATGTTGAAAACTGGTACCTTTACGAAGAGGCTGTGTAGCTGGAGGCAGGAAGGCAGAAGTGCATCCTCGAAAAGCAGCACTGCAGCCACTTGCTGCCAGCAGTGCCTGCGAGAGCCCCGCACCAGCAGGACAGGGACCCTTCAAATCTGCAGGTCCCCTTTATCTCCTCCCACCTTTATGCCATTTGCACATGCACATTAAACAGAGAGAGAGAGAGAGAAGGGATCATTCTCCATCTGCAAAGAGACGGCAGGGTTTAAGAATCTTTTTGTTGTTGTTGTTTTAATTTAATTCTAGAGAAGCAGATGTTTCATCTCCCCTTCTGCAGACTCAGTGTCCGGGGGCAGCGTCCTAATGAACCATGGGAATGTAATCAGGCTAATGCTTGGCTTCCTGTATGGCCTTTGCCTTCATGTCTGTCATTAGAAATGCTATTTCCTCCAGTTATTGCAGGGACAGCACCTTAAAAATGACAGTATACACCACTAACTCCCCCTCAAAACACCTCTGGGCAGCTGAGAGGCTACACATGGGTGCAGGAAGAGGGGTGATCTCAGCGCAAAGCACTGGCAAAAAAAATGCCAGCTCATCTTTCAGAAGCATCAGAATCAGCCCATAAATTTAGTAAATTTAGTAATTTGAAATGTAGGAGCGCATTGCAACATTCTCCTCAGAAAACAAAAGATTCATGTTATTGGATTTGACTAGTGCTTAGTGTCAGAGCAAGGCTGGCTCAACTCTTGAGTGTCAGAACCAGTGCTGTAAGCGTACGGGAGGTTTTCGTTAAGTAAATACAAATTTAGATCTACCAGTTTTTCCCTTATCTGATGCTGGTTTCCGTAGTAGCACCCTGGCTGTTAGATACAAGGAAAACCGCAAAAGCTCCGTTTTTGCAGCGGTGACTACTCTGCAGTTCCTCCTCCTCCTGCAGGTGTCACGGTGAGGCAGAAGAAGTAACGGAGCCCGGAGAAACGCCAACACCCCCCAGCACTGCCCGTCCCCTGGAAGCGACGCTCTGCGGTACCCACGCGCCACCCGCAGCCACCTCTGCTGCAGCTGGATGCAAAGCTTCCCCGTGCGCCCGCCTTTACTCCCTTCCTGGCAGCCCAAAGAACCTCCCTGGAGACCTGAGCACCTTCAGCCCGGGCCTTACCTGAGCTCTCGGCACCCAGGAGCCCATCGAGACGCGGGGACTCTGCGTGCGGAGGGATGCAAGAGTCAGACCCCGGACGGACCCTCTTGGAGCCGCGTCTTTCAACCCCTTCTTACGGCAGGCTCCTCTCGAACCGAGAGCTGAGCGTGGCCCACTGCAGCATTTAGCCCTCTGAGGAGTTTTAAAAATAGCAGCGTCTCTGCTAAATTCAGGATACGAATCAAGCACTGGTTGCACTGCTGCAGGTGGAAGTTGCTCCCAACCGCTCACCAACAATTTATATTGGAGCAGATCCGAGACACGGTTTAGACAAATGTATTTTCCCTCTCAATCATTTAAAGCAAAGGAGATCAGTCTTGGAAATAAAGTATATGTATTTTATTAAACATACGGCCATATAAACAGTGTCTGGTTCCCACCTATGCTTATGTGTAATTAAGTGTAAGCATGTCCGTAGTCTTGCAGTAGCCTCACGTACAGATATATGCATAAACCTATGGAAAGTCAGGGCCCGAGTTCCTGTTTTTAAAGCAGCAGAAAGAGGTTTTCCAGGGGGCTCTATTAGCTGTATTTTCAGCTTGTACTTTAGTAAATCTCTGGGTTTGAAATCATGCTAAGCTGCTCTGAAGTGTTATGTTCCAGCTGCAGAACGGGTAGTTTCATGTTGTTGTTGCTTGAAAACTGGGAATGTTCAGTATTGTGTTTTAAAAATTCAGAGCTTTTATTTCTCAATTCAGTTTTGTAATAACCTTGTATCATAGTTTTGTATATAGTTGTCAATTTAAAATTCTGTATGTTGAGTCTACGGTGTGACACTGTGCTGAAATATGAATCAAGTGGAAGAGATTGTTACATTTAAAAACTCTGCCTTTATATGGTAACTCACTGTGTCTAGACTAATGTTCAGCCTAAAGCTTATTTTGCTTTGCTTTATAGGACTTGCAGTCCATTTACAGAGAACTTTGCTGGACTAAGTTAGGAGTTAAACCAAGAATTAAATCACTGATAACTTTTAACAGCAGCATTGTTATGGGTACATTAAGAATTGGTTAACAAAAGTGCAGACTAGTTTAGATAGAAACCCCAGGATCCCAGGGACAGCAGAGCCCCGTTGCAGCTGAAATCGGCGGCCCCGCTAGCGGAGGCAGGCTGAGATTTCCAGCAGAACTGCATAACCCTCCAGGTATGACTTGCGGTACTAACCTGATCGTGTTTACAGATCGATCCTCTCCTCTTTTTTTCCAGCCTCAGAACACATCTGCCAAATATCGTTACCCTGTTTTTCCTGCCCTCAAATTAGACTCCAGGCTACAAAAATCTATCAAACGTGTTTACCCAGCAGCTTTGTAACCTCCAGGTTTGCATCAGGACCTGCAGCCCGGGCTAGCAGCAAGCAGCCAGCCTCCTCCGGCCCACACTGCTCTTTTACCAGAGGAACAAAGTAATTTTGAGATTTAGGAGCAGGGAACAAGAAAGCTACCCCGATGTTACATATGGAGCCCTACCTGTGGATACCCCAGGCAGGCTGGTTTCTTCTGATGCTGCAGCAGGTGTCCACATCTCTGGTCTTTCAGCTGCTCCCATTTCCACCTAAAGAGGAAAAAAGAAAACCTTTTCACACGACCAGGGATTTTATTTTTCTGCATTCTCAGGTTGGTCTTCAAGGAAATAGCATTTGGCATTTCCACTGCCATCAAGAGTTTGCTGAGAACTGGCTAATTTTAAGCCACTGCTGCTTCTTTGTTCTGTAGTAGTCTGTGAAAATTATATTAAATTATCTGTATAATAATAAGACCGATAAGCAGGTCGAAGCACAGCACTTACCTAGAACTATTACTTAAAAGCAGCTCTGCTTCCATTACAGAGATTATTTAGCAAGAGCAAGAGGGCAGGATCAGAGCAGGTCAGAGGAAGTTGTCCAACTAGGATTT
>JAUBNY010000477.1:218150-230038 GCA_032275445.1 Crypturellus soui | reverse complement strand
TCTGATAGAACTAATCATATGATGAAACTTAAGCAGATCCTTAAGTGTTTAGCTGGGTTGTGCTGTAGAGTGCAGCATTTTGCAGGATATATATCCAAGAGCCTAAAGAAATAATATATATATATATTTTTTTTTACCAGCTTGCGTATAAATGTTAATGTGCTTTCATGCATCTCAGATTCAGTGGGTTTCAGTTTAGGAGCTTGATTCTCCCACACTTTCTTATAGTTAGTAATATCTCACTAAATGAGCAATCAGATTGTTTTGATTTTTCTTTCCATGATACTAAGGTTATTTACTGCCACAAATTAGTTCTAGAAATATTTTTAAAGTGAGTAGAAACAAGCTACGAAGTCTGGAACTCTAGTCATTTTGGTCGAACAGTAGTAATTTTCATGGTCTCCTTAAAACTTCTTGAAAGAAGGAAGCCAATGATGTGCTCAATTATTGATTCCTTAGTTCCTCAATTCATTTTTTTTTCTGAGTATTTTAACTCAAGATTGTTCTCAAAGTTCCCTTTTCTCAGAAAATGAGACACTTGTTTTGGGGAGAGTTAAATGTTTCATGACTTTCACTGTGGTTTAACACATCTGTGTCATTGGACGATGGCTCAGGTTTTCACAGGAATACCCCACCTTTCTTTGTTCAGCAATCCCTTGGTGTAAGGAAATTCTGCAGCAAACTGATGCATTTGTGAGTTCAACTCACAGCTGTTCAGTATGAGCTTCTGCCATCGAGTCCTTCCTGGTTGGTTTGTAGCCTACTGGGTGAATTGTCTTACTGAGACCAAGAAGGTGCTGGAAACCAAATTAGAGGGGCTTCCATTCCCTGTCATTACAATTGTCCCACTCTATTCTGTGCACTGGCACGTGTTCACTTATGAGAGGATAGAATTACTACTATAACCCCAAATTCTTCTTCAAATTATTGTGTTTTCCTGGTTTAATCTCCCTTCAGTGCCAATACTACTGATTTGGGTACGGCTGTGACTTGTACACTTACTTCTCTCCACATTAACACTAACAAATGTTGCACCAGTTGCTGAAATGCTGTCCCTTGCTTTTAGAAAAAATGATCCAAGCTCATGATTTTGTCTCTTTGCTGCTGTTGCAAAATGATGCAATCTGTTGTGGTTCCTTCCTCTTTTCCTCAGTGACAGGTATTGTCCTTGATTGTGTTTTACAGAGCAAATAAGCTTAATATGCAAGAGTGGGGTCTTCGAGCTTTATCTGGAATTTTGGTAACTTACATTTCTTACATAAAAGTTTCTTATTATTTTATTTCTTATCTTTGCCTAAATTAAATGAAAAATTTCATGAGTCCTTCAGACACGCTTGCTGTCAGAAGTGAGACTACATTTTAATCTTGTAAGTAGCCTACATCACTTGTAGGTGGAAACTAGTTCAAATCTCCATACTTGTTCTCTGTGTTTTCGGGAGAGTTTCGGTTCTTGCAGGGCTTTAACTTTATTTCTCCACTCAGAATATTTTCTCAGTTTACTTAACTTGTGCTACCATCTGTTGTTCTGTAACTACTCAGAGCCAAGACGTCTGATGAAGATCCGAGTTCTCTTAGATCAGCACTTGGCACCAGAATCTTTTTCACCACCCAGCAAGCAGTTCCAACAGCTGCATGCATGAATCACTTAAGTTATAGTACCCTGCAGCACTCGGTAAGAATGGTTTTTGACAATGTGGTCATATGCCATACCAACAAAAGTGTTAGGAACTGAGCTCCTTGGATGGCGTGACATAAATTGAAGATTATTATTTTGATATGTATTTTAACATAATGCACTCCAAAGTTTCATTATTGTTCTGAAAGCTTTGGAAATATCCAGAAGGGCCCATGTAGTGGCTTATCATTAATTACTAAAAAACTTTGGTAGGTCAGGGTTGGTTTGTTTATGTATTATAGCAAACTATTCTGACATGTTCCCTATGGTATTTCACATTACTTAGACAATTTGCCCCAGCAGCGGAGGCCCTCTTCACATGCTCTTGAGTCAGTCTATATTTAAGCCTGTCTCCACCAGTATTTTGTTTCAGTTGTTTTAGTCTGTTTTGCTCAGCTGTGAATACATTCTTGATTATGCTCTGCGTCTGAGAGATTTGCTATCACTCTACTGCTGCTCTTGTAAATGTTACCTAAAACCTCATTTCTTCCAGAGTTCAGCAAGATACAAGAGCACTTTAGGAGTTGCAAGAGGATGACGTGGATTTGTCACTGGTTTTTGTAGCAGTTAGTGCAGTCAGCTAATGCAAAGCCCAAAGGATGGACTTGTCAGCTAGTGTAAATCAGCCTGGTGTCACTGAGCAAATGGAGCGATGCACATGCGGATCTGATCCTGTATAAACTTGTGTTTTGCTCCAGTGTTGTCATTTGTTTAATGATAACCATTGGTTTGGCTGAATATGAAACACAGGGCCCTTCACAGAATTTATTATAGAGTCCATATGTTTGTATTTCAACATATTGCTGCCTAAATAAGGGCAGACAGGGGAAGACACGATAGGGAGGTTGTGTTGTCTTGATTGTGTTTTGAAGCTGGCTTTGCAGACTAGCTGGAGCCAAGCAGGGTAACTATAGGATCCGATATTATCATCCAGGAATAGGGTGCTGAAGCTTCTTGGGTGATTTCCATGAAGCTGCCTGGCAGGACTTCCCCACAGTTCCTCTTGGAAAATTGGATCAGTGGGTACCTAGGGAATAAGGAGGGAGGGGTGCCAAAGACTGAGATCCTGTCTCAGGATCCAGATGCAGCAGAAGTGGGGTGGGGAAAGACAGGACTGGTGTTCTAAGACTTTAACCAGATTTTTGGTGTAAGATTGCAACCTTTTTGTTTCACTGGAAATATATTTAATCCCCTTTTTCAAGTTGTACAGCCTGAAGACTGATGTAATGCATTTGTTAGCTGGAAGAGGTTTAGAGTCTGTTTTCCAGATTTTGAAGAGTTCTCAAGAGTCAGGTAATACAGCAAGTTTATAACTCACCCTCTAGAGGGACTTCAGAAGATGTTTTGGAAATGACTAGGAAGGCTTAAATTAGAATGAGAGAAGGCAGGGAAAGGAAATAGTCCACTGAGTCTTTCATGTGTGCTGAAAAGAAGAGAAAAGGGCTTACTCAAAGGACAAAACCAGAATGGAAGCTCAGCCAAACCTGAAGATCAGCTGGCAGAGCAGGGTGCGGCAGAGAAACCTGTTCCCCAGGGGCAGCTCAGCAGGGTGGGAGCAGGGCTGCGAGGCGCCCTCCCAAGCCCGTTCTGCTGCAGCAGAGGGACAGATGGTGTCGCCAGTCCCTGCGCCCGCTGGCGCCTGTGCCAGATGGGGCAGCGGGAGCTGCTTCGGACTGCCACGTTGGTGCTTCCTCTCTAGCACCTCCCGACCGCCCCAGGCCTCCGCCAGTCCCTTTGCCACTGTCATGTTCCACAAAGTTATGCTCTTCCTTCTGCGTGCACCTTGGGTCTGTGTAAATCTCAGCTAAACCTCTTAGAAAAACAGGTAAATGGAGTTAGATTGAGATGTGTTGGTTTGTTTTATCACTGGAAAAATTCCCTTGCTGACGTTTACTTCCTTGTAAAGTGCCTGTGTTTTATTATCAAACCAGAAAGCCCATGGTCAGGTTAGGAACAGAAAGTTTCACCATTGTCACCACCCTGTGATGTGTCTGCAAGTCCAAGCAGCAGCAAAGCTGAGGAAGGCGCTTGTAAGTAACAAGTAGCCCTTTTTGAGCTTCCCTTTCTTGATAAGGGAGAAATAAGCATATGAAATAATACTTGAGTAAAACCTGAAGTTATGTTACCTTTTCTCAAGTAGAGTGAGATGCTAGTTTGATCACTTTATTGGGGGTTGCACTTTACATGTATGGAAATAAGTACATTTTGTACTGCTTTATTTTCTTCTAGTTCCCTCCTCTGCATCTTTTCAGTCTCCATTTGCAAAAAGGGACTTTCCCCTCTGTTCTCACTCACTTCCGTCTTATTCTTGGTCATTGACTGTCATCAAATATACCTATTTAGAGTCTCCTTTGTCCCAGTAATGCCAGACTGGGGAATAAGTGTGGCAGCTGAAACTATGTGGAAAGGCTATTGTACACTGCATCTGTCTGGCTTAAGAGTGATATCACACTCTGCATTTTTCATTAAAGTTCATAAAAAAGCTTGTGTTTGTTTTAATCTCTCTGAATATTCACAAATTCTTTAAAATCATCATCTGAAGTATGGAATACATTAGAAAATTCATTATCTATTATGAGGGAAAAAAAAAAAAAATCACCCAAGCTGCGTCTCACTGCCCATCACTGCCCTGAGCCTGGGAGAAGGTGTTGTGGCTGTTCCCATGTCAAACACGTGTTTCCAGCTGTCGGCAATAGCCCAGAAGCCCGTGCAGACCCAGGGGGCAGAGCTGTAACGGGCCGGGAGCCTTCAGGGCGCCAGCAGATAGAGCCTGTGCTAGAAATGAGCCCAGAGTGACCAGCCCAGAGAGCTGAAGTGAATGTTAAAGGGGGCTGTGTTGAGCACGACCCATGCAGGAGAGAAGTTGCATCAGCCCAGCCCAGCAGAGCCGAAAGTGCGTGCGATGAGGCTGGTAACGAGGGGTCCTTGAGGCTGCAACTCCGCACCCAAAGCTGCCATCCCTTGGAAGAGTAAATACCACGTAAGGTTTTGTCTCTTGGTCACGGTTGGTCTCAGCTGCTCAGTCAACCTGCTCCCATCTCAAGCCCTGCAAGGGCAAAGTTGGTGTTGCTGCTTTAGGGGTACCTGCCAACAGCGTCCACTTCAGTAACAATACCCTGAAGAGCCACTGTCACTATCACTGAGAAAATGACTGACTGACTGACCAGAGAGAACTCCAACTGCAATGCAGTCAAGTGTGTAGGAAGTGAACACAGACACACGTGTGCTTCACTTAGAACACTGAATACTGTGAACTCAGGCTGACCAGGGCTCCTGGTAACACACACCAGAGCTGTCTCGTTGACAGCATCAGTACCGTAAGGAAATAATGATGAAAGGAAAAGATGGAGTTTGCAAATAACTGAAGCTTTTAATATTTGGAGTAGTGACTGTGAATTTTGTTTCTGTGAAGAATTTTTAGTGTCCTGCTCAAAATAATTATAGCCTCTTCTATGGCATGAGACTAGGTACTATTTAAACACGCAGAATCATGAAGACCTGATGAATTCTGAAAGTGGAGCAACCTCAGAGAGCTGATGAAGGCACAAAATGCAAACAAGTATTGCAAGATGATAGAAGATAGAAAGAAACAACGCAAAAATTGCACGAAAATAGGACTTTAACCTAGAGTGGAGTTACACTTAGCTGAGGAAGAAGTTTACAAAGCCCAGGTTTAGGGGAAGAGGCAGTGAGCAGTCTGAGACAGAAGACCACAGGAAGCAACATTTCAGCAAAGGACAAGCTGATAACCGGGCTGTGAGCAGTGTGAAGAACCACAGGGGTAAGTGGTGCTTTCACACACAAAGTCCTTAATCTGATACTCAGGAGAGCATCCGCCACACTCGCAAAAGCAGGAGGGTAACAAGCAGTTAGAGGGGAGAAAAAACAAAACAAAACAAAAACAAACAGGAAGGAGTTAGTTAAAGAAAAATGGCCTTGGTTAAAACAATTTCAGACACCAAGCAACTAGCGATCACCTGCTTAGAATGCAACATATGTCCCATTAGCCAGAGCTCAGAAATGTCTGTGCACTCAGCTGCATTTGGGATAATAAGCACTCATTTGCTATAGGCACTGTGTGTTCTTTTAGTCTTACTTCTAGTGGCAATTAACCTCCCTGTTATTAAGAAAATTGAGCTAAAAGTGAAAGACAAACACACTCATTTGCAGTGTATAGCGCTGCAGAAACCAGATCCCTTTAACATAAACTCATTTCTTCAAGCGTATTTTTATCTCCACAAGGTCCTTTTAGCTACAGTGAGCAAGTCAAACCTTCCTCCTAACACCCATGCCCAAACTGCCCAGGAGGAAGCTCCACGCAGCTCTCGCAGGCACCGTGTCACTAAGCTACCATTCTGCAACTCGGACTATTTTGGATTTCCATCAACACTAATTCTGTTGATGCGTCTATCTATAGGTTGATTTATCTATTTGTGACCTCAAATTTTGCACCACCGTCCTAAATCCTGCTACTGGAGACAACAATCTGACCTGACGTACGTTCTCTGCAAATTATTTTTTTTCCTGTGTATGCAGCATACAGAACTCTTGCATTGATCATTTAAACATCTGCACCCATTCTCATTGTCACAAAATCCACATTAAAGCAAAGATCACCAAACCCTTAAAGTTTTTATCTCAAACACCTAAAAACTATGGTAATATAAAAGATGGGCTTAAATTCAAGTATTAGAAAATATGTTTTAGGCCTCAGTGAGAGTGGTGCAGCAGCTGGGCAGCCTGTGGAGCTCACCTTCTGGAAAGATGACGTTGCAGAAAGAAAAATGAAGAAACAGCAGTTTGTTTTACCGTGGGGGTGAGAGATCAGAGCTTGCACCGAGTTCCGAGTACTGTAAATCGGGTGATCTCCCAGTTTGAAGGGAGAAGAATCCCACATAACCTAGTGGGATGCTCGTAGGGGATGCTCTGCAAGGTGTGAAAGGGAACTTGCAGTCACCCCTTCTGCCAAAGGGGCGACTATTCACCCCAACAGCACGAGCAGCAACGTATCTGCTTCTACCAAAATCCAACAGTCTTCTCCTCACCTAAGGCAAAGCTGGACAGAACCCTTTGCTTTTTACACTTGTAAAGGATTTATGAATTTGTCTTTCCAACCTGAGTTCATAGCTGAGTTCCCGGACTGTAACTGGTCACTGCCCCTGGTTTGCACATAACTGTTTTACCGGTTGCTTTGCTGCAGCACTTCGGATCTATCATCTTCCCCACAAACCAGGGCTCCGGTGCAGGAAGCTCTGCCCACCCTTGGGGCGCAAGGACCAAGGACATGGCCAAAAGCAGCAGGGAAAAGCCAGGGGAAGCACCGCTGGGTGCGAGCGGCAGCCATATCCGAGTTGACATCACAGCAAGGAGAGGCCCTGGTTTGATAGGTGCTTGTAGGACATTCCTCCCAAGTGCCAAAACAGCTGTGCAATAATACAGACTAACAAGTATTAATAGCAATATTTCAGCAATAGTGCACAAAAAGTGACAGGCAATACAGGAATAGCCTATGAAACAGAAAATCAGGAGCCTGGTCCAAGAGAGGAATAGTAAGTAGTCAGTACAGAAGATACAGAAACACAGAGAGACAGAGAGATGATAAAGTTGTTGAACCAAAGGGAGAGTAAAAAGATCTTTGTTGCAATAGATAAAATCAGAGTGAGGATGACACTTCTAAATGTCAGACGGAAAAACAAGGAAGTTTTGGCTGCACAGGTAGTTACAGAATTATTTTTTTTAATATATGATCTAAAAGAATCTGCAAGTTTAAGCAGTCTCTGCATCTAAACTGTGGAAGTAATCTGAGGTGAAGGAGATCCTCAGGTCAGACACTTTCTTGACAGAGGAGGACAACAGTGTGTTAACGATGATGGATAAAAGCTGCTACACGTTTTCCCTGCTAAATCAGAATTTAAAGAACATACTTTACCTTTCTAGATAGACAGCTGTAATGGGGATAATCATTCAATCACAGCTGACAAGCAAGGTGTTCTGAACAATCCCAGGTGAAATGGGGAAAATACCTGCACGACAGCGCAGGTGTTGCCCTCCCACTTCCACTACTGTGAGCAGTGCCAAGTTTATCAGCTACCGACAGCGTTCCTGTTACCACTGTTCCACCTCGTATATGGGAGCTGGAACAAAATCCAATAGCAACAACTGGACAAAACACAAACAAACAAACAACAAACAAACACCCCACACCCTTCTGAGACAAATCGGCCCCACCAGACCAATCTGATCCGTATCTTTCCTGTGCTTGGAAGACCAGATTTTCCTTGGGGGAGTTTACAGCAACCCTTAGCTCGTTTGTGCTGCCCACATTTGGATGCATGGAGCAGAGCAGCTCGGAACAACTTGCCACGGCTTGCAGGGGGGCAGAAGACGTCTCCGGACTCGGTACTCCAGCTGGCTGCAAGCTCAGGTGCAGGTTTAGAAGCAAGAGAGCAACAGGAGTTACGAGATCAGACCTGCAGAAGGGGATGGTCTACCTGGCATGAATTTAAAGTACTCTTTACAGGCTACGGATCCCTTCTCCCACCTTCCATTCTTGTATAAAGTGTGTGGTAAACTATGCTGGGAATTCCAGCCCATTTCTTGAATTAGAAATATCTTCAGCATTTAACACCCTACTGCAGTTACATACTTCAAACTAAGCAGAGAGCTTGCATTTTTCCCCTGTATTCTCTTCTTCAGAGGAGATTCCAGCCTCACAGAGGTAGCTCCTAAAAACCATTAGCACCAGCCTCCAAAAACGAGGTGCAGCACTACCTACTGCATGGGACTGGACCAGAAACGCTGATCAGTAACACAGTAACTGCAGTAACACAGCCAGCAGACAGAAAGCAAAATGGGGCCTGTCCTCATGCACATCACCACACCGTGCATTTCTGGCACAGCGTCTATTCCTTAAACTTCTTCCAAAATTACCTTTGAATAATGATCAGCACAGAGAGGAAACAACTGATGAAGGACAGAAAAGGGTAAGGCCCTCAACGGGGGTACATGCTTTAGCCACAGTTGTTGCATCTCTACAAATCCAGAAGGCTCCTACCACAAGAAATAAGAACCTAACTTGTTAAAGCAAATTTTATTTAGTATGTTGAGGGAAACTTTCATATCATAAGTAAAAATACTAGAGTTCAATGTTGTTAAAAAAAAAAAAGTCAAGGTGATGGGCTCTCTGTGCAAACAGCAGTTTCTGATGGAAAGGGGAAGTGAGGGTTTTCATAATATACTCCCTTTCAAATAAAAAAAAATTAAATGCTAGTTAACTGCAGTACATGTCATCATTTTTATACAGTCAAGAGAATGAAAAACAAAAAAGCAGTTTAAGAGAACGCAACCTACACTGGAATAAGTTCATTCGCAGTAGAGACAGAGTAAGACTGCTTTTATGAAAATTACAAAGAAACATGATACAACAAAAAATAGGGTGTAGGGAATTTTTCACTAAGATTAAAAATGAAAACAAAAAAGTTCACTTTTTGAACACCATTATTATTCAAACACATATGAAGTTTCAACCTAGCTTTTTTCCTACACATGGGAAACACTGTTAAAGTGAATCTTCAAGAGTGAGAAGGCACCATGAACTGTCAGCTGATACCTTTAATGCACACTCAAGAAAGAGGAAATGATCTGGCATGATGCAAAAAAATCCTTAAGTGTTTATATATATTCATATATCTTTTCATAAAAAAAAGCGGCAACAAGTCATTACTTCAGTGCCAAAATGTCCTTTTGTCTGGCTGACTCACTCATTAAGATATTTCTCGCTTAGCCCTGTATGGTATTCTTATACACTGGTGAAAGTGGGTGATTTTGCACAGTTGCATTTCAGATTAGGTTGGTAAATTGATGTTTGCTATATTCTGAGAAGCCAATCCTATTAAGTATTCCCAAACTCTACGCAAATGGAGTAATTAAATGCACTACCTTGAGTGGAATACTCATCTGTACATCGTAGCAATGGACTAGATTCCACTGAATTCAATTTGATATGTAATGTCTTGCAGCAGATGTTATAACAAAAATAACTTTTGCTTTTTGATTTACCTCACTGAGGCAAATTAATGCTGTTCCTATAGTTGGTTTTCTGGAGTAGGATGATACTTCACTGCTGTCCAAAATGAGTTTGAACCTTAAACCTCCAGAGTTTTGTTCACTTTGTTGCTTATATTATTGCACTAGCTACTAAAGTCTTATATCTTCCTATATAAATCTAATTGTTCAGAGTGCAGATTCTATATTTAATGAACTGTATGAAATAAATAAAATAAGGGAATTTTCTGGTCAGAGCTGCTGATATGTTGAATACCTTAATTTTCTAAGGTAAACAGTTTTGGTGTATGTTCTTAAAAACCTATGGTCATTCAGCATAAAAGCCTTGACTTAATACTTTAAGAATGGATTTGTTTCCTTCTCAAAAATGCATCCAAGAATTGTTTTAAATACAGAATCTGTGAGGCTTCCTACAAATTCATCTAAATTGTAATACAAACACAGTTTGTAATTCAGATAATATAGAAAGTTCTCTAGTGTCCATTGAAGTAAGGTCCCCAAAATGCAGTCTGTTTTGTTTCTGAATGGGAAAACATTGCAAACATTAAGCGGTTCCACTGGCTGAATAGGAGAACTGAGGAAAATGAGGTCTTCTCTCGTTATCTACACAATCCATACTGTCATCTGAGAACAGAAAACATTACAAAACACTTAGTACTTTTGCATTTTAAGTAAGCAAATGGTAAGATAATGCACTGCCTGCAATAAACTCACGATCGCCTTTTTTTCCACAGCCTGACAAGGCCCCGAACCCCTCCTCTCACACACACCGAAGTATTAAATCCCACCCCGTCAAAAGGCACTGTGGAAGATCAGTCACTCCCATGTCCATCTAACACCACTAGGAGCTGCACTGCTGCCATCTGCGACCACCCTTCTGCATTTGGGATGGGGATGGTCACCGTTTCAGAGCACCAAACCAGCTCAGTCACCATGAACATCTACTCTGACTGAACACGGATCACACTCAGTTGCCTGCTCACACACGGGCACAATGTGTGCACTTGTGCAAAACTCAGAATTATTGTTCATATGCAGATTTTGAGGACACCGCACAAAATCCAAAATAGTTTGAAAAGAAACTTTTTCTTTCCAACTATTTTACAGTTTCTTGTTCAAGTGCATGTATGGAAATAACACACAAATTTTAACTGATGTTTCGTTCACAAGTTCTAAAGAGATTGGACAGCATTGCAGTGAATTTTTGGTTGACTACAGAAAAGTGGGAAACATTTAGGAAACTTTACCTTGGTCAGGAGGAGTGATTGTAATCATCTGTGCTGTAAATTCTTCATCGAAATATCTTGTGTCTGTTTCAGATGTAACTTGTGGCTTAAACGGAGGTACAAGCTATAAAAAGTAGAAAAATAATGTCTATTTACAGGTTCTTTGGGTACTTTTAAAGAGCTTTTAAAGAGCTAAGATCTGAAGTGATATCATAAGTCAGTATGGCTATTCCTGCATTGCTAAAACAAACGGTAATATAAAATTGAACAGTATCCAGTATTTTAGGGGTATATGTCCCACAAAAGCACATGTAAGAAGTTTTCCTCTAGAAACTATTTCCACAAATAAAATCTTGGGCTCCTGATGTTTCTTCAAGTAATAAATTAAGTGCTTATAAATGCTTATGAAGTGCTTATAACCAGTATATGCTATTTCACCACTTAATTAAATGCCAGCTGCAGGCAGCATCTTGTAAGTCTGGAGAGGATGAAAAGGTAGAAGAAACACGTGCTCAGTGACACCAAATCAGTCAGACCTGGGCATCAGCCTGAAGGTTTCAACTTCACAAAAACCCTAAAACTACAGAGCCACTGTGTTTGTAAACCTGTGTGCAACCACGAACACTGCTGACCTACATGGGATAACGGTGGGACGAGGTAGCAACCTTAAGCGTTATTCTCTAGGTCCTCAAAACGCAGCTTGATGTCAGCTCTGAACTTAAGAAACCCGACGTGCTAAGGAGCCACAGGCGGGAGCAGCAGAGGACGCGCTCCCCTCGCTGCTCACCCCGACGCTGCGCTCGCTGCGCCCCAGCCCCGGGGAGCTGGGAATCACGGGAGCGCCCGGAGGGGAGCCCTGCGCTGCAGCCGCCGCTTCGGAGGCGGCCGGGCTGCCCGGCCGGGGCTGCTGGAGCTGCCGGAGC
>JAUBNY010000477.1:200957-218050 GCA_032275445.1 Crypturellus soui | reverse complement strand
CGGGAAGCGGAGCGGCCGCCTGCGGATGCACGGGCGGGACGTCGGGAAGCGGAGCGGCCGCCTGCGGATGCACGGGCGGGACGTCGGGAAGCGGAGCGGCCGCCTGCGGATGCACGGGCAGGTTGGCAGGCGGTTTTGGAGGGCCGGGATGAGACCCTCCCAGGGGACACAGATCAGCTCTCCGAGCCGGGCTCAGTTCAGGGGTTAAGTGTGGCCGTCTTTTAATAGCACAGGCGGTACTAGGCAGCAATTCCGGAGCGTGATGGAGGAAGCGCACGGCTTCCAAACCGAGACGTCGGGGAAACGTTGGCCTAGGCCAACAGCAAATAGCTCCAAAGGGAATCCAGCCGCAGCACGGAGCCTCGCGCTCCTTGCTCGCACCAAACTCATCACCACGCCGAGAGAAGCTGCTACCTGGCAAACAGCAGCGAGCCTTGAAGGTGCAAAACATCTCTCTCGTACTGCCACTCTTCCCCCTCTCAGAGCAGATTTACAGAATCATTTGCTTGACAAGTCAATCAATACTAAGAGTATCACCCTGCCTTACGAACAGGCAGGGAAACAATAACGCTCCTTTACTTTCAGTGTGTACATTTTAAGAAGGGTAATTCACACATATGGTGGTATTTGCAAATAGCAGGAAACAATCTATGATTTAAAAACAAATGCTTAAACACTAAGGATATATAAATTTTAAGTACTTGTTATACTACTATGCTATCTTATACGTTCACTATCATTTTTTTTTAATTACTAATGATACTATGTGCTCAGGGATGTCTTAAAGGAGCCTGTCAAATATTCCTAGGGAAAAAAATAAACAGATCATTGTAATACAAAATTTTTACCTTAATATATATTTTTTTTGTAATATAAACATTTGTAATAAAATAAAAACTTTTTGTAATAAATCTTTTTGTATTTTTTTCATAAAAAAGTATAAGAAAATAAGCTTTTTGTAATAAAAACTCTGTAATGCAAAAATTAAAAGGTTATCCCAAAGCCATTATCCACCTGGCCTTACACTCCTGCTAAAGCTGTCAGAGCGGGAGTGTTTCCCACGATGTTACCTCAAGTGAGCCCTACTAGAATGCAGTGTATAAAAACCTTGTTGAGGAGGGTGTTCATTCCTCCCCCTTTTTTAAAACCCTGTTCTCACTCTCCTTGTAGCAGTTTTCTGCCTATTCCTTCAAACGCCCCTTGCTTTGGTTTATGTCGCTATATACACGTATATGTGCGCACGGGATTCCGCCCTGCCCGCAGAGCTCAGGGTGCTCTCGGCCGTCGCGCGGCTCCCGGTCCCTCCTGCCGGCTCGGGCGCCGCAGCAGATGCCGGGTCTGGGCACAGCAGAACGAGCCACAGCAGCAGCGCAGGCCCGAGCGGCAGCCGCCGCTGCCATCTTCTTTAACATCTTTTAAGGGCGATTTGGGATAGCGAGACGCACGCCCAAGGCAAAGTTTCTTTCCGAGCTGTCAAATTCAGCACGTTAAACTGGGAAGCAGAAGGGAAGCGGCAGAAAGCTGTAACACTTGCTCTGCCCAGCAAGTATGTTCTTTCAGTGGGAAACTCTCCCTGCAGCAGCCTGCAGTTCAGCTGCAGGGAGAGGGGCCACCTGTACCCTGATTTGAGAGAGAGAGAGAGAGAGAGAGAGAGAGAGAGAGAGAGAGAGAGAGAGAGAGAGAGAAGAGAAAAAAAAAAAAAAAAAAAAAAAAGAGATCAAAAATCTCACTGGGCACATTTTGCTTCTGGGTGAGCAAAACAGTGCAAATTAAATGTATCCGGAGACAAACAGTACCAACTTTCCACAATTTTCTAATCAGGATTTTAGATTCTTGGGTCAGCCCCAGTTATTCCAAACCGCTTATAATTCAAAGCAAAGCTGTTTCCAAAAGCTGAGTTGCAGTGAAATGGCCTCGATCACCCTCAGCCTGCATTCACATAAGCAAATCCACTACCACCCGGGGACAGCGGGTACCCAAGCTCAGCACATAGACCCTGCTAGAGCACGGACAAGACACAGCTTCCCGCTGAGGTCCCACGTGTGATTCCAGGTAAACGCTACGGGATCCTCCCTGGACAACTCTGCGCATACAACGGCATCACTCACTCTCCGACTTTCCAAAGTCCCTTCATTTGCACAGCTGATTTCTGAAATAGTTCATGGTCCAGATCCCCTTTCAGATGTACCTCTAACTGGAGGTAAAACCAGAATCCAGCCCGCTTGGATACGCTAAAGACAGAGTTTTCCCAACTGGCACACAGTTTTCTCCCAAATGCTTCTCATCCGGAATTTTCTGGTAGTTTCCTCGACCTGAGTCAGCACAGTACGTAGCCTCAAGGAGGAATTTCACAGCGCTCCTAAAGAACATTTTATGAAGGCTTTTTTTGATCCTTGGATAAATCAGCTGCCCCAGCTTGTTTGATTTCTCCTCTATCCAGAGAATAAGAACTACCATCCTATTTGTTAACAAATGATCACACCACAGATATCTAAGTTCCATTATCAACTTTTACTCTTTACATTATGCAGTTCCCTCCTGCCCTCCATGGCTGCACCCAGCTCTCTCTCAAGGAATATTCTGAAAGGCCAGAGAGGTTCTAAGCTCCCAGTACCCTTCAAAGCCACAAAACACTATTTATTTTTTTTATTTTTAAGTACCCTTTAGCCACACACAGCTATAAAGAAGAAAGAGAAGATCTGTAACTATACGCAAGCACTGGGCAATTCTCCCAATAGGCTATTGAAACCAGAAGTATTATCCTCTACATTTTAGAATATGGGAATTGCTAATAGATCACAGTTTTATCAGAAGTTTCACCTGAATTTGATATTTTATCAGAATAATCCAAAGAATTAAACTCTGAACAAATTAAGGGTTTTATTTATTTTGAAAAGCCTTTTTAATTTCAAAAAGCATTATGCTATTGGGGCACAGGAGTTTCTTAGCTGCTCCCACCAACTAAGGGAGCTGCAGAGGGAAGGCTGAGGGAGGACAAGACCACGGGGCTTCAGGAGATGGAAGCCTTGAACCTCTAGAGCCAAGTTCTAGGCAGCTGCATTTCACATGGGTGTTAGAGAAGACGTGGCTGGTGAGAAGCAAAAAGAAGACAAAAACCAGCAGGTCACCCTCAAAGGGGTGGGCAGAAGGTCTTGGCTGAGTAAGTTATTTTTGGATGAACAGAGTAGCAAGACAACAAGAACTGATGACACATCCAAACCGAATGGGTCAGTCTCTCTGATTTTAGTGGCTCATGTTGGAAAGCCTATGAACTCAATAGGTCTTAAAACTGATGAAAAAACTCAAATACTTTTCATCATTCTTCTGCCATGAAAAAATTAAGACTTGAATTGATTTAACAACCTACATTCTATGTGCTTGCCTAATTCAATCTAATTTTATTATACAAGCCAAGACTATAGAAGTGAAACAACTACTTTTCCATGACTGCTTCCAGGCACTTTTACTTCCATATACTCAGGAACTAGTGATAACTCACTTCTGGGCTCCATAAATTGCAGGGGATAATTCAACTGATAGTGAGAAATGGAAACAAGAAGTTACAGGAAAAGCCATTTTATATGCTTATGTACTGTCTAAATTAGAATGTGACCTAAATTGCTTCCAATTTGCTCAGTCACAGAAGCAAGTATTTCATTGAGAGATACTTTTCCCATTGAGGAAATAAAAAACTTTGGTTCAGAAGTAATCCATCTACAGTGCATAAGAAATGAAGCAATCTAGCTCTGTTAAAGAAACAGTTGCAAGTGTCTTTCATGGAGGTCTTCCGAGTACCTTAAAGGGCAATGAAGTTGAAATATTCAATATAGCTACAAACAATTTACTGTAGGAGAACAGTTATACGAGTACCTTTTTCTCATATACGTCTTGCCAAACAATGCCAGCAAAGAACTTGTGTTGCATTATCTCCTTCGCATCGTCAGGACCACCACCTAACCTGTGGGATAAAATAAATAATTGAGTATATCTATTTTTCTTATACAGTTTTCAAAAAATAGTAATGAAGGAATTCCGAGTTCACATAATACATTTCAGAGATCTAGCATTTGCTTTTTGCATGGGTTTCTTGCTAAAGGGCTGCAGGAACCACAGGTCTTGATGCCTATTTAAAAATTTAACAGTTCCACTGCAAGATTTAAAAACATGCTAAGAAATCTTTAGTGGTACAGAACTAAGGTTTCTCTTAAAAACAAAGCAGCACAACACTTAAAAAGATCCAGCCTTCAGAAACGATGCTGACTAGGAACCATAGCAGATCCTGCAAGTAAAAGGATTTAGCCCTCGTGTCTTTTACATGAAAAAGTAACCATTCCTTTCAATTTTCTGGAGTGATACCAGCAGGAAAACTGGAATTAATTTTGAAGAGTAAACAAGACAAGGATTGAGACAAACTGATTTATGTAATCTGATTTAAATTTCCATTAAAGAAAACAGCTGACAATTGCAGTGATAATATCACGCTGTATGCAAAACTTTCCTCCTCTTTGGCTTCAAGGAAGTATAAAGGGTGTTTTATTGACTTAAGGTACATCAAGATAAAGCACTTTTATTCCAGAATAAAACCATCCACACAGCTTAGAGATGAAATCTGTTTAGCTGCAGCCTTGAGTTAGCAAATGCCTGAGTTTTGCAGTGGAGGTTGAAGCATTCCTAGAAGGCTGCACCACATCTGCACGCACAGACATGCGCTGGGAGATCAAAACGCAAACTGAGCAACCAGCAGGACACTCACTTGCAGCCAGCAAGGTGAAGAGACTCTCAGGATCTTAAATGCTAAAGATACTATCATGGTCATCCATGCTGACATGTAATATTTGAGTGTTCAGTGATTCTTAGAATGTTTTCCTCAAATTCCCTGGTGAAGTTATCTGTATTTTAAATATCCAGAACTGTCTCTGTGAAAGACTAAAGTTTTACATAAAGTTTTATAAACTATATTGCTAAGTAGAAAAAGGGCCAAGGACTGTTCTCTGAACCTGAAGCCAGGTAGTCTGACACAGTCCTGAATTGCTCCCAAAACACAGTAGCCTGTGGTCCCAGCACATGGTTATTTGGGGCTAGAGAGAAGGGGTCCAGTTCAGAATACCAGGAATAATGTGAAGGCTCTGCTACAGCCCACTAGAATGACATTTTTGCAGTCTGAGCCTACAGGTATGAATTGGATGCTCTGGGACATAGTAGGTGGTACACAAGTGCACTTGAAGGGACAACTATGTAGAGCAGAGAGCATCAAACACGGTGAATTTTGCCCATCTGCCTGTTGGGAAGGGAGCAGGCGTACGCAGCCCTCTGAATCACGTCTGAGGGCTCTCTTCAGAGAGCACAAGTCGGCACAGGCCACAGCTGTAACAGAAAAGCTAAGCGGAGGTGACGGGCAGTTCAGAGTTCAAGCAAGGTTCCTTAGGTTAGCAAGGAGAAACCCTTAGTTAGCAGAGTAACCTAACGGTTTCTCTCACCATCATTCACGAGCACCAGGGAACTGACCCCAAGCTACCACATAACATTCCCTCCCCAGATCAAGCCTAGGTTCACCCTTGAGCCTTGCAGGCCGCAACGAGCTGGCCGAGGGCTCCAGCAGGTGCCACGTGTGCCCAGGTCCCACGACAGGGCCCAGCTCCGGGGTGGCCGGGCACAGAGACAGGGCTCCTGCTTCCTCGCAGCCCCATGGGCTCTGTGGAGTCTGTATCAGGTTCCTTGTTGCTTCCCAGAAAAGATAAAGATTTGGGGGGAATCTTTCTCAAATTTATGTAGGTAAATGTAGTATGAAAAATAAAATCAGACAGTCTAAAAGTTTATTCTGGCCTTGATTTAGGACTCACTCACTTTCCAGAAGTGTTGCAAAGCCCTGGCAGAGTGTTCTGCCCTGGCAACAGCCTTGCACTTCCCAATCACTGCAGGGAGGATTCCTGCTGCTCCCTGCTTGTGAGGCTGCTAAAACTCCCTCCTCCATGGGCACCTTCCACTCATGTCCAAAATCAGCACGGGCATCTCCCATTGCAAGGTCTTAATATGCTCCCCTCTGACAGGGCCCCAGATTTGTTCCTACAGCAATTTAAACATATGCCTGCGCTCAAGAAAGCCACTGCTGCTTGTGTTCACCAGGGCAGAGGACACAGATGCACAAAATTCACCTTATACAACTAAAAAGGAAACTAGTAACTTATTTTACTATGGCTTTACCCATCGCAGGCCTCTGGTAGCAACAGGAAGGCATTTAGGAATTGCATCGACACTGCCTCCCTGTGACCAATATGAGGCCCCATGGAAAAAGCAGCTCTGGTGGGGTTTTGTCACACCACAATTTGTTAAACACCAATTTGGAAAGAAATAGCTGTGTGTGGGTTTGGGTAGAATACAAAGAGCCCTTGGGGCCTTCCTGTTCAAGGATTAAGACCTCTGCAAAACTTAACATAACCCCAGAGCTCAATGCTGAACATGACTTCCCTACTTCATCCCTACCAAGACACAAGTGAAAACCCAGCAGTGAACGTGCAGCACTGGAAGCACCTCCGCAGAGGGAGAGGCAATAAAGCACCTCTCATTCTTCGTAAATGACAAGATCCAAAAGCACCATGAAGGAAAAGCGTGAAAGAGGTTGCAGTAAACACCCTTCAAAAGGGTCTGAACACTGGGGGGCCACCTTGACCAAGGGACAGCAGCCCTAAGGCCCAGCATTAAATGGGACATGAGAATTCAGAGATGACATCTTGAAAACGGCTAAGATTCAGGACTTGCTAGATTACATCCACCCTCTTTGCTGATTACATCCACCCTCGTCCATATAAATTCAACTAGTTTATACAGACAGTTCTAACACATGTTCCCATTTCCACAGTCAGAGAAAGAATAATAAAAGTACTTAAAAACTTTGTTTTACATATAGAAATACGCTAAAATCACACTTGATATATGGCACAAAGCAGCGAAGAAGAATTTCAGGTCGCACCAAAACAAAATGTTTATAGAATAGCTTTTTCCTTCTTAGGAAAATGAAGGCTCATATTCCAAGATTAATAAATTTCTATCAATCCCAAAAGAAACTTCAAAATTCCTTTACTCTTACAACAGGGATTTTATATGACCGAATTTAGAAAACAGCCATGATTAAAAACAGAATGCAATTTATTGTTCTCCATATTTTCTCCATATGCCTATGAGCTTGAAACTGCACTGCTGTTATTGGAAACAGAATACCAAGACTGCTCCAATACTTCCAGGACAGGTACACAGGACTTCTTTTTAAGATTTCATTCACTGATCCAGGTCAAGACTCAGTAGTTCCCAGCGATCTAACTTAAAGCTTCCTCATCACCTAGCTTCATTATTTGATTCCCCTTTCCCTCCTTTGAAGAATTTACTGGAAGAGAGAAAATCTCCTGGCTTCACTTTCCTGGTCCCACTTACACGTCTCCCGTGTCCCACTTTCACTTACCAGCAGCCACGAGAAATGCTGCCAATTCTGCTCCTTTTGGCTGCAGACAACGTTGTGACGACACCACCTTCCATGGAGCCACCAGCTCCGCGAAGGAGGGACGTCCTGCCTGGAGCAGCGGCTCCCCCAGGCCTCACTAAGGGCTCGTGTCACCTGCCCTGTCACACACGCTTACAAGTTAACTCCTTACCAATTCACCTGTCTGCTCGTTTGCCCGGCTGTTTTTCCTAACACAGCTTCATGAACTGCCTGCGAGGTACTTGCCAGCAGTGCGGCCCCAGCACACAGACCACATGGAGAGAGGCAGTGAGTTCATGGAAAACACCATGAAGCTGCAAGGCCAGGATCCGTGAATCCGACCCCCAGCATCTCTGCCTCAGCGTTTCCAGCAGTGCCTGAAACGCTGCAAGTGCAGCGAATTTGCAGAATCACAGCCTCAGTTAAAGTGTTGAGCAAACAGCATTTAGTGAGAAACCAATTTCACCAATCTAGGAACCGTCCACAAGCCAAGAAGCTCAGGACACACCAGTGTAACTAGCAAGCTGCAGGCGCGGGTGCACGCCTGTCAACTCTGTAGTTATTTCTATCAGCAGCATGGAAATCATCTGTCCAACAGATCAGAGCATCATTGGTTCCAAGCCTGCTGAAGATGCATGTGAAGAAGGGGCTATTTGTATAAAATGAGCATATTGTGGAGTAATTATTGGCATTGCAGAAACCTTGTAATTAGAAACAAGTGGGCGTTCTTTGTTTGTAAACAAATTGCATTTTGGTTCATCAGAGATGCTCCTTTAAGGGCGAATTACAGCAGATGCTGCTTGTGTTTGCAGTGATTGAAAGGCCCCACCTGAATAAGCTCGAGAAGGGTCAGGATTCCATTTAACCCCGCGCGTTCCCGGACAGCAATCCCGTTGGCACGGGCTGCAGCCACGTCTGCAAGCACAGAGCCTGCGGGGCTGCTCATCAGTTGCACAACCTTGTCCTGGAGGTCCCATTGCAAATCCTGCATGATTCAAAAGGGAGCTAAAGCTGTTCCCACACAGTGCCAGCCTGGTCATTTTCACATCTACGACCATCCCTCCTGCTCCCACTAAGCTGAGCTGTCTGGTAGCACAAACTATGGATTTGCACCACAAGACGCTTCAGTAGTATTTACCATTAAAAATAGAGATGGAAATAATCCACAGCAATGACAAAAATGCCTTGCTTCAACATTGAGAGAACTGACAAAGAACATTTTCATAGTATATGAACACATACACGCTAAAATACCCCAAACCTTGAAACCAGAGCAGCCTACCTGCACATCACACGAAACATCAACCCATCAGGGGTTATTCAAAGCGAAAAGGTTCAGGGTGGGAGATCAGGACAGACTCATGCTTTTTACTTAAAAACTTTCTGAGTTGACAAGATGGCAGATTCTTAAACTAGTGTTTATCTTAGTGAGATGGTTAGGATTCTTTTTTGATCTTGTTCTATTTTTTCTAGCCATTAGGAGTTTTTTTTTTTTTAATGAAAGATTACTTTTTAAATAAGGAAGCATAGCAAAAAAGAAAGAAGTAGGAAAAGCAGATTAAGCATGGTACACATTCCATCACAAACATGGTACAAACACCACCACCTACTGTCCAAAACAAGATGTTAAACCAATGGCACAGATGTAATAGAAAATTCAGAAAACAAAAAGCAGTGGATAGAAGGTCAAAGCAGTCACTAGAGAGCAGTTTGCAACCCACAGCCATCACCTCTGTACTTGTGACCTAAAACAAATAGACCTTGCCGTCCAACGTTATAGTTTTGACAGGAGCTACTGTACACTAAAACTCAGCCATCTGACTATCATATTTACTTGCTGCTGCTATTTGAAGTGTCAGCATGCTGAAAGTTGAAACAAAAGTAAGTCTCTGCTACACTTCTCAGTTATTCTTGATAGATAATAATTTTTAAATGTTTAGAAATAAAATCAGGATTTTCCCTGAAATCTCTTCCTCAGCTTTAAATAAAAAGAACAGTCTGGAGTGTGTGTGTGTTCAACGGCCCTTTTTTTCCTGTAAAGACTTTAACAGATTTACTTTGTTTGGTGGTTTTTCAAGTTCTGTATTTCTGGAGAAACAAGAGTTTAAAGAGGCACATTTTAAGAACCTTTAAGAAAGTCTCACCTCTGCTTAGGATCTTTCTTCAGCAAACCTGACAAAAGAGATTTTGCTTCAGGCGACAAAGTGCGTGGAAATCTAATCTCCTCCATGAGGATGAGTTCAAAGAGCTTTTCGTGGTCCTGGTTGTAGAACGGGAGCCGACCACACATCATCTCATACATCACAACTCCTAGACCCCACCAGTCCACTGCACGACCGTAGTCGTTATCTTCCAGCACCTGCAGGAATGTAAGGAAAGAGCTTTAGAAAACATTCCTGAATCAGGAACAAGCACAGAATTCAGGAAGCAAAACTTAGATCATTGTTGCATTTCATAGCCAAATTTATCAGCACAAGTATTTGCAGAAGATCCCTTTGAAAACAACTGGCACCCATGTTCACTGATCAAGAGAGCACTGCAGGAGGAAAAAGGGTAAGAGGAGAAGGAGCGGGTATGTCACAGGCTCCATGATAAGCACAGACTTCTGAAGCCTGGAGACTAAGAACTGCTCTCACATTACAAAGCCAGCTGTTAAATTCTCACCTATTCCCCATTCCAAAGAGGCTCTCAATAATAATAATAAGCAGCTGTTCTGGGAAGAAGAGAAGGTTCTATCAACCTATGACTTGGGACGTGACAAATGGTACATCAGTCACCTCTGTAGGAACCTGGACCCACCCAGTGGATCACACTGCACATCATGAAAGAAGATCATCTGCAAATATCAAAACAAATCACTAGCCCGAAGTAAAGATCAAGAGCCCCAGCACCGGGCTTACCGTTTGACAGAGTGCAAGGCTATAAAATGGCTATAAAATGGCCACCAAACTGTCTTGGAAAAAAACTCCCTTCCTTTGCAATTGCTCAGCACTTGTACACTGGCTCGAACACGGCTTTATTTGCAGCCCTCTAACCAGGCACAGGAATTGCCAGCGAGGCGAACGCCTTGCAGTTGGCACAGTGGAATAAGAGCAGTTCCCTTCACTTTTCCCCAGTTTGGGGCACTTTTGCTCAACAAGCCCCAGTTACTGCAGGGATTCAGCCGGTAGTGCTCTGCTCTCACTGCCTGCCCAGCAGCAGCACTAAAATGCTGCATTTCTGGTCGTCAGAAGGTTGCAGAAGTTGGGAGTGTTTTGTGGCTTGCGGGCGCCTACGTGGAGCTGATGTTACAAGGGCCTCTCTAGACTTGACGTCTCCTATGCAGTTGTCCGTAGCTGACACGGTCTCATATTCCAGATTCTGTCCTCAGGTTTTAGTTGTCATCTTTACTCTTTTTACAGGTCTGTAGGCAACTGCTTAGTGCCAAGAAGATTTAAAAGCACCGTTGCGCTACCAGCGTTCTTGCTTGCTGCGTGACATTTGTCCAAGCTCACTTTACACTAATATGGTTCAGAATATCCAGAAAAAGACTCAAACAGCCAACTAAACTCAATGCAAATTCTGTCTTTAACAAAAGCAGGATCTGCACCCCTTAAAGATCATTTATAAAAGTCTTACACACACATGCAAAAAGAAGTATCAAGACACCCCATAACAACTGCTTGCATTCTGCCTCCCTTTATTCTCTAATTATTCTCCTTAATTATCTAAATGAGGGAAAGGGCCTGCAGTAAAAATCAAAAGGCTGCCAGGTATTAGATTACCCCACACAGGTCTATTTACAGCATCCCCTGCCGTATGATTCACACCAAACGACAGCTGGCTCTACAGCTGCCCCATATATGTATAAGACGGACACAGCTGCGGGGCTGCCAGGATTCCCGGAGCCAACCTCATCCTCTCCGAGGAATCGCGGCCCTGCAGCTCCAGGACAGATTGTGTGACCGCACAGGCAGCCGGCTCCTGAGTCACCCCCTCTCGGAAAGCGCTTCCTGTCCCCGCTGCCCTGCGCCGGCATCTCCTACATGAAACAGATACCGTGGCTTCTATTCCCTGCTTTTTTTCTTTTAATGCTGCAAGAAAATACAGGAGGAAAGAATTGGAAGAAAAATGCACCAGAGGTTATTTGTGCACGTAACAAGTGCTACAGCTACTTCCAAGAGCAGCTAGTAGACTTCAAACAGTAATTTCATTAGGATAACAACACTGCTACAAATAAGGTTACTAACCAGAACTCTGTATCCTTCACCTCCACGACACTGTTGAAACGAGTATAAAATGCTGTAATTTTAAGTGAACAGTGCTTTACTACAAATAGCATGTGCTCATATTGGTGATTGCACAAAACGGAGCAACAGAATTAAAACAAAATAGACCATTAAAAAAAAAAAATAAAGATTGCAACAAGCATGGAAGCTGGGAAGCAGCAAAGCAACAAGGGCATTTCGCTCACATTAATGGATGATCAATTCCCAACAAGCAGCTCTGGACTGCTGCGAGATGGAATTTGAAGGAGAAGGGACGACAGCTGTAAACATCACACTCACTGATATATCTGACCCATCAGAGTTGACACGGCTCAGTCACCGTCATCCATGCACGAGATGCCACTATGAGCCTAAAAACAACTAGGCAGCAACTGCGCAAACACGCTGCTGTGCTGGACTCAAGTAACAGACACAGAGGAGAAGAACGAGCCCCCTCCTCTAAGGATCTATGACCTTAAGCACACAGAATGCTACGAATTTCCTGATTTTTTGCATGCTATCAACCAGATGACAAAAAGTCTTCAGAATGTAACACTCCAGCCCTGCAGCTGGGACTTGCAAGTAGGCGAGAGAGCTGGGGGTATTCCAAAGGATTTGTCCTACAGGGTTTTGGATGAGCCTCCTCATTACAAATATTAAAATGAAAAACAACAGCAAATAATAAGACTGAAAGAACAACTGAATATATTTGCACAGGGAATCCCCACATTCCAGGCAAGAAAAAAAAAGAACACAGCAGTGTTTTTTAACAGTCTCGCAAAGCCTTCATGAGAAACTGACGTTTGGTTACCAATTTTATTTTTTTTATTTTATACAAGGGTAGCCACCAAATAAAAGGCACATTTGTGAATAAAACACCCATTTTCATATTACTAACTACTCCCTGCACCAGTGAGTCTCAAATTATGGTGCCTGGACCCCAATTTAGATTCTCTGACGACTTCTGGTGATCCATGCAGAGCTGGCAGCGACCACAAGACTGGCTCCACCTCCTCGCTGCAAGCTGCTTTGACAGGTGCCCACATTCTTCATCATTATGAAGAGACTGGAGGCCCTTGAAAGCAGCTGCAAGCTAAAGAACAAAACACCAAAACCCCAAACAAACAAAAAACAAAGCATACAACTGCCTCCACTACCATGCAGGTGAAGAACTCTGCAAAGACAGCAGCTCTCAGCAGAGATGTATCATCTCCACTTGGCCTTTCCACACTTTGCACTTCCATGTATTTTAACTGAGGGCAGGTTTGCAGTACGCAGTTCTCCTGCCTGGGACTTCTGGGTGTGCCTGTAAAATATATTCTGCCCGCAGCCGCAGACCTGCTCCTGCCTGTGCTGGACGGCAGCCTCGTGCCTATGGGCAGCAAAGCCCGTGCAAGGCACTAAACCCTTCAGCAGGGCACTGCACACCAGCTACCAGGGCCGCTGCCTCCGGACAGCGCAGAGCGTGGGCTGCACACACTAGCGTGTGCCTGCACAGCACCCTGCACACAGACACATCCTCGATCGCACAACTGCGCCTTTCATCTGCCCTTAACCAACTCGCTGCAGCAACAGCACCTGCGTTGCACAACTGGCAGCAGGAACAGCGCCAGGAGGAAAGTTGCACACACACACTTGCTTTTTTTCGCCTCGCAGAAAGTGCAACAGGAAGGGTGCAATTTGGGAATTTAAGTTCCCTCTTTCAGAATATTTGCGTTGAAACAGAGCTGTTCAACATTAACACTGAGGAACATCTTAGGTTTATAAAATCATTAAATGATCAGCACTTTTAATGTGCACAATAACAACTGCTGGGAGAAAGAAAGAAAAAAAAAGCCTGTTTCTGACCTTTCTGACCTCCTGAAATGCATCCATTTTATACAAGAAAGCTTTAAGAAAGCTTACTCTTTGAACAAGTCTTGTTGATAGCTTTTGACTAGGCCAATATGTGGCCTAGTATTATTTAGAACAGTGGCAAGCACCAGCATACCTCTGGTGCAAGATACTCTGGAGTGCCACAGAAAGTCTTCATCGTTGCTCCGTCCTTTATGCCTTCTTTACATAGTCCAAAGTCTGTTATTTTTATGTGTCCATCTTTATCCAGCATGAGATTTTCCAGCTGAAATGAAATCCAAATGCAAGATGCTATGAGATACAACATTCAGTGTTTCTGAGCAGGTCGATAGAAGGTTTGAATTTCTGAAGCTCAGTTTACAAGATTTCAGTTTATTTCTGAAATTTCAGTTTACAACCTTGTTCTCAATGGGTGCCAAAGGACAATGTGAATATATATTTATATACTTACATTATATATGCATTAGTTTCATATATTTATATCACTTTCCCTAGTTCCTTACGGGACATCTTTGTGAAACTACTACATATACAGCAAGAATATAGAAAGTATTGTATTTATACTTATAAAACATTATCACCAACAAAAGTCCAGATTCTTTTAAAAATATCTCAAGAATTTCATTTCTACTTCTTACTCTAAATGATTTTGAAGAATAATGTGTACTAGAATCAATTGTACAATCAAAACATTTGCCAAAGAGACATTTACATGATAATCACTTTATCGAGCACTTGATACTCATTCTAGTCTGCATCTCTAATTTCTGAAAACGCAATTCAGACTTTTAATACAGAGCTTTGACTATTTCTGAAATAAAGTGTCCTTTCAAAAGAATTAAAATCATGAAGGAGACAAAAAAATCACGGCAGGAATCAGAAATCCCTGTCTTTGAAGTAATCAGAAAATATTACGTTCCATACTTCACTTCAGTTGTTCCAAAATAAACTGCTTTTATCAGCTCAACCCTTTCTTAAGGGAAAAGAAATTCTGCAATTTTGTTTTCCTGAAGATTTTCCTGGAGTTTTGCAGCTTATTCAGTTTTCTAGCTGTAGGCAACTACTATGAGGATGATGCTGCACAGGACATTACAGGGAAGCACAACATCCTCACAGCATAAATATGTATTTATCTGACACGACACAGGACGCAGGGTCCAGGATTACACTTCACCACTCAGAAATGCCACCAACGTCTCCCTTGGAACACAAGCAACCAAGTTAAGATGTAACTCCCCTACCTCTCCATAGTCTCTGAAACACTGCCAGTGTCCTGATAAACACACAGCAGTTTGATTATAACGTTTAGACTTCTTGTAAAGTTTAGTCCAACAGCTGCAATAACATCTGTGTAAAAACTCAGTCAAAACGTTTTCTTACAGTTAGTCACAAAAGCAAATGATTATTAAGAAACAAAATGTCCAGACTTCCAAATCTTATGAAATTAAGTTTTCTGTGTACCTTCAAATCTCTATAAACCACGTTCTTCTCTGAATGCAGATAATCCAGTGCAGAAACAATCTCAGCTCCATAAAACCGAGCCCGGTCTTCAGAAAAGACACGTTCTCTTGACAGATGGAAAAACAACTACAAGAACAATAATTTAGTATGTTTATGTTATACATGGTTCTGAGTTAGGTATAACACTTTGTGGGCTATCCTGCTATAAATCTGATATTACTGAAGGGAAAATCTCCTTCCTATCATAAGCCAAATGTTTTAAGAATCACTATAAATTACAATTATATTCTCATATATCTCATCAGTTGCTGCATTGTGTGTTACACAATTGTTTGTATATAAAATGATAAAAATACAATTTAATTGAGCTATAATTATATATTAAAACTACAGTTTAAAGACTTGATACATTGATATTTAATTTTCCCTTGTGTCTAACAGTGCTTTCCAATGTTTCTACTTCTCTCTCCAAAATGACATGTGCTCACAATATTAATTAAAAAATTCTTAAAATGTCTGAAGAATAACTAGAAAGCAATCTTTTTTTTTTAGCTACTAAATGTCAGATTGCAGTATGCTGCTGTCTTATGCAAGAAATGAACTTAGGCACAAAATATGTATTATCCAAAACTGGAGTTAAGAAAATTGAGTATTAATGCTTACTAGGCATTCAGACTGCAAACAGCTCTGTTTAACTGAGACAATTCAAATCAACTAGAAGTACAAACATGGACCCTACCTAAATTATGCCAAGCAGAATGAGCAGTAGCTCAGGAACATCCTAAGTATTAAGCATTATTAGATTTCCCTTACCTCTCCTCCATTAGCATACTCCATAACAAAACACAGGCGATCATGTGTCTGAAAGGAATACTTTAAAGCCTGAAACAGATTAAACCAAAACTCAGCACAAGGAACACACTGACAGTTCTAAAAACTTTTTGAATATATTTTTAGAAAGATAGACAAACATAACATTTTGTATTTAAGTGGATGTTTTTGTCCCTCACACTTACACAATACTTATCCTGAACAGTCCAAGCAGAGTACTGATGCACTGCCAACTTACTTTACCAAACATACTGCAAAAAACATTAAAACATGCCCTCATAGAAGCTAGCAGTGCTGTCTATGATCCTGTGGAATAAAATCCTTGCCCATTAACAAAGATATAAAATCTTTTGATAGTAACCCAGAGGTCTCTGCCTGGGCCACAGACTCCCACCACTTCAGAGACAAGAGGACACTACCAAACCCAAAAGCACAAGGTTTACCCCACTGATTGCAAGCCTGCTTGTCCAAAAGTGGCACACTGACAGCCTGCCAGAGGATTGGGCAATGCTGCCAATATCAATTTGCTGGCAATTCACAAAAACAGAGCAGACAGAGGGTGTGATAGAGTGTCACAAGGTGCCTTTGCACAATCATGTCATATGCATTCCTGCAGCAAGAGTAACATCAGTTTGTTGCCACAGTCTTAAATTTCTTGGTCCTAACCCATTCTCATAGCTGAGAAAAAAAAATAAAAAAAGTACAAATTACATCACTACCATCCTTAGTAGGGGAGCCATTTTTAAACCAGTCTTTGCAGAGAAAGGGAGGACTGGGTTTTAGACATGTCAGCAAACATCTACCAATTGTCCTGAATAAAGCCAACATTTACTTCCATGTGTCAAGTTTAAAAGGTCTAAATTCCAAGTAAACGCTTGTGTACCTGGACAAAGGGAACCACTAGGATACTACACAGGTCTCTGAGGAGCAGGTTAGAGGGCTTAAGCAATTGAAAACAATTTAAAGCCAAATTATAAGATATACCAGAAAAATATATTTGGGTGGAACTTGGGTATCTGAATCAAATCCAGAGTCTGCTTCTGTTGGAGGCTAAAACTAGGAGTATGGTTTGATTTTGCAACTAAGCCATACTAACAGGAAAGCAGCAGGTAACGGCTGGTCCTGCTCGCCCTTATCCCATCACATCTGCTTTCAGCACTGTCCTTATTCTTGGGCTGGCGTTACCAGCACTGTGGCTTCATAGTGGGCAGTTTTTGGTAGCTTAGAAA
>JAUBNY010000477.1:175559-186552 GCA_032275445.1 Crypturellus soui | reverse complement strand
TGCCAACAGACTCATGAGAAAAATGCAGAAAGTGCATATTCTCATAACTGGCACTGGCTTTAGCATAACTGCTAAAACACCATAAACTTCCTACAGCCTGCAAGGAGTACCAAATTGATCATGATAACCGCAATCTCAGTATTTTAGGCAGAAAACAAGTTTGTCAGCATAAACAAAATGTAACTGTGGAACTGGTGGGACAAAGGTGACTGAAAAACACTAACACCTTTTCCTTCCTCAGTAAGGTGTCATTGCCTGAAGAGTGAGCAGAACTATTTGGATTTTTGCCCTGTTTTTTGTTCTCATTGGGGTATCATTTTTAAGGCTCTAAGCAAGTTAGCTGGAGTCACCAATAACCTCAGCTAGGTAGTCTTACTATAAGGAATTCATGATGTACAGTAAGGGCAAGCATGTGCGGTGAACCTACTCGACAACAGTAAAAAATAATGATGATGATGATAATGATGCACCATGGAAAACTGAACAATTTACAAAGCAAAACATTTTTTCCTCTGTGATTCATTGCTTGTGTAATGCCCTGGCAGAGCTTTCTTTGTTTTCAGTAACAGAATGCTAACACTGCAGACAAAAAAGCAAGAGCATGGGTTATAAATCCTACATATAAAACTCTAGCATCAAATAGACTCCTCTCAACTTGCTAGCTTTATTATTTAAAATCTTTATGTACCATTCTGTTTACTCAAAGCAATTTTCAAATTGCAAAAACTCCCAAACTGTACATATCTGCAAATGTATATGAAGATTGTTATAGACCGATTTCACTTTATTGCCTTGTCTCTGCCCCCATACTGCGCATTACAACATTTAATATACACTTTCAATGTAAATCCATCTCATGCCAGAAAAGCCTTCCACAATAAGATACGCTGAAAAGCACGCTTACATGCGAGTATTTCTGAAAGTTAAACGCGAAACTCTTTTTGTTCATAAAAAGTTATTTCTACCGAGGATTTACAATAGTGCAGGGGTAGGTTATTTTCCTCTCCTCTGTACAACAGTGTCTCCCCAAATCTGGAGCTGTCTGCCTCTGATAGAGTGTCTAACATCAGAAACAGCTGCCACTCCCTGGGAAGCTTACGGGGTAAGTGGAGAATAATGAGCAGCAAGCACCAGCAGAACAAAAGAAAATCCATCTTTATTTACCAACTGCTGCATGCTTGTTGCTGCATCAAGCTCATTCAGCGCCAACACCACACCCTTTAATTCAGAACAGACTATATTTAAGAAGTCTTTGCTTTTCTTTAAGCCATTGGTATGTATGAGATGATAAAAAATAGGTTAACTTGAGCAAGCATCCAGTGATATTCCGAATCCTTTGCAAAAGGTCTGGTCCCACTATTAGCTTTCTTGTGCCCCAAAGCAACTAGAGAAAGGCCAGGAGCCTCAAGTGAACAAGGTCTCGGTTATATTACGTGTGTTCGAGTGGCTGCTACAAATCCATAGATAAATAAAGCATCAAGAGCAGCACCATTCATGGCAACTGAAGTTAACACTCCAAACACCAGAGCTCCGCGAGGTTCCCACGCGCTCGGACAACGCGCCACATTCCTCGGCCCCGCAGCACTCGGCCGCTCGAGCGCAACACCAACGTTACACCGGCTACGGGGCCGACGTAGCCCTGCTCAAAGGCAGCGTGATTTGTTTCTCCATCTTCCACGGCAGCCAGAAGTCGCCTGCCTAGTGAGGCCCGTCACAGACCCTGCTTCCTCAGCAGCAAAGCCTTCAGAAGCTGCCATCTCGCGCAAACCAGGAGAGTAGGGCACAGATCAGCGGCTAGTGTCTGCTGCTTGAGTAAATATTATACCTGTCCAGGTCCCTAAAAATCAGCTGAAACCAAGAGAGACTTGAGGAAAAACAAATAAACAAAAAACACACAGCAGGGTTTGAAAGCCATCTTTGCATTTCTAAGCCCCTCGGAAATAAGCCGTTTCCACACGGAGTGAGCTAATCCCATATCATAAATACTTGATACTAAACAATTCCAGGAGTCTGGGGCGATTCAAATAAAAAAATCCAAGTTGAACTGTGTTTTCTGCTAGCTGCCCAGGCACCTACGGGGTGAGTGCAGCACCCTCACGTCCCTCAGCGCGCCATCAAGGGGAGTATTTCTAAAACGAGCGCCAGGTTTTGGGTAGCTCGGGGAAAGGGCAAAGCAAAGAGCGCGCTGCCGGCGCTCCCAGCGTGCCGGCGGCGGGAGGACGACTCCGGCCCGCGCGCCTATTCAGCGAGTGCAGAAGGGGCCCCGCTCTTTGATTGTGCTCGCGGGCAGCGCAGGATGCGCCCGGCGCCCCGTACAGCTGCGCCCGGGGCGCCCGTGCCCTGCATCCCAATGAGGCGGCTCCCAGCGCGGCCCGCGGGGCTCCCCGACGGGGAGGTCAAGCCTGAGGCAGCAGCGCGTCGGCCTCAGCGCCTCCGCCCGCCTCGGCGCCTTTCACGGGCTGCGCGCGGCCCCCGCTGTCACAACAAGCTAATTCAGAGGCCCCGGCAAATCCGCTGCCGCCTTTATTCCCGCTGGCTCTCCGTGCAGCTGGAGCGGGGCAGCGCAGCGGCTCGGAGGCCCAAGCGGCCCCGCGTGACAATGATTGACGCCGCTGCCAACAGGTTGGGAAGAAATGCCGCCTCCTCGAGCGCGGCTCCCGCTATTCTCCGCCGGCCGCCGTTTCTCACGCTCGCACAAAGCTATGATATGCGGCACCTGCTTAATTATCATATCCTCAGGGAATTTGGGGAGGGAGGCCAGGGAGAGGGAGGCTGGAGGTGGGGCAAAGGGGATGATTAAATGCGCTCGTGTTCGGAGCCACAAAGAAAGACCCGAACGCGACTGCTTCAGAGCGGGCTGCCGCTTACCGTCACCTGCCACCGCACATCTGTAACTTTCAAAAACAACAAATAACCTTGACTTATCGCTTCCCACAAAACTACACGGGCACATTTTGTGTAAAAATAAAGGTGTCAGAAGCTCCTTCTGCTTTTAGCTATGCAACAGCAGAGATGCAAAACGCTTGACGAAGGCGAGAGATGGATACTCTGAGTTGCAAATCAGGGGAGACCAGACGTCGGATTCGGGGAAAGAGAAACCCACTCTCACCTAACCCCTTTTCCATGAGGGGACAGCCAACTACCATGGTCCCTGATTTCATCTCTGAAAGTGTCAGGATCACCAGCCAGTGCCACCAGCACAGAAGACAACACTTCTCTCTCCTATCACTGTATTTCAACTGCCTGGTTATGTAAAACCTAGACATGGAGGTTTTTCTCCACACTCTCCACCCCCCTTTTTCCGCTGAATTTCGGTTTGGAAGGTCAAAAATGTTGCTATATTGCTTAGAGCAATCAATTTAAGCAATACCAGATATTCCCAAAGGAGAGAAAGAGAATTAATCAGCATATAAAAAACTCCTTACTCCTACCTTTGGCACAGCTTAGTCAGGCTAGTCCTAACCTACAGCTGTCTCCAGTGGGAGAAGATGCAAATGGAGTTTCATTAAAAACAGCAGTTTTAAGGATAGCTACATAAGTCATGGGAAAGTATAAAGCAATTTTTTAAGCTATGCTGAAGGCAGCTTCGAGTGAATTTCATCTCCATTACCTCATGGTGGGTGCAAAAGGACTTAAAACTACCTAAGAGTGTCCAAGATAATTTGAGAAATCTTTTCTCTAATAGGCTTATAAGCAGGTACAGCATTTTAACGAAATAAAACATTCCAGTAATAAACAGAAAATGCTACCATGTATTCCTGTGCTGCTGGCAAGGGCCCAGCCTTCCCTCATTGATACAAATAAATAAAAATGATAGAAGAGGTATGAGATGCACTAAGCTGAATTAAACACGTTTAGAACAATTATTGTTCCCCGAGTAATTTTTACCTCGACACTGTGATGGAAAATAGCATCTAACAAGGCACTTAAGCTAACAAACCACCTCAACTTTTCAAATATCTCCCTTAAGAGGAAGGGGGTGCCTACAACTCTTCCCTGAGCTTAGTCTGAGGTTAATACAACCATTATTTTTGCAAATTACACTCTTCAGCACATTGGATTTATGTGAAGGGTGCAATGCAGACTTCCAAAAGACTTTATAACTTCTATTAAACTTCCCTGGTATATTTGAATATACATGTAACAAGGAAAAGGCTTTTCTAGACATCAGCAAAATCCAGTTTAGTTATTTTACCCTTTACAATAAGACACAGGGAAAAGCCTCCTTAGCAGTGACTCTTGCACTTATTTGGACACATGCCTTATTATTTGAACATGCCCTATCCAGTTTTGTACTTCAGCAAAATCCTGTCTACAGAGAAGCAGACAGTTAAAGAGGTGCAAGGCACCGAGAAACACACAAAAAAACACATTTCAAAAAGCAGTTTTAACTTGCATTCCTAAGACCACCTAAACATAACAGAGTATGACCAAGAAAAGCGCTATTAATTGAACAAAAATTGGCTCTTCCACCACTCTGCCCCATTTCAAAAAAAAAAAAAAAAAAAAAGAATTAGAAGAGCCCAAGACACAAGTGGTATTTTATGACTGTGATTTTATGATGCATTTATTTGCTTCATGAATGTAAAGCCTGGAAACTGCCAAAGTTAGCAAGGCCATTCGCTTACTCCGAGGTGCATACGCATGGGAAGTCGAGGCCATGGACGCGTGGGAAGGATGCAGGGCACACAGAGCCACCCCAGCGAGGACGCATGAGTCCCTGGCTTGCTTATGTGGGCTCGCATTGCTAGATCATTGGGTCACTCAAAGTAAATCCAAACATTGGGAAATTGGCACAGAAAACATAATTTCACCTTAAGAAAGAAAAGTGCTCCACTTGAATAACATGTATCTTTAACAATCCTCACCACCACTTCACAGTCTTGTCAAAGTGATGACAGAAAGCAAGGAATAAAAGGACACAAAGGGTCATAGGCTAAGGCAGATGCATGTTACCACCTTAAACACTATTAAAATTAATTCACAATATAAAGCAAAATTAATGAGTATTTTAATACCAAACAGCAAAATTCCTACTGCTTTAAAATGATACCAGAATTTAGGCCTGTAATAGGGGAAAAAACATATTTGCAGTAGTACATACACATAATACAAGCATGCTTTTAACCCTGAAGTCATCTATTCTAACAGATAGCTAACAGACAGGCTCATCGTACATCCCCCTAATGGCTCCAAGCTCGAGGAGAGATGCATCCCATTTAGTCTCATGAGCACTTGCTTCTTACAGAAGGAGAAATGAAAAATATCTGATGCAGCTGAATAAACACCCACCTATCTTGATACTATCTTGAACTAATTGTCATGATATAACAGCATCTTGGTATGTTAGAGCCACTTTTCATTAAGTAAATGCATCAAAAAGAGAGGTTTACACACAGAAGCCAAAAGCAGACGGGCACAGGGAGATGGATGGGAGAATTACACTCTCCAGACAGCAGTGTCCTATCCTTTTCTTTTGGGAATATATGGCAAAAATGCCAGGCTCCTTTTAACACTGCTCATGTTCCCTGAGGAAACACGATCAAACATGCATCATCCCCACTGCCAGGCATCCTGCTGTTCACACGGGTTTCGGTAGGTATCAGACCTGGCACATCTCCCATGGGATTTTCAGTGTTCAGGGACTGCGGCACCAGCCCCAGCATTCATTAGCACCAGCTTTTCCAAGCGCAGTGTCCTGCACGGGGCTGCTCCTCACTGCGCACATCCCTCAGCCACTGGCCTCAGCCCAAAGACCCCCTTCCTTCGCCTCGCCGGAATCCAGACCCTCTAGCTCTTCTGCCCACTCTTTTTTAAGAGCTGTAAAATGCCCCCCAAAAAACACATAACCAAAACAAACACCAAAGCACAACTCTAGCCTAGCAAGATTACAGCCACCATTCAGCTTGATAGGAGAACTTGTCATCATTACACCAGCTGTCCAAGGCAGTTTGATACCCCTACTTCAAGTGTGAGAATACCAGTGAGCCCTAAATAAAGCTCAAAACTCATGTGAGCTGCCTTTTCTCCTTCTCCCTCTCCCCTTTTTTATTACAGCTGAAGGTCTCCTGGGGTAACGTTCCTGGAGAAGGTGACACAAGGCGATGCTCTCACCTCGGGGACCCGTGCAAAGAGGACGCACGCAGCAGACAGCCCCTCGTGCAAACCCTGCTTTGCAGCTCGCTGCGCAGCGCGCACTCGGGATGCAGCATTTTTTCCCCACTTGTCCCTGATCTGATGCCAGGGATTCTCTCCTGCTGCAAGGGTCAGAGGCACCAAAGGCCACCCCGAAAATCCTGCTGCTGCCAGCAAGGCGGTAGGGACAGAGGGAAGGAGCAAGTGGCATCTAGGAGCCTCGATAATCCATTCCGGCAATCTGGGCTGCAACCTGCGGTGTCGGAGAGGATGCTGCTGCCAAAAGGACGAGCTGCCCCTGCAGACACGAGCCCCTCCTCAGCGCAAGCAGAGCCAAAGCTCACCGCAAAATCCTCCAACGGGTACGCTGGCGGTGAAGCTTCCACCCCCAGCTCTGGTTTGTGAGTAGTTTTAAGTGTATATTACTCCCAAATTAATGCTTTTTATTGCACTTATTTCCCACCTCTCCCTCCATACTGCAAGGAGACCATTTTTGGATCCAGATTACAGTTAACAAACCAGGAGACTGAGTATGCTTTCCCAAAAAAGCAGGCACTGCACTCCTGGAGGAGCTAATCTGCTATATGCACTTATCTGCAGCACATTAAGTGAATTTCTAGCAGGCAGACCTTCTTACAAATCACAGTTTTGCAATTAAGCCAGGCTTAGGCACAGAAATTGGAAGGTACAAGTAACACTGAACACTTCCCTTCTCCCTCTTGCTCCCTTTTAATTTTTTTTTAAAAACAAAAAACTCATATCAAATGCACCAATATTCTACTTGTTAATAAAACTGCAGTTCAAGTAAATGATCAACTGAGCACACAGTTCACTTCTGGGTCACTGCCAAGAACTTAAAACTACGCTACTTTATATACCTTTCCTCCTCGTTTAATCATATTCCCTTTTCCATAAGAAAAGGGAGCTTTTTCAAACAATGAAGACATTTAGTTATTTAACCACAGGGGTCATAAAAGATTGAAGTGGATTACAAAGATTAATCCAAACTAAATGTCTCCAATATGACGAAGTTTCTTGATTAATCTTAAATCAAAAAATTCCCAGTTTAAGGTATAAAAATCTTATTAAAACTGCTGTTGCTTTGCAAAACTATCTCTGTCCACTGCCCGTCCTTATTAAAAAGGCAATCAAAATTGCTATTTCCATAAAGAAATATGTCAAATATTGACAGGAGTCTTACAAAAAATTCTTAACAGCCTACAGGGACACTTGCACTTAGTAAAAAGGTAAAATCTACAGTAATTCATCACACGAAATCAGCTCTCCAGATCAGACCAAGAGCTGTGCTGTAGCACAGATTTTTACAAAAGGGTAGGGAACTAAATAGCAACATTTGAAGCCCTCAGTTCTTTGCACCTAATTCATGACAAAAAATAGAATGACCAGCAGGGTAGTTACAGCCCTCTGTACATACCTTAAAAGGTAGCCCTCCTCTTTTCAATCTTTAGAAAGGAAATTATAAACAATAAGTTGCAAAATGATTTACGATAAGACAGCAGCCAAAGGGGAAAAAAAAAAGAGGGTGGAAACAAAAATAATAATTTTTAAAAGTTACAGCATTACCAGCATTGGTTTCTTTTAAAAACAAGCGACCCAGCTACATTTTCCCCTTCCTTTGTGCTGAAGCTTAATAAACATTTTCTCCGAGTTACCAATTTTAAGAAAATCGCTGGATAAACACTCGCGTTAACCCAGTGAAATGGCTCAGTGCCAAATGTAATGCCAAACTTCCCAGTTGCAAAACGAGCTGTTTTTACACACCAAAGTAACCACACAGCAGGCCTGTGGAGTCTGAAGACAGCTGACAGAGATGACTGTTGCTGTCCCCCCATTGCACCGACATCCATCCAAATACCAACATCTGCTGTGCTACAATTTACTTTTTACACAACATTTAGCAAAACAGTGCCTCTGACTGCAACATCATTAAGGAAGTAACAACAAATAAATCGCAAAGTCCCATCAGACAATTGTAAAATTAAAGCGTAGTTTGTCTTGCATACACTGAGCTTTAGTTCAGATGTATTTGACTTCAGAAATAATAAGCGTTAGAAGCTGTTTTCTTTTATTAAGCACACAGGACAAAATTCTATAAACTGTGACAAGCATAATCCATCATTACAGTGAAAATTACAGTTTTGAGGATATTGACTTCACTCAATAGACAGAAAAGCAGATGTCGGTGAGGCATCCTGGCCTGCCCAGGATAATCTTGGCAATCCAAACTGCTAAAAGGATTACACTATGCCTTGAAGCATAAGAAGTGCACTTCCCATTCGGGCCTGCTTGGTGTTTACGAAGCAAGGCGTTAACGTGCCTAAAACTAAAGGGATCTTCGTTTAAAAGCATGGTGGAGCACGGGGGCCTCTGCCGTCCCGCCACGCGGGAGGCAGGAAAGCAGGCCAGGAGAGCAAGTCTTTTTAAAAATGCGTAGCCTGGGGGCTCAAATCTGGATTTAGGTTCCCGAGTGAAAGCCGGGTTTGGTTACTGGTTTCACTTTACTGTCCAACAGACTATGCAGAGCGCAGAATTCGCTGCATGATCTGACAACTGGCACCCTGTTAGGTGACAATTAAGGGTTCCCCACCACTGCCTTTAAATGCAACCGCAGAATTGCTTAAAAAATATTTTTTTTTATTGGAACAAACACTCTCCCCACATCTCTAGACACTATGCCTTCCTAGTGCTCTAGACACTAGGAAGAACAAGCTACCAAACACTCAGCTCGAGATACAAAACACACGTGGCAGGCTGCATCTCAAAGCATTTTCACCAAAAGAACACAGTTTTCCTCAAATCACTATCACCTTAACTGTGGACAACACCAACATTTCAGATAAGGCAGCCAGAAAACAGTTTGGTAAGTTCAGGAGACACTTTATCCAATTTGCAGATAAAAAGCAGGCAATATCCAAAGCCAGATTAACTAATATATTTCGGTACTTAATTCACACTAGAGTCAAGGGGTTAGGTACTTAAATGCTGCTGGGGATTTTGGGCAATGTGCAAGTGCACATTGCCCAAATATATTGTCACAGATATCAGGATGAAACACAGCGATGCTGGGATAAGTAAAGCAGTGCAGAGCACAGGCTCCACGCAGGCTCCCTCCTGAGCTGGGAATAACAGGAAAGTTCCCTTCTCCAAATACTGCACGGCACTTGCACAACAGGAGTCAAGGTCCATCGGAAACTTATCTGCAAGGTTTGCTCCTGTACAAACGTTCGGTTCAAGCTCCGAGTTGACGACTCGAACACTATTTGTTTGCCATTCTTCCCGTGGCCCGGCTGGCTTTCAGTCAGACAGATGTGTGCCACATGCCAGTCGTTTCCCAACCTCCCTCCGCGCACCCTGCACACACTCTGACCTCTCGGCAAACACCGCAGTGGAGGAGGAAGTGTTTCTGAGAGCCTGTGAGCTCTGCACAACTATTTTATTGCAGGGTATAAATGTTTTCTCTTGCCCTCCACTCCCTACTTGTAAGGGAAGGTGTGGGGAGGAAAGGACAGGGAGGCTGGATTACTCCAAAGTTATTTTTGTCTTGTTCAAGTGGATGGGCAGAGACAACTAAATATAGAATTCACTGAAGCAGGTGAACAAGGAAGATTGCAGGAGCCACAGGTTTCAACAAGCAGGCACTAAATGAAGTTCCCTCCTATTTCCTGACTCACAAAGCTCCCCCCCCCACACACACACACAAAAAAACACTCTTCCATTTGCTTGTGCAAGAACTTACTGACCAAATATTCAACTCGCTGCAGCCTTCCTTTTGGACATGTGACAATATAAGTGTTAAGAGGTTTCCTGTCTCTTACCTGCTTATACTAAATATATAAACAGGCACTACGAAGCCCGCATTAAAACGGAAAAAGCTTCGCACCTTCTGTGGTGTTATCGGTCAGAACTGCTTCAGAAGAAAATACGCTCGTGTGTACATCTGGGTAATACAGCCCCACTTGAAATCAAACGTTAAGGAATGTTATGTTGTCAGTAGCAACACAAAGGATGTGGTTTCTAAGAAATTTAACCAGTTATGTCAAGGACAACCGCTTTTCTCTGGCCAGGCTGCAGTCCACGCCTTGTCCAGAGTAACTGCTAGCTTAGCCCAAATTCCACAGAAAAATCCATTCATATTTTTAACTCCTTCCAGCGTCTGAGCTGCTCACTGAAATGCACTGGGTGGGTGTTACCAGAGTAGGTACCTGCTCAGCTGCTGTGAGCAGCCCCAATGGGTAAATACAAGTAGTCAGTCTCAGCAGTAAGGAGCAAGTCACACACAGGCTCAGGGCTCCTGTGGTCAGTGATGCAAGTGCTAACATTTAGTACAGATGTTAAATTGCTTCTTGGCATGCACAAGGTATTCAAGCAACGAAACGTACAAAAGAAACACATACGGGGAAGAGACATGGCAAAAATGTGGAAAAGGAAACACATTCGGGAAAGAGACATGGTAAAAACAACCATGCTCATGCAAAACATTTCCCTTCTTCCCTCTGTGCCCCCAGCTACCACGGTATCCAAGAGCCCCTTAGTGTTAACTGCACTTGTCCTCCCTACAACCCTGTGAAGTAGGGAAGTGCTCTTATCACCATTTTACAGACAAGGAACTGGGGCACAGAGAGATAAAAATAACCTTATCCGAGATGATCGTGCAGGAGGAACTTTGTGGCAGAGCAGGAGACAACTGGCTTCGATTGTAGTTCCAGGACAGTACATAAAAACACCAGTCACCTGGTCAGCTACAGGATGCTCTGCCTTCAGCCTGACCCACCTCACTTCCATGGGCAGCAAGACTGAGAAAAGTCTGCTCATTTTATTAACAGCATTTCCACTCCAG
>JAUBNY010000477.1:154342-175459 GCA_032275445.1 Crypturellus soui | reverse complement strand
GCCTGACCCACCTCACTTCCATGGGCAGCAAGACTGAGAAAAGTCTGCTCATTTTATTAACAGCATTTCCACTCCAGTATAAAAAGGTGGTGTCAGAAGCAGTCCCTGTTTACATGGAGAAGTCCAAATCTGGACAAAGAAGACAATTTCCAATAGTCACCACACTTGTGCGAAAAGGAAGATGCATCAAGTTTTCAAAGCACAAACAATAAAGTACTCCATGGCAAGTCGAAGGTACAAAGTTAAAATAATTAGTGAAAGTTTTATTAGAAAACTGATATTATATATGCATGCTTTATCATTCCTGCTCTGGAGATTTTAGATCATAAAACAATAAAAAAAAATCCCTTGGGTACTAGAACTCTCTTCAGACATAGAACTAAATGCAGATTTGATTTTGCTTCGTTTACAGAGCCTGACTTTACACTATAGTCTCGTCTCAGATAAATTAGATGCTAGAAGCTGCAGACTGAAGGTCTTTTTCTTTTTTTTTTTTTTTTTTTTGGCACAGTTGGGCTTCAACCCTGCCCTCAAAGGCTCTCTTCTCTGAGCGAAATGGCACTGCAGGTTCAACGTTTACCCTGTCCTTTGGGACTCCAGTTGCAGTCATCCAGAGCATCAGTTGCAAAACAAACTTTGACATGAAGGAACTCACAAAATCCTGTATAACATCGACTGAGGTCACTATTATCCTGGTACAAACAGCAGAGATCGATGGCGTTGTGGATCACCCAGTTTATCAAGCCTCACTCGGAAAGGAAAAAGAGCCAAAGGAACATGGACTACTACTAAGCTATTACCAAGAGGTCTTGATGGACAGGACATCAACATTGTTCTGGCTGGCGTGAAGAAATTCCTGGGTTAGTAGTATCTGCGAGCAGATCATCAGTGCCAGCCACGCTCAGCTTCCAGGTCACCCCTGATATTAGCAAGGTAGCCTGTCAACCTGGGCTGATAAATTGGACATTATGGTCCAGGCTTCTACTTTTACAACAGGCTGCTGTCATAAAACTTGAACCACTGTCAGCACAGCGCCAACCTGGACCTCTCCTCCTCTGCTTCCTTCAGCTGTGGTCCGAGACTCAAGGAGCTGCAGGCAGCTGAAGTTGACCAGAAGGGCACCCAACAATATCCACCAGCAGGTTAAATAACTGGAGCCATGTTTGGAGAGGCTCATACAGAACTGAGCTAGTCCCAGGACACATCCCGCTACCTGTGTATCATCACCGTGGGAAAACCCTTGTCACCCTTTCTTCACACCAAGGCTGCAGAAGGGAGAGAGAAAAGGCTGCACGAGGTGTCTTTCTACTTTGACAGCAAGCCTCACAACACCAATAGAGCAAAAACCTCAAAAGCTTTAAAGCTCCCTCATGCAGTCAGACTTGGCCAACAAGACATGCCAAGAGTTACAGTAAAAAGCAACTTCTGAACACCAGGCACAAATCTAGTACACTAACAAGTAGTGAGGTATGTTTATTATTACATGGCTTGAATCTTTTCCTTTATAAATCTCAACATTTGCACTTGAACAGAACAGACAAAAAAAGACAAACAATAAAGCCAGCTGACAGAAGATGAATTGCTACTTATTCTCTGCTCGATGGTCATCACAGGGAACGTGAAACCTAAAATCAAACTGTTCTCATCTAGAAAGGGTTTCTTACTCTCCTTCAAAAGCAGGCTCAGCTTTACAAGAGATTTCTGGTTCCACAGGCCAAAAATTGTAGAAATACAGAATAATTTAGGATGGCAGGAACCACTAGAGGTTATTAGGTCTAACTTTTCACTCAAAGCAGAGGCATACAAAATACTGAAAACAGGAAAACAAACAAAAAACACCCGTTAGACTACACATTAGCAATCCACGGTAACAGTTAAACTACAACTGTGGAGAAACCTGTATCAAACTCCAGTGTTCAAATCAAATTTGAGGAGCAAAACCCCAAGTCTTGGCCACTTGCCCACATTTTAATCTTCTTGCCTCCAGTAAGTAACTGGTTTGAGGACTGTAAAAGCCAGCAGAAAGATGAATATCAATAAATATGCCTTGTGTGTAAGGGGGATAAAAAGGAGAAATGAGTTCTGTGTTCTGCCATGTTTCATTTCACCACATGAATCGTGAGAGAAATAGCACAGGATAGTTCATGGTGGAAAAGGCATGCACAACCTCTGAAGTGTGAATATACATCTACAACCACACATCCTGTTGTGTGTCATTCCACTTCTAAAATGGTGTCTGAAAAGAGAAAAGTCTCCAGAAACATGAGGTTTTGCCATAATCACACCCAGTCTAGCCGAGGGAGTAAACAAACTTCTTTAAGAAACCAAAAAGTACTGTTCCGAAATAGCCCGTTCCTGCTAGCCTGGAGCTGCTGCCAAGAAGAAAGCTCTTCTCTAGCCTTAGAGTAAAGCATTGCCCTGAAGTGGGAAGGAAGCTTCCTATGCACTGATTTTTTTGCATTCTTGCCAGTCACCTGTTTGCTAGAACATTAATACAAAAAGATGAAAACTTTCACACATGCAAACAAAAATAAAACAGTAAATCTGTTTTTTTTTCTTAATGCTATTCTGAAGCTTTCTATAACAAAATGATTTGTGTCACTGCAGCACACTGCCATTTCAGATGCACATCTGGAGCCGAGCCACCTGCTGTACAAATAAAACAAAGAGACAGCCCCTGTTCTGCAGGGTTTAACCGATCATAAGACAGGGACAATAGAAGGCTAGACAGACAGACAGACCAAAAAAAGAGGATAAACACTGGGCATCCCAGCGAACCGCAGCCTCAGCACATATACACTGTAAGCTTGTCAAGGCCTTTTGTAAGCAACACAAGAAGCCACAGCTTTGAAAGAGGACAATAAGGTGGCACTGCAGATGTTTACACAGAGCATTTCCCCAGTGTGAAAGCGCAGCACAAGAGAAGCACAGAGGTGCTTGCTTGCCCCCACGTTGTGGTCTTGGTATGGAGGGACTTCCTAGGGTAACTGAAGGCAGAAGTTAACATCTTAATAGCAAATTAGAGGCTGTAAAAATAGGTACAGAAAGCAAAGCAGTGGCTGATACTTAGTGCTGCAGAGGAACTAGGGGATGGCAACAAAGCAGGCGCCCAGGAGGACAAGCCGTGCAGCAGCGCTGTGAACACGGCGAGGTACTTGTCAAGCATAGCAAAAACACAAGATGATGCAAACCTAGGAAAAGTGTAACCCCCCCCACCCATGTTTTTAGTTTTCACTTCCATGAATCTCAATAATCGTGTTGCACAGTGCACTTCAACAACTACAGCAACTTGGAAACCATTGCTTTCTTTGAAGATTAAAAAATACTTGCTCTGCAGACAAATTGGTTGAAGTTGCTGTACAGCTGGGGGAAGCTGATATTCAGAAAGCAATGAGGCTACCTCTCTTCTGGGCAAAGATGAGAAGAGATACATGTGCAAAATCTTGCCTTCCTTAGTAATTACAACCGATATTACTCAGGAAGACTGACTAGATTGCGAAAAATGCATCAACTCCAAATGGTGCAAGCTGTGAAGAGCTGAACTGTACATGGTTGGTAATGGCATTCTTCTAGTTGTTACATATTTTTCCCCATCTTAAAGTATCTTAAATATTATTCCAAGTGAACAATTTACTGCACTGTAGATGGCTGGCTCCCTTTGAAGTCACTGGGTGCATATCAAAAATCTGGAACATACCAGAACTGCAAGCATTAAAAAAAAAAAAAGTAGCACTAGTTATTATGAAAGGATGAGACACCTGCAGAACAAAGGGCTCCTATTGCAGCAAGGACAGCAGATTCTAACCCAATAAAAGAACTTACCAAACTTAGAGTCTGCTGAAACTCAGACCTGTTTATGCCAATGACAAGGTTAAAGTTTTAAGCAACAACTCCTAATGCAGCAGAACCACCACAGCAGAGGAGAGTGAGCTGCTCTGCTGCATCTGAGCGTAACGTGACTGCCTGCCATGTTCAAAATGTGAGGCCAAGTTCAGCTGCTGTTTCTTTACAACCCCATTGTGCAAAGGGGGAAATTAACCCAGCTTGCAAAACCAGAGGAAAAATGCTTCCTTTTACCTGCAGGCTGCAAACACTGAATCTGGAAACAGCTGACAGTCAAGGAACACTCAGAACCCTTTAAAAACACACCAAGTCATTTATTATACTGGGACTGTACATTATGTTGCACAACCCAAGCTTTTGTTTCAGGCAAGAAAATGTTTTCTAAATATTTTGTCACCATGACAGTCCAACCTTGGACTTGAATTCTCCCCTTGGTTGCTCCACGAAACCCCGGTGCCGTCCATTGTGTTGCACCGCTCCGAACTATGAGTTCTCCTTTCAGGGCAATTAGCTGCATGCTCTGGGCCCTGCACGCTTTGCAGAGCTGCTTGATCCCAAGCTATTTCTCTTACTCACAGAATAAGACATTAGAGGAAAAGAAAGTCACCACGAAGAAGTAACATCTTTAAGAGAAAGACTGTTTTGCAGCTAAGAAATACTAAATATCTCCTCAGTAGGATCTGCTTCATCCAGAGAACACCAGCAAAACAAAACAATTCAAGACCAGAAATAAAATACCTTAAACACAGAGAGACAGAGAAAAACAAGCAGGCTTTGAAGGATCTCTTCCAAGTACCAACACTGCTTTCAGGGACACTAATTTGGCAAACTAAACTTGAGCAGAGAGAGTGCAAGTCCACACCGCAGCCCTGCGAACAGCAGCAGACCGTTTGTGTGTTACTCAGGAAGTCCAGAGAAGACTTCTGCAGAACAAGATCAACAGGGTGTTTATATACAGCCAGCAGCGTCATGTGAACGGATGGCTTAGTTTGTGAAATGAATGTTTGCATTGTCAATTAAAAAAAAAAAAAAAACACCCTAATCCACACATAAGTTTCCAACATTAAAAACATAGCAGGGGAAGGAAGTACTCCAGCAGCCAAAATTTACAAATTCTTACCATAACTTTGGCACAGTGAACTTTGCTAGTGTCACAAAGGCCTATTCTTCAGAGGCGTTTGTTGCCTCTCTTTCAGAGGGACTAATCCACACATGAAGTTTACTAATGAGGAACACGCACAGAAGACTCCAGGAGAAGCACAGACAGACACACATACATTTTTTTGCTTTTTCAAAGTTCTACCTGCCTTTTCTTTACAAAGAAAGACACCCAGTAAGAGTCAGGAGGCAAATGTTTTTGCTCCCTCTTTTTACTAGTGAAGCTCTGCCAGCTTTCCCTTTCCCCACAAGGCTGCAATGCTGTTTAATCAAAGATGCAAACCAAAGACAAAGATTCATTCTCGTGAGTTACATCCAGGAGTCGGATCTCAAGAATTTTAGCGGAAAGAAAAAGATTTTAACATGGAACTGTTATAACTAAAATAGAAACTTCTTAGCAGTCATCTTTTAATTGAGACACACCGTGCTAGAACTAATACTCTAAGTAACACTTAGTATTACTGCACTGTAAAAAAAAAAATCTAAGCCTTGAAAGTCAGCACTTTTTCCTGATATTATCTTAAGCTATTAAAAAGCACTAACATACATTTGAAAGAAATACAACAGAAAGTCCTCTCTGATCTAAATACATATATCTAAATTTATCCCCCAGCTTCCAAAAGGCCATTAAGTGATTGGGCATTTAGTGTTCTATTCACTGGCTAGAATCAAGCCAAATAGCACTTAAAAAAAAAAAAAAAAAAAAAAGGACTTTGAAATATCGTTTACAAGAACAGGGAGGAGCTATGTAAACCCAAAAATTCTGTGGATCTTTGTATTCACAATTATTGTCACCAACTAAAAAGCTCATATTCCCTACTAAGCAAACATTTACAATTAAATCCATTCTGTGCAAGGCATTTGCATTTTGAGATAGAGCAGTCAGTTGTTCAGCTGCTGTGATTTAGATGGATTGGTTCATTATTGCTGCAGTTCGTTTGCAGCTACACTGTATAACAAAGGGGTGCCAGCATAGTCTTGAATGGCTTTAAAGCTAAGTATTCTGGTATTCTTCCATGATGACGTAATTTAACCATCTCCCCATCTCGCCCCTTCTCTTGGATCAAGATATCTTGACTTTACAGACTAAATTCCACCAAAAGCAACAGGAACAAGCTATCTCAAGAGTGTTCAACATCTCCACAAAGTCAATCGAAGGCTGTTGCTGGCAAGTTTACAGTAATTTTATATGCATGAAATAGTATTTTTTCCAGTTCTCATTTAAAATGCTTTTCCTGTCATGCAAATAACAAGTCAACCTTAGCTTCCAGACTGGGAGATATGCTGGTTATATATCCTCATATGTTCATATTATAGTAAAAAGTTGCCCATACCAGAGAAACAAAGCCTAGAATTACAAAGGCTTTGCTCTGATGCAAAGAAAATTTCAGGTTGAAAATCAGCTATTAAGACTACTCCTTCAACCTCTGAAGTATTAATAAAGAGTAAAGCAATGAAACTTTTTTTTTTTCTATAAAATACTTCCTTAAAAAGGCAAGATTTCTTTTGGAAAAAATTATTTATAAAAAACACAATAATTAGGTGTGCTTAACCTTCCAGTCTGAAGTACAGCCTTCTTGAGACACTGCCAAAGTATCAACACAAAGAACATTTATCAAGAATGACTTCACTTCTCAATTTATAGTGGCAAACAATTCACATCCTATATCCAGGAATCAATTTCCACCTATAAAACTAATTCCAAGCCCCACAACCAACATTGTCATCACAAATTATGACAACTAGATTTTAGTCTGGTCCAGGCATAAACTTACAATAGGGAAAGAAAGACATAAGGTAGCTAAAAGCATATATGTATAATTTTAGCTAAGTCTTGAATTATGACTTAGGAAATAAATTACCTTCAGCTGAGAAGTATTGTTTTTCTTGATGTTACTCAAGCCTAATTTCTACTCGTGGGAAGTTTAAGGTAAAATCAGCAATGCAATAAAAGCCTTTTATTTATATATCTGACTGCTATTTGTACTGCTGGAAGGTTTACCAATCACACGCAGGAGCCAGGACCCTGTGCATCACACACCCCCAGAAGATCCATGCCTGGAGGTTCTTGAAATGCAACAGGCAAAATATAAGGCAGCATTTCTACCAGCAGCTGTGAAGAGGCCTAAAAATGCATAATTATGGAACTGCTTACCTAGTTAGTTCAAGAGAGTAACTTTTTACTGACATTTACTGACAATTGTAAAACTCCCAACTCAGGCATAGTGTCATGTCTCAGAATACATAAAATACACTGTGTAACCCTCTAGTTCAGAGCATAAACCCTACTGCATATAAGCATTTTCACACCAGTATAATTGCACCCTTATGGGGCTGAATTACGTAATACTAAGTGTACTCATGTAGAAAACACAGCAAAACTTTGAAAGTCATTCTTTTCCTTTAAACATTACGATTTAATTCAATGGGAGTTTCACAGACAAAAAAAGCAGTTCGAACAAAGTTTCATTATCTGTTTCTATTATTTGTCAGACCCCTCAGGCTTCTTTCAGGAAATGTAGAAGCTGCTCTTTGACAATGCAAGCTTTCTGAAGCATAATCTGGACTAATTTCTTGTTCTCCAGGTCCTTTCACAGAACTGCTGCGGTACAGAGTGTTAGGGGAAGTCTCAGAATTTAGAAAAACTGAAAATAAAATAAAAGAAATAAAAAATAAAATAAAATAAAAATCACATCTAAATTACTTTAAAACATGTAACTTAATTTTTTTTCATTAATCGGTCATTCTTCCCCTTACTGAACTGTTTAGAAAGGACTCGCATTGTGTTTTCTAGTTTTTCTTGGCATCATGAGGATGAGCAAGCTCCTCTGTTTCAAGAAAAAAGATGAAATTGTTAAATCTTGTGGTTTTCACAGGTGGGAATTGACTTAAAGCCACAACAAACACAAGACCTGCGCTTAAAATTTAAGAATTAGGAAGAAATGGCGCAAGCAGCCGCACTGCTCAACAGCACCAGAATTTTACACAAAAAATCAGCATCAACCTTACAAGTGAGACTCCAGTATCCAAAAAAATAATGCTCATTTTGAAGATTGCAACCTGCTCTCAAAACAGGTATTTTGCCTGTAGACCATTAAGGATAATATAGTAAAAGCCAGGCTGATTTGACAGCCCTGCTAATGACTGTGATGCTGCCCGGAGTCACGCTCGGCAGGACCCATCGCTGCAGCAGCACAGGGCTGAGCTCTACTAGGGAGCGCTCCAAAAGCTGCTCTCTGAGCTCGCCCAAGGGCTCTGTATCTCACGCCTCGCTTCCTTGGCCCACAGCCTGTGACCACTGGTCACCTCCACTGTCCTCAAACTCATCTGGGCTCTTTGGAATAAATGGACGTGGTTCACAGCAGTGTTTGAGATGTTACCCACTGACACTTTTGGCCCCACTTGGAGAGATGGGAGAATAAGCCACATCTTTTCCAGCAGCACTCGAAAAGCCAGGCTTCAGCATTTCCCCTCTCAGGAGCCTGTTCAGGCTTCAGCATTTCCCCCTCTCAGTAGTCTGTTTTCTCACCAAAGCAGCCTACTTCACACCTAATATGGTGCTATTCTTTCTCCATTCTTTTTCTTCCTCTTTCCGCATATAGTTTCCTGGTTTTTGTTCCTCGTTTAGGAGGCACATTGTACCTGCAATATAATGCATTTTAAAATAATAATCCCTCCTCCATCTTCCCCTCAAGAGATGACTTTTTAAATTAAGATTTAGCTCACATTTTCCTTAGTAAATCAGTTGTTTCAATAGGGAAAAGGGGAAAGAATACAAGGCTGAGAATTTTTTTTTCAACAACTCTTATTTAAGGTGCATTCAAATGAAGTTGTCAAATGTTATATAATCCTCCCTTCTCAGCAGGTATTAAGGTTTGTTTCACGAGTTTTTCAGACACCCCAGCAATTTTTAAGGGAATCTGCCAGTAAAACAAAATGCTGCAGACAAAAGGAGATACACTACATGTCACCAGGTGCTGCTCTAAAAGCATGTAAGTCCTTGCCAGCTTTTTCAGATGGTAAAGTGTAGGACCAGCAGTGTAAAGGCAGAACAGGTCTATTTTTCCCCTCTCCAATGAAGGAACCATGAGAGAGAGGATCAAAGACAACACAGGCTGGTTCTGCATAATACCCTGCATAAAGCATTGCCAGCTCCTTTTAACAAGGTTTGCAATGTCCTAGATCCCTCATTCCCAAATCTCTTTTAACAACAAGTTACAGAGCCATTTATGATGCTATCCCACTTTCAAAGATAAATTTGAGACCTAGTTTGCTTAGCTTCTGATAAACAATAAAACAGAATATGAAAGTAAACTTCCAGAACTGACATCAGTAATCTGGGCATCTATATCTGAGCTCTTCCTCCTTGTCATTCAAGCCAAGAACATGTTCAGTGTCACGCAAGTGACACAGTCTGTTAGAGAAAACTATCTAAGCTACCACGACCTCTCTAAGGAATCGATTAAAGTATTTTATAGAAGAGCTGGGAGAAAATGTATCAATTAAATATTACTCAAAATTTTATGCTAAGAGGCATATGGACTTCGCCCTTCAAAAAAGTGAAGTTGTAGCTTAAAAAAAAAATTCATGCACAATAATGCTCCGGGCAGAAAGACTTTTCAAAAAGGCCAATGAAAAGGGGCAGAGAGGGGCAAAAACTGAAGCAGCCATCTCACTAGAAGGCACATGAAGCAACCTCCAGTCTACACTTGCTTTTTCAGCACTCACAGATGTACAGTCACACTGTATTAGGTATTTCTCAGCATTTGATTCCCTTGTTGTCCACAGCAGATTTTCTGCAGCATGCTGTATCCAGCCTGTTTCCTATGATCTATTCACAAATAACTCCATCAGATGAGATTTACCCTCCAAAACAGTCTAGCTGACTGGCCATTATCAGCTCATATTTCTCCAGATGTTTCGTGATCTCATCCTTTTTTAACGTCTCTAGCATCTTGCCTACCACCAAGGTCAGATTTATTGGTCCACGATTTCCTGGTTCCTCCCCAGTGTCCTTTTCCCAGAACAGGGACAAGCAAAATCAAAAGTAATCAAGAGCGAGCGTTGCAAAACTGTTGCTCCTCGTGTTGTAAAAGAGAGACAATAGAAAGTAAACAAAGAAAACACCTTTAGATCAGAATAGCAACAGATTTTGCAATAAACCCAAATCTTCAACTTTGGAAGTTTCCCTCGTTACAGACTCCCCACTCCCCATTCTTTTTTTAGCCCATTTTCTTAGTTTCCCTCCCCATTTTTCCCTCTGAAATAGATGTGCCCTCTCTAGCTGGCATCTTCAGTGCTGTCTGAACGTGCTGTCTTAAGATCCTTTTTATCAAGTGCCAAAATCTTTCATTTGAAATATCACCAAAGCCTGGCAAATCCTGAACTAATCCAAACCTTGATGGTCACCAAGGAACTACACCGCTGCATCCCAGGGATCACCAAAAGCCAAGTCACCCACCCACAGAACACCCCAAAATAAAACATACATACACAGAAAGAGGGGTAGTGGACACAGCCAGAATAGAAAAGAAAGAATAGGTGAAGAAAAAGAGCAACACAAGACCCACTGGCTTGAAAACAGAAAAATAAAATTTTTAAAATTTATTAACTCCTTGACATGCATTATATGATCTTATTTTGATTTGTACTAACACAATACTGGAAATATGAACCAATGGTCAAGATAACAAAGCTAAAGTTCACAGTCTGTTACTATGCTAGATAAAAGAGCAATTCTCCACTGCTATTTTATACGGATCCTGTATTCATTTTATGCAATGAAGCCACAGGAAGATACATGACACCAGGATCTTTGCGATCACCAAGGACTGCTGCTTATGTATTAGAATATCTGTAATACTCCATTTCAGTGCCGAGTAATTCTTTAACAAAATTAGTGCTTTTTTTTTTTTTTTCCAGCAGCGGACTAACTATCTTTTATATAATTCCTCATGTAAAACCTCCAGCAATTTTTGTCTGTCAGTCTGCCAGACTTCAAATTAGGCAAATAATTGTATCTGCCTGAAGTCCACACTACAGTGACATGCGGATGGCATCTTCTGGTTTTCATGGTTTAAATTACTGTGCAGTGCTTATAGACAGGTTTTTTTTGTTGTTTTGAGGGATTTTTTGTTGCTTTTATGTTTTGTTTTTTACCCCCTCTCAAAAAAAAAGTTTTATATTTGCTACTAAATATTAATGGATGAATATACAGGTTTCTTCCGCTGCCTGTAATTGCTTTAAAGTTCTCGGAGTGAGAAATCCAGATTTCTCTTTCCGTTTCTAAATGTCAGTGTATGATCTTCCCTCCCCCCTCCTCCTTCTTCCCCAAAGACTCCTTTTTCTATAAGAGTTTATGCCCTAATAAGAAAACCGGATATACTAGGGAAGACCGAGATGACAGAGTATCAAAATGCACAATCCCGCTCTTTGTTAGCCTTGCAGAAAGGAAAGGAGGGGGAAAAAAAAAAAAAAATGAAGACAATAGCAGGACTTTTACAGAACGGGGGGCAGAGTAGGAAGATACGAGAAATGCAATGAGACCTCTAAAATGGATCAGTAAATTTTTTTTAAAAAAAAGGTATATTTTGATGTATTTAGTTTATCCAAAAAGAAAAACTTATCACGAGACCGAAAGTTAGAAAGCTCACGACAGACGTCCAGAAAACGAAGAAAACAAATAATCTCACAATTTCAACAAGTAGCAATCAGGGAAAATTATTTTCTCTTCGTAGTTGATCGCAATTAGGGCACCTCAGCAGCTACCCTCTCTTACTCCATACATTCCTGGTAGTTCTCAACATACCAATATGCAAATACCAGACACACGTACACAGCAGACCAATCCCAAAACTGAGTCTCCTCACCCCAAATTTTCAATGCATTTGTGTAATCTCTGCAGTTAAAAAAGGAGAAGAAGGAAAAAAAAAAAAGCAGTTAGGATTGATTTCAACTCCTGCTTTTGTTTGCACGTAAGAGTCTATCGCCTCACTGTGATTAGACTAACAGCACCAAGTGCTGCCAACTGGGGGAAAAAAAAAAAAAAAAAAAAGTTCATTCATGAATTCTTCCATTTCTGCCTGCTTGAGGTTAGACGTGTCATGGGGATGACTCTGGCCTCTGCACAAGCAAACATCTGTGCTACTGGAAGTAGAACTTCCTTTAAGCGATCAACTTACAGAACTGCCAAAAACTCTCGGCCAGGCAGAGATGTTTGATTTCATTTCTCCATTTGTATTTTTAATCTTGGATACAACAGAAACCTAAAGCAAGCTGACAGAAGAAAACAAGGCAGAATTCTAGAGAGCCCTGTGATTTCCCTGCCAGGCCAACACACCTGCTCCTGGTAAGGACAGCTTTATTGTGCTCATACCCACCTGCCATGCAGAAGCCTCCAGAGCACTTCACAGACTGATTTATACGTACACAAATCATTAAAACCACCAAAAAAAAAAAAAAAATCAAGCCACGGATGGGGTGAGATGCAGCAACCGTTTAACTGCACACATCCACACTGCTCAAGGAACTAGCAGGAACCATATCCAGCTGAAGCTGCAGGGGGATCTGAGGTAGACAGAACTTAATTGCCCAATCTGGATTTTGGCCAATCATTGCTTAAAATATTTGCGTGTGGAAAGCCCGAGGATCTTTAAAGGCCACAAGCAGTCCAGCCCTGAGCTTTACAAGTTATCCAAAGACAAACAATGCACATTTCCTAGATCTGAAATCCTCCCTTGGCGCTCCCTCCCTGCAGTAATTACTGTTTATGCCTCACTTCAGAAGCTCACAGTATCGGGCATCAGTTTTGGAAACATCCTGTGGTTGAAGCACTTAATCTTGCCGAGCTAGCAAACCCATAGGGTCTTTTTTTCTCAAGTGCAGATCTATCTGACAATAAATATAGATGATAAAAAAAAAATCTTTGCAAAGCAAACACACACACACAAGTGGGGCAGTCTCCCTGTCCTACCCCTCCCCCAAACCAAGAGAATTGAGTTTCTCAACTAATCTGGAAACAGCAAAGAAAACTAAGAATAACAGAGCTGATGCAGATACAACAGGCCAAGGAGACACAATATCATTTTCTAGACCTGCGCATCAACAATACCAAATTAACAGTCGCAAAATGATCAATCACATAGAATGGAATAGGTGTTACTACAGATGGCGGGAAGGCAAAAACGGGGATAAGCGCTGAGTAACAAGTGAAAAGATGAGGTTTAGCAGCATTCAAAAAACCCCACCAAGATACAACAAAAATTTGTCCATGTTACTAAATCTCAAATATTCAGAACATCCACAGTACCATTTGGGGGTGGGAGTAATGGAAATATGTTCAGCAGATATAATCTGTTTCTTTACAGTAATTAAGAAAAAAAAATAATAATAAAAAAAAGGCAGATCTGAAGATCTAGCATCTTTTTTGAGCACCTCTTCCAGAGGTCTCCTTACTTAAAATGAGTAATCCTAGAAACACAGAAAATTAGAAGTCTCAAGAGTAGATACAAACAAGTCTGAAACATAACTAGGCTGTTAAATGGTTCAGACACATCTGCCTCTGAATCATACTGACAATACATGCAGTTTTTCTATTCCGTTTTCATGTTTTTTAAAATAAATACATCCCCTAGAATTATGTACAGTGCTGCTCAAAATAACAAAATAATCTAAAATTTCCTTCCTATCTTTCAGCTACAGATAAATACTGAAAGAATTATAACAATAGGTTAAAAACACTCAGTCTAAAAACATGATTTTAATCTAAAATATCTCTTTCATTTAAAGAGTATCTATGATTATAAATAGTAATGAGAAACAAAGTTTCGCATTTCTTCTCCTGTTCTACCCAAACAGTGTAATTCTCAAATACTATCAGAACAAGACAGTCTGGCTTTACCAAAACTAACCAATGAATTATTTAAAGTAACCATTGGAAACTGGCATTCCTGTCCTAGCTTCCGACTTAACAGACCAGAACAAAAATCTAAAAAAGCTCTACCAATAGCATCAAAATGTTTTTGAGACCGAGCATGAGACAATTTGCAAAACTAAACTGTATATTCAACTGTCAGAAATATGTATTTCCACCTTTTCAAAACCTAAATTCTCAACTTTACTCCTCCTTCCCAGAAGGACCAGCTGCCTTTATCAACGTTAGAACAACACATTTCCATTTTCTTCCAAAAATAATTATGCTGTACCGTTGCACCTTCAGGCAAGTTGTTGCAAACCCTCTAGAAAAATCCCGGGTTTGCAGAAGCAGGTAGTTTCCTTGCTTCTGGTATACACAAATGCCCTTTTTGGTCCAAAAAAATGACGAGATTACGGAAAGTACCTAACACTATTCTATCCTCTCCACGGAGAGACAGTAGAACACACAGAAACAGGTAAACCAAGTACCTTACAGGAGGAGCATCAGAGCGCTCAAAACAACCCCCAAAAAAACCCTCGGAACAACAAACCCAGTGTTTTGGTAATAAAACATCTGAGAACACCAAAAGCGTAACTATATGTGTGATTCTGTGATTTTAGTTTCCCCACCCCATCAAGAATAAAGACTTTTTAGAAAAACTGGATTTCAAGAGCAGTTAAACAGAATTGCCCTGAGCCCAAAAACTTGGGTCTGCTCCTCATGCCTGGGACATGGGCACCAAGGGAGGCTCAGTCACAAACAAAACCTTTTCTCCAGCAAGTTTCTGCAAGAGCACAACTTTGCTCTCAAAATGTAGGCATATTTTCCCCTGTTCAAATGAAGATCTACCTCAACACATCCTCTCTTCTAGCAGTGCATGCACACAAGTGGAAAAGCCACAAACCTCCATTTAAGACAAAATAATGTGCTACAGTTTAACTCCCCAAGTAGCATCTCTTTATGCTGCTATCTTTAAAATCCAAACTAATATCCAAATTGAACACTAGGCAGAGTTCTCTGTGCTTGAGCACATACCCTTAGAAAATTCCTCATACCTGCACTTTCTCAAAGGTGAAAGCCGTGCACACTCCTTTATAAACAGCTTCCAATTAAGGTAAACAGGAAAATAGGAAGAGGCTATTAAAGATAGTAATGAAAGAGCGCCGAGGAAGCCAATTTGCTGAATAGCCAAACACCAGAATTCCTGCAAGGAGCAGGCACTTACCTCGTTTGTGAAGCCACCCTTCCTTCACTATTGCTACTTCATTCATAATGGCAGGAATGTCTCTTGAAATATCAGTTTACGTCAAAAGATCACGCTGGTGAAACTTGTGAACTCCAGCAGAAGGGTCCACAAAACGGAATTTTTTTTCGCTCCTTTTTTCTGCTTCTCAGCTATTTCTAAAAGGATGAAAAAAAGAATGCACCATCATTTTGAAGCTTGCCACATATGCACAGTAATGGATACAACAGGGAGTAGCTTTCATTGCTTTTTTATTATTATAAATACTAAACGAGGGTTTTTCCTCTTTCCAAGGAATTTTATTTTTAGCTCAGAGCATAAGTGCCTGCTCAAGTCTTTCTTCTTCACCAAAGAGGCTGATTGTGGGCTCACCTGCACTATCGCTCACACTACATAAGAGGTGGATGCAAGATTTTTTGCCCAGTAGATTTCTTCCATCCCTGCAGCAACATCAAACAACAGCAAAAAAAAAAAAGAAAAAAGAAAAAAATCTTCTAAGATTCAATAAATCTAATTTATTACATTTAATAACTTAAAGTCTAGTTTTAAATACTCCTTTAAATTTGGAGTATTGAGGCTTCCAGAACTTCTTTTGCAAGGTCTCCTTTCAGTCCAACGCATCTCAGTCCGTTGCATCATGCAACTCATACACAGAAGCATCTCTCCGAGATGTGCTAACAGAAAGAATTCCCAAGGCTGCTTCAAATTTTCCTAGCTTCAATCTTATCCTGTCAATTCCACTCAAAGCTCCTGGACTTCCTGTAAAAAAAAAAAGTCTTTTCTGTCTTGGATATCCTAAATTCTACCTGTCTTAAAGACTCTCAGATAAGCTGACGTGACCCACTTATCAAACACCTGGACCTACATTAATTCTAGGGCTCTTCTCTGAACACAAAGCAGTTTGCTGGTGTCTTTCTAGCAGTGAAATACACCTAAACACAATTTGAAGATTTTTACCATTGTGCTTTATGAGAGGAAGTCCCTTTTTAAATAGCTCAAAATTGTTGCATCTTACTGAAATAGTGCTTAGCTTGTGGCTGCCTACCACAAATACGCTTCACGTTTCTCTTCCCTCACTGAAAGTAATTTATTCCCAGATGCATTAGTTTTTATGATTTTTCTAAATTGAATCTGATTCTTTTTTCTTTGCAGTGTAGATTTTTGTTTGTTTGTTTTAATGACTTCTGTGCTCTGAGAAGTGGCTATGTTTCCATCCCATTTTGTATTACCTGGGTGATCAAAAACGCAATCGGTGCCAAGCTGCTAGCAATAATTAGAAGTTTAATATAAACAAATCCAGCAGCATTCACAAGAGCTTTTCCTCCTTCAGCCAAAGCCCCAGCTTTCATTGGAGTCTCCCACCAAACACAGAGGGACCACATTTTCTCCTAACAAGTATACACCACCTCCGCATGGATTTGGCACAGGTGCCTCAGCTACCTGCAAGCAGGCAGGAGATATTCACCCAGCAGAAGCAAGATTAAGCAGCACCTAATGCCACACACATCACTAAGACAACGTTGGATGGAGGGAGGAAAAAAAAAAAAAAAAAAGTGGCCAAAATGAATCCAACCTAAAAGAGAGAGAGGGGAATGCGTATCTCATTGATCAAATTTATCACCCTTGCTTGGAAGATGGTCTCTTTTAGAGCACTGGCAATCTCAGTCACTGAAAACTGAAAATGACCGGAAAAAGTTGGGAGAAAAAGGAGGTCAGTCCTTGGATACTCTTGCCTACGAACTTCTAATGCTTATCACTATCCCTCATCATTAGCAATGACATTTTTTTCCCCTGCCAAAAATCTTTTTTTTTTTTTTTTTTTTTTTTTTTTTACAAACTACAAATCTGTCATGTCTCACTGCTTATAACTAATGACTCCAAAAACCAGATGTTTCTCTGAGGGAGGGAAAACACACAAAAAAAGAACAAAAAAATGACATTGGACTAGACACCTAAGAATTCTTTAATTTCACAAACAAGCACAAGAAAACCATATGTTGCAGGATGGAGAGCAGTAAACCACAGCTCCGAGTTACCTTAGAACAAATTCCCTTAGAGGAGCAAATCAGGCACAACTTGACCAGCATCACAGACTCTCATTCTCTTTTCAAAGCTATACGCAGGGTAGTGATGCTAACTAGGCTTACTTGCTGATGTCCACAGGATACTAGGCCTCACTTAAAGGTGCCTTTAAGCATCACGCAACTTGCAAAGTGTTGTATTAAACCTTTAAGATTATCACAGCTTAGGCCTGAAAATGGAACACCAAGGCGTGAAATTTAACGCTTTTAACATGTGCCATAACAGAACAGGGGGACCGCGTTAACCTACCTCTGGGTTTTGCCTAATGCAGTTAAATTGCAGAATTCAATCAACATCCTTTTCAGTAATCACATGTAAAAGAGCAGGCTATGAGCAAAGCTGGTTTGTAGAAAGGATAATCTCCTTATTAAAAACAGAAAAAGGAGACAGGACACAAAATTCTGGAATCATGAGCTAAATTTCTCCAGCTCTTTCTGGGTTAACACCTGTCCAGACTGTCACTTAGCAACCTCCCGCATGACAGAGGCTAAATTTTCATCTCATAATCTGAATTAGAATAACAATATAGCCCAGAAAGCTGAGCAGCAAAGAAAAACAAAGTTCAGAGGAACTACTTTTTCTAGCCTCAGCGGTCTTCCCAGTAACTTCGGCCCCACTTCTCTGGGCAATTTCTATGCAACAAATACTCCCCAGTTAACTACTGTAACTCTGCTATGAGGCATCTTTACCTGCCTCCAAGGGGAAAGCGAAGGGGATATAATGAAGCAGTCTGATCATGTGGGACACTAAACAAGCCCTAATGGCAACCTGCAACAAGGGCTCCTGCTTGGAGCTTCAGCCAGCTACGGGGAAGCGCAATTTCATGAGGGGCAGCTTTTCTTAAGCTATTTTAGAGCCAGGAACATCTTTCCACTGTGCAGTAAGATGCCCATACACACAGCTCTAACAGCAGCAAACCCACACTACCTGGTCTATTCTAAAATACACATTCAAATCATGCCTAATCTATTTCAGTAAAGAACAGTTTTGAAAACAGTGGCAGGAACTTATAGTAACTTCTTGTAATGGATAGGTAACTACAGGTCAGTATTACGGAAGATGAGTAAAAAGAAGGGAGAGTCTTTTGCGTAAAATTCAAGGGAGAGAGAGAGAAAAGGGGGGAAGAGGAATGATTAGTTCTCATTTATGGCCATGTAGCAATGGTTGCCAGTGAAGAGAGGGCATTTAAGATAAGAATGACCTAACTGCCCCAGCTTGTGTCTGTACATGACTGAACGCTGTCAAAAGCTAAACAGCTCTTTCTTTTTGCACTCAAAACCATTTTCTGGTTTGTTTTAACCTTCTTTGTAATACCTTTTTCAATAACTTTAATTCCTTAAAGGTTATTAAATTCTTCGTAAATAATGAGATAACTCACTTCCCTATGTACCACAACAGTGAAACCAACTTTAAAGACTCAGTCAAACCGATCTTCCAAGAAAAGGTGGAGCAAAACTGTCTTTTCCATATTTGGGATAGTCACACTAGAACACCTTATCTTACTCTCCTCCTGCTCTGAAGCTCACCTTCTTGTCTCCAAATCCAGGCAAAAATCAAGAAGGGAATCTCTTCTCCTTGCACTCTTTCCAAGGTGAAATTTTATATTCGCTTCTATGTGCTCTCCAAAGTGGAGCAAGAAGAAAATGAAATCTTCCATAACACTGAAGCTGAAACTTTAGCTTTACAGGATGCAGAAATATCTGCGATCATCACCTCATCCTCACAACAGAGAGGGAGCAAGAGATTTAAAGAGAACAAGATCTCCCGACCTGCCTCACCTGGCACGTTCAGCTGTGTCTAGACTGCACCAGGGAGTCCAGATTGGGAAGCAGTTTGATGCAAAGCGCATTCCCGGACTAACACTTTGCCCCATCACCACGTCCATCACTGGTGCCATCACACTACACCGCTGTTCTGTGGCATGGTTACGATGTCCCCAGGGCACCCTAATATCCTACACGTTCTTATAACACCAGGCCCCCTCCAAGAAGGATCCTTGTCTGTCTACCCTAGCCACACAGCATCGCCACAGGAGCAAGCAGGATAAATAGGGGAGCAGAGGAGTGTACATGTAGGTCCATGACAAGGGACATCATGAACAATGTAAGCTCTCTTCCCGCAGTACATCCCAGATCTCGTTTTAAGCTCACAGCCAACTGCACGTAAACAGCACAGCCACAACAAAGTTGGGCTCCAGCCAAAGCTTTAAGTGGAGCGTAGAGAGAGATGTCCCCACCAGGCTTCAACCAGTGAGGCACATCTCCTGCAGCTTGCAAACCCCACCTTTGGGGATCCAAACACTTTCTAGGCCCTCCAAGCCCCCGGCAGCTTTGCACCACAACCCCATCCCACCAGAGAAATCTCACAAAAGCACACGAGGACCTGCTTGCTCCAGCATCTTAGCTTGCCTTACAAAAATGCACGGAGGGCCTCAAGTTAGCTGGGGTCACTAGTACTTTCTACCGGCCCAGGTCATGTTCCATTAAGAATAACTCCATATCTAAACAGGTATTTCATGACAGCATGTACGGTTTATCACAGGGTTTGGAAAAGCTGCCCTAAATACGAGAAAAAAAACTCTAAAATTACATCTATCTACCTTATTTCAATCTAAGGGTGTAACCTAGGTTAACAAAAGGGCACTTTGAAATGCCGGGTAGTTTCAGGTCTTGATCACTGGACGGGAGGGTAATTTGGCTCAGGTGAGGGGCCAGGATTACAACATTCGGCTGTCAAAGTGGCAGCCACTGCTGGGGCTGGATAGGACAAACCAAGCTGCATATTTCAAAACTGAGCGATGGCAGCAAAGAGGCAACTTCTTCATACTCTGTCACAGACTCGGGTCAGACAAAATCCTCTTTATGTTCCCAAACAAGAACAAGCTCTTTTACAGTTTATGCTCATATAAAGAACTGTGCTGCACAGGATTTTTGTACTAATTTAAGATGCATTTAATCAAATTCCATTTTAAAGTACGCATAACAAAAAGTTTTGCTCCGTCCCCCAAGCAAAAGTAGTCAATCACAATCCTATTTAATACTTACCATAATAAGGATATTTTATAAGCTAGAAAGTGAAAGCTGGAGCTACAGGTTACACGCAGACATTGGAACAACTTTTACATTTGATTTACCATGGCTGCACACCAAAAAACAGCCCTATAAACACAGTGAAAACCCTCCTATTTAAAAAAATAAAAATGAAAGCCAGCTCCACAGTGTCTTTAAATCTATTAACTCAGACAAATGTTGTGGCTGTCGTCAGGAAATTAACTACTACATAAAAGTAATTACTAGTCATGCAGTATGTCAAATTTATTTACCTGTAAACAAATATTCTTCTGAATTAAGTGTTAGTAACTCCCCTTTATAACTGTATTTTGAAATGTACATCCCTCCTGTGGTATAAATAAAACAAACAAGAGCAAATCAGGGATTTGCTTCTCATTGTATATTAAAGGATGGCAGGAAAAAAAAAAAGAGAGCAAAAGGAGAGGAAAAAAAAGTTAAACACTCCCCCCAAAAGGAAGAAGAACAGAAGAGAATAAACAAACAAAAACACACTGATAAGGTGCAAACACACTATCATCAATACAGTATTGCAGGATACAGATTTTAAAAGCCAGTGTGTTCACATGCTGCATTATACGGGTTTTTGTTTGTTTAGGTTTTATATATATACACACAAAGAAACAGAAGCCAAAGAGCGCCAAGTCCCCTAGAACATTTCAGGAATTGCAGAATTTCCCCGGGGAGGAGCAGGGGGCACCCGCAGGCAGCTCCCCCCGGCCCCGCGCACGGCCCCGCCGCGGAGCAGCCCCCGAGGCCGCGGGGCAGCCCCGGGCCGGGCCGGGCCGGGATCCCTAGGACGGGGGCCC